>CAUIJW010000166.1:0-505000 GCA_960531205.1 Andrena bicolor | reverse complement strand
TGTTTGTATAGTGTATATTAAGTTCTATTAATTAAAATGACACATGGCGTGACATGACGATGTAACATTTGCAACCATATTATAAATATTTATTGTAAGTGCAAATATTTTGCATATTCTGTATATATTGTATACTTTGTATAACCTATATGTACTACTTACATGTTCTACATATTTCATCTATTTTAAATGCATATCCATATCTATTTTAAGTGTAGGTATAGCTAGCATATTCTGCACATTTGGTAGGTTCTGTACATTCGACCGTGTATTGACATGTTCTTGTATCTATTATTGTAAGTGCATATATTCTACATACCAATGTATATCCTGTATACATAATAATAATACTGCAAATAAAACTTAAGTAAACGAAATAAATTGTTATCGGTTTTATCTTATTTTGAAAACCATTTATTTCCTTAAATTTTTATTAAATCGAACTAGTACCGACGAACGTCTTAAAAACGTCTTTTAAACGCTTGTTCCAGACCTAGCCAAGACGTCTTAAAAACGTCTTAAAGACATCTTAGAAACGCCTGTTTCGGACCTAACCAAGACGTCTTAAAAACGTCTTGAAGACATCTTAGAAACGCCTGTTTCGGACCTAACCAAGACGTCTTCTGGATGTCTTAAAGACGTCTTAAAGACGTACCGTTTTGTGAAAATGGACCTTTTCAGGACTTGTGTAAGACCTCTTCTGGACGTTCGTGGACGTCTTTAAGACGTCCCGAACGTCTGGCCTGGACGTCTTTAAGACGTCTTTAAGACGTCTTTGTGCTGTCTGGGTACAGACGGGTCTCGTTAGTCTAGATACAGAAGACGGTTGTATAGACGGATCTCATTAGTCTAGATATAGAAGACGGTTGTACAGACGGATCTCGTTATTCTAGATATAGAAGACGGTTGTACAGACGGATCCCGTTAGTCTAGATATAGAAGACGGTTGTATAACGAGAGATCTCGTTAGTCTAGATATAGAAGACGATTATACAGACGGATCTCGTTAGTCTAGATATAGAAGACGGTTGTACAGACGGATCCCGTTAGTCTAGATATTGAAGACGGTTGTACAGACGGATCTCGTTAGTCTAGATATAGAAGACAGTGGTACAGACGGATCTCGTTAGTCTAGATATAGAAGAAGGTTGTACAACGACGGATCTCGTTAGTCTAGATATAGAAGAAGGTTGTACAGACGGATCTCGTGAGCCTAGATATAGAAGACGGTTGTACAGACGGGTCTCGTTAGTCTAGATATAGAAGACGGTTGTACAACGACGTATCTCGTTCGTCTAGATATAGAAGGCGGTTGTACAGACGGATCTCGTTAGTCTAGATATAGAAGACGGTTGTACAGACGGATCTCGTTAGTCTAGATATTGAAGACGTTTGTCCAACGACGTACCTCGTTAGTCTAGATATAGAAAACGGTTGTACAGACGGATCTCGTTAGTCTAGATATAGAAGACGGTTGTACAACGATGGATCTCGTTAGTCTAGATATAGAGGACGGTTGTACAGACGGATCTCGTTAGTCTAGATATAGAAGAAGGTTGTACAGACGGGTCTCGTGAGTCTAGATAGAGAAGACGGTTGTACAGACGGATCTCGTTAGTCTAGATATAGAAGACGGTTGTACAGACGGATCTCGTTAGTCTAGATATAGAAGACGGTTGTACAGACGGATCTCGTTAGTCTAGATATTGAAGACGTTTGTCCAACGACGTATCTCGTTTGTCTAGGTATAGAAGACGGTTGTACAGACGGATCTCCTTAGTCTAGATATAGAAGACGGTTGTACAGACGGATCTCGTTAGTCTAGATATAGAAGACGGTTGTACAGACGGATCCCGTTAGTCTAGATATTGAAGACGGTTGTACAGACGGATCTCGTTAGTCTAGATATAGAAGACGGTTGTATAACGAGAGATCTCGTTAGTCTAGATATAGAAGACGGTTGTACAGACGGATCTCGTTAGTCTAGATATAGAAGACGGTTGTACAGCCGGATCTCGTTAGTCTAGATATAGAAGACGGTTGTACAGACGGATCTCGTTAATATAGATATAGAAGACGGTTGTACAGACGGATCTCGTTAGTCTAGATATAGAAGACGGTTGTACAGACGGATCTCGTTAGTCTAGATATAGAAGACGTTTGTCCAACGACGTATCTCGTTAGTCTAGATATAGAAGACGGTTGTACAGACGGATCTCGTTAGTCTAGATATAGAAGACGGTTGTACAGACGGATCCCGTTAGTCTAGATATAGAAGACGGTTGTACAGACGGATCTCGTTAGTCTAGATATTGAAGACGGTTGTACAGACGGGTCTCGTTAGTCTAGATATAGAAGACGGTTGTACAACGACGTATCTCGTTCGTCTAGATATAGAAGGCGGTTGTACAGACGGATCTCGTTAGTCTAGATATAGAAGACGGTTGTACAGACGGATCTCGTTAGTCTAGATATTGAAGACGTTTGTCCAACGACGTACCTCGTTAGTCTAGATATAGAAAACGGTTGTACAGACGGATCTCGTTAGTCTAGATATAGAAGACGGTTGTACAACGACGGATCTCGTTAGTCTAGATATAGAAGACGGTTGTGCAGACGGATCTCGTTAGTCTAGATATAAAAGACGGTTGTACAGACGGATCTCGTTAGTCTAGATATAGAGGACGGTTGTACAGACGGATCTCGTTAGTCTAGATATAGAAGAAGGTTGTACAGACGGGTCTCGTGAGTCTAGATAGAGAAGACGGTTGTACAGACGGATCTCGTTAGTCTAGATATAGAAGACGGTTGTACAGACGGATCTCGTTAGTCTAGATATAGAAGACGGTTGTACAGACAGATCTCGTTAGTCTAGATATAGAAGACGGTTGTACAACGACGGATCTCGTTAGTCTAGATATAGAAGACGGTTGTGCAGACAGATCTCGTTAGTCTAGATATAGAAGACGGTTGTACAACGACGGATCTCGTTAGTCTAGATATAGAAGACGGTTGTGCAGACGGATCTCGTTAGTCTAGATTTAAAAGACGGTTGTACAGACGGATCTCGTTAGTCTAGATATAGAAGACGGTTGTACAGACGGATCTCGTTAGTCTAGATACAGAAGACGGTTGTATAGACGGATCTCATTAGTCTAGATATAGAAGACGGTTGTACAGACGGATCTCGTTATTCTAGATATAGAAGACAGTTGTACAGACGGATCCCGTTAGTCTAGATATAGAAGACGGTTGTATAACGAGAGATCTCGTTAGTCTAGATATAGAACAAGGTTGTACAGACGGATCCCGTTAGTCTAGATATAGAAGACAGTTGTACAGACGGATCTCGTTAGTCTAGATATTGATGACGGTTGTACAGACGGGTCTCGTTAGTCTAGATATAGAAGACGGTTGTACAACGACGTATCTCGTTCGTCTAGATATAGAAGGCGGTTGTACAGACAGATCTCGTTAGTCTAGATATAGAAGACGGTTGTACAACGACGGATCTCGTTAGTCTAGATATAGAAGACGGTTGTGCAGACGGATCTCGTTAGTCTAGATTTAAAAGACGGTTGTACAGACGGATCTCGTTAGTCTAGATATAGAGGACGGTTGTACAGACGGATCTCGTTAGTCTAGATATAGAAGAAGGTGGTACAGACGGATCTCGTTAGTCTAGATATAGAAGACGGTTGTACAGACGGATCTCGTTAGTCTAGATATAGAAGACGGTTGTACAGACGGATCTCGTTAGTCTAGATATAGAAGAAGGTTGTACAGACGGATCTCGTTAGTCTAGATATAGAGGACGGTTGTACAGACGGATCTCGTTAGTCTAGATATAGAAGAAGTTTGTACAGACGGGTCTCGTTAGTCTAGATATAGAAGACGGTTGTACAGACGGATCTCGTTATTCTAGATATAGAAGACGGTTGTACAGACGGATCCCGTTAGTCTAGATATAGAAGACGGTTGTATAACGAGAGATCTCGTTAGTCTAGATATAGAAGACGATTATACAGACGGATCTCGTTAGTCTAGATATAGAAGACGGTTGTACAGACGGATCTCGTTAGTCTAGATATAGAAGACGGTTGTACAGACGGATCTCGTTAGTCTAGATATAGAAGAAGGTTGTACAGACGGATCTCGTTAGTCTAGATATAGAAGAAGGTTGTACAGACGGGTCTCGTGAGTCTAGATAGAGAAGACGGTTGTACAGACGGGTCTCGTTAGTCTAGATACAGAAGACGGTTGTATAGACGGATCTCATTAGTCTAGATATAGAAGACGGTTGTACAGACGGATCTCGTTATTCTAGATATAGAAGACGGTTGTACAGACGGATCCCGTTAGTCTAGATATAGAAGACGGTTGTATAACGAGAGATCTCGTTAGTCTAGATATAGAAGACGATTATACAGACGGATCTCGTTAGTCTAGATATAGAAGACGGTTGTACAGACGGATCTCGTTAGTCTAGATATAGAAGACGGTTGTACAGACGGATCTCGTTAGTCTAGATATAGAAGAAGGTTGTACAGACGGATCTCGTTAGTCTAGATATAGAGGACGGTTGTACAGACGGATCTCGTTAGTCTAGATATAGAAGAAGGTTGTACAGACGGGTCTCGTTAGTCTAGATATAGAAGACGGTTGTACAGACGGATCCCGTTAGTCTAGATATAGAAGACGGTTGTATAACGAGAGATCTCGTTAGTCTAGATATAGAAAACGGTTGTACAGACGGATCGCGTTAGTCTAGATATAGAAGATGGTTGTACAACGACGTATCTCGTTAGTCTAGATATAGAAGGCGGTTGTACAGACGGATCTCGTTAGTCTAGATATAGAAGACGGTTGTACAGACGGATCTCGTTAGTCTAGATATAGAAGACGGTTGTACAGACGGATCTCGTTAGTCTAGATATTGATGACGTTTGTCCAACGACGTATCTCGTTTGTCTAGGTATAGAAGACGGTTGTACAGACGGATCTCGTTAGTCTAGATATAGAAGACGGTTGTACAGACGGATCTCGTTAGTCTAGATGTAGAAGACGGTTGTACAGACGGATCTCGTTAGTCTAGATATAGAAGATGGTTGTACAACGACGTATCTCGTTCGTCTAGATATAGAAGGCGGTTGTACAGACGGATCTCGTTAGTCTAGATATAGAAGACGGTTGTACAACGACGGATCTCGTTAGTCTAGATATAGAAGACGGTTGTGCAGACGGATCTCGTTAGTCTAGATATAAAAGACGGTTGTACAACGACGGATCTCGTTAGTCTAGATATAGAAGACGGTTGTGCAGACGGATCTCGTTAGTCTAGATATAGAAGAAGGTTGTACAGACGGGTCTCGTGAGTCTAGATAGAGAAGACGGTTGTACAGACGGATCTCGTTAGTCTAGATATAGAAGACGGTTGTACAGACGGGTCTCGTGAGTCTAGATACAGAAGACGGTTGTATAGACGGATCTCATTAGTCTAGATATAGAAGACGGTTGTACAGACGGATCTCGTTATTCTAGATATAGAGGACGGTTGTACAGACGGATCCCGTTAGTCTAGATATAGAAGACGGTTGTATAACGAGAGATCTCATTAGTCTAGATATAGAAGACGATTATACAGACGGATCTCGTTAGTCTAGATATAGAAGACGGTTGTACAGACGGATCTCGTTAGTCTAGATATAGAAGACGGTTGTACAGACGGATCTCGTTAGTCTAGATACAGAAGACGGTTGTATAGACGGATCTCATTAGTCTAGATATAGAAGACGGTTGTACAGACGGATCTCGTTATTCTAGATATAGAAGACAGTTGTACAGACGGATCCCGTTAGTCTAGATATAGAAGACGGTTGTATAACGAGAGATCTCGTTAGTCTAGATATAGAAGAAGGTTGTACAGACGGATCCCGTTAGTCTAGATATAGAAGACAGTTGTACAGACGCATCTCGTTAGTCTAGATATTGATGACGGTTGTACAGACGGGTCTCGTTAGTCTAGATATAGAAGACGGTTGTACAACGACGTATCTCGTTCGTCTAGATATAGAAGGCGGTTGTACAGACGGATCTCGTTAGTCTAGATATAGAAGACGGTTGTACAGACGGATCTCGTTAGTCTAGATATTGAAGACGTTTGTCCAACGACGTACCTCGTTAGTCTAGATATAGAAAACGGTTGTACAGACGGATCTCGTTAGTCTAGATATAGAAGACGGTTGTACAACGACGGATCTCGTTAGTCTAGATATAGAGGACGGTTGTACAGACGGATCTCGTTAGTCTAGATATAGAAGAAGGTTGTACAGACGGGTCTCGTGAGTCTAGATAGAGAAGACGGATGTACAGACGGATCTCGTTAGTCTAGATATAGAAGACGGTTGTACAGACGGGTCTCGTGAGTCTAGATAGAGAAGACTGTTGTACAGACGGGTCTCGTTAGTCTAGATACAGAAGACGGTTGTATAGACGGATCTCATTAGTCTAGATATAGAAGACGGTTGTACAGACGGATCTCGTTATTCTAGATATAGAAGACGGTTGTACAGACGGATCCCGTTAGTCTAGATATAGAAGACGGTTGTATAACGAGAGATCTCGTTAGTCTAGATATAGAAGACGATTATACAGACGGATCTCGTTAGTCTAGATATAGAAGACGGTTGTACAGACGGATCTCGTTAGTCTAGATATAGAAGACGGTTGTACAGACGGATCTCGTTAGTCTAGATATAGAAGAAGGTTGTACAGACGGATCTCGTTAGTCTAGATATAGAAGAAGGTTGTACAGACGGGTCTCGTGAGTCTAGATAGAGAAGACGGTTGTACAGACGGGTCTCGTTAGTCTAGATACAGAAGACGGTTGTATAGACGGATCTCATTAGTCTAGATATAGAAGACGGTTGTACAGACGGATCTCGTTATTCTAGATATAGAAGACAGTTGTACAGACGGATCCCGTTAGTCTAGATATAGAAGACGGTTGTATAACGAGAGATCTCGTTAGTCTAGATATAGAAGACGATTATACAGACGGATCTCGTTAGTCTAGATATAGAAGACGGTTGTACAGACGGATCTCGTTAGTCTAGATATAGAAGACGGTTGTACAGACGGATCTCGTTAGTCTAGATATAGAAGAAGGTTGTACAGACGGATCTCGTTAGTCTAGATATAGAAGAAGGTTGTACAGACGGGTCTCGTGAGTCTAGATAGAGAAGACGGTTGTATAGACGGGTCTCGTTAGTCTAGATACAGAAGACGGTTGTATAGACGGATCTCATTAGTCTAGATATAGATGACGGTTGTACAGACGGATCTCGTTATTCTATATATAGAAGACGGTTGTACAGACGGATCCCGTTAGTCTAGATATAGAAGACGGTTGTATAACGAGAGATCTCGTTAGTCTAGATATAGAAGACGATTATACAGACGGATCTCGTTAGTCTAGATATAGAAGACGGTTGTACAGACGGATCTCGTTAGTCTAGATATAGAAGACGGTTGTACAGACGGATCTCGTTAGTCTAGATATAGAAGACAGTGGTACAGACGGATCTCGTTAGTCTAGATATAGAAGAAGGTTGTACAGACGGGTCTCGTGAGTCTAGATAGAGAAGACGGTTCTACAGACGGGTCTCGTTAGTCTAGATACAGAAGACCGTTGTATAGACGGATCTCATTAGTCTAGATATAGAAGACGGTTGTACAGACGGATCTCGTTATTCTAGATATAGAAGACGGTTGTACAGACGGATCCCGTTAGTCTAGATATAGAAGACGGTTGTATAACGAGAGATCTCGTTAGTCTAGATATAGAAGACGATTATACAGACGGATCTCGTTAGTCTAGATATAGAAGACGGTTGTACAGACGGATCTCGTTAGTCTAGATATAGAAGACGGTTGTACAGACGGATCTCGTTAGTCTAGATATAGAAGAAGGTTGTACAGACGGATCTCGTTAGTCTAGATATAGAAGAAGGTTGTACAGACGGGTCTCGTGAGTCTAGATAGAGAAGACGGTTGTACAGACGGGTCTCGTTAGTCTAGTGTTACGTTCGGAACGTAAAATTTTTCTTTTTGGTCAGGGTATGGTTCAACAACGCCTAGCGTTATGGGAAATCCCTCGTTGATCATACTCCTGCCCATTAATTAATATTATTTTTGATAGAACAAAATCCCTTTCTTGGAGCGTCGTCGTTTCGACGTATTGCCGTCCCGCGATACAGATAAGGCGGTGCCGACGCAGCGGCGATCTCACCAGAGAGTCGCGTTCGAAAAGACCCAGTGATTCTCCTTCTGTACCGAATCCGTCCTGTGTAAGCGGCAGGGGTGCGTTTCAACAATGCCTTGCAGCATTGTGGGAGAACCCTCGTTGAGAACACCTCTGACCGCCGCGTTAAACATTGTAACATAATCAGTAACGGCTACAGCGGGAATGCGCAGACTGGATCATTTCTCAGAAGACTGACAGAATTGTATACTCTACATCCGGTGCAGGGAACCGCGCCTTCCCACGGTTTTGTCGCTTGCGTGAATTATTAATTAATTAAAAATTGTTGTTAAAATTGAATACCCAACACAATTTCTGATAGTCCAACGACTGTGGGATTCCCCTAGTCAGAAATTGTGTATATGAAATTATGCACATTGAGAGAGCGGCCCTCAGCCGTGCGAAATTGTATGGTTTTCGAGATGTGGAATGTCATATTTTCCTGTGCATACGAATATCGATCATATATTAAATCGGAAATCTGATGGATGAACGTGAGCACACACACATACACCGCCTCGTCAAGTAGACGGGCCCATGGTAACGCGGCCGAGCGATAAAATGCAGCATAAGCATTTTCGGTACGGACCCACTCTGGTCGCTGCCGAGAGCGTGAAGCTGCGACACTCTGTGGCGATAAATCGTGAGGTTCGTGTCGCTGGGTCCGCAAGTGTCTTAGAGCTAGAGTTCCCGGGTTATAGTGAATCCGCGTGAAAGACTCGACTTTGCGAAACAAAATCATTTATTAACTTTGCGAAACAATTCTTTTTATTAATTTTTGAAACACTTCTTATACTAAACTCTGTGAAATAACTTATTCTTTTATTCAATTTGCATGTGTTTTATCTACAATCAAGTGTGTGCGTGTTCGCGTTTCATCCTCTTTTCTGATTTAGGTATACCGGCTATCAGAATTATCCAAAATCCAAAAAGGAAACGGAATCCAAGTTATATTGTTATTTACATTACTGTGACTGTCTGGTGAGTTGCACCCTTTACCTCTTCTGTACATTTCGTTTATCTCTGTTAAAATTACTGGGTGTTTAACAACAATTTCTGACAATCAATTGATTGTGGGATTCCCCTAGTCAGGAGTTGTCTCCGTTTACAATGATATGTTGAAATTCTCCATACTTTATTATTTCATTGTTATGTTTTTGCTTTCATTCAGTATTTAATCATTAAAGCTTTATTATCCATTAAATTATACTCATTAATCACCTGTCTGATTCCATTGAAAAGACCCGTACGGGACTAGAGCACCAACGATCCCAAAATCTACCCCTTATCCATCTGATAAGGTACTTAGACATTTAAAATATAAAAAAATTGACTGTTACAAGCGCGGCGAGCCTCCTTGCTTTTCTTACGAAAACATTCAATACAGCAACTTCCGATAGTCTAACGACTGTGGGATATCCCTAGTCCGAATTTGCTTGTATAAAACGTGCCGCTCGAACACTAAAGCCCGCGGCGCGTAACACTAGATACAGAAGACGGTTGTATAGACGGATCTCATTAGTCTAGATATAGAAGACGGTTGTACAGACGGATCTCGTTATTCTAGATATAGAAGACGGTTGTACAGACGGATCCCGTTAGTCTAGATATAGAAGACGGTTGTATAACGAGAGATCTCGTTAGTCTAGATATAGAAGACGATTATACAGACGGATCTCGTTAGTCTAGATATAGAAGACGGTTGTACAGACGGATCTCGTTAGTCTAGATATAGAAGACGGTTGTACAGACGGATCTCGTTAGTCTAGATATAGTAGAAGGTTGTACAGACGGATCTCGTTAGTCTAGATATAGAGGACGGTTGTACAGACGGATCTCGTTAGTCTAGATATAGAAGAAGGTTGTACAGACGGGTCTCGTTAGTCTAGATATAGAAGACGGTTGTACAGACGGATCCCGTTAGTCTAGATATAGAAGACGGTTGTATAACGAGAGATCTCGTTAGTCTAGATATAGAAAACGGTTGTACAGACGGATCGCGTTAGTCTAGATATAGAAGATGGTTGTACAACGACGTATCTCGTTAGTCTAGATATAGAAGGCGGTTGTACAGACGGATCTCGTTAGTCTAGATATAGAAGACGGTTGTACAGACGGATCTCGTTAGTCTAGATATAGAAGACGGTTGTACAGACGGATCTCGTTAGTCTAGATATTGATGACGTTTGTCCAACGACGTATCTCATTTGTCTAGGTATAGAAGACGGTTGTGCAGACGGATCTCGTTAGTCTAGATATAAAATACGGTTGTACAGACGGATCTCGTTAGTCTAGATATAGAGGACGGTTGTACAGACGGATCTCGTTAGTCTAGATATAGAAGAAGGTTGTACAGACGGGTCTCGTGAGTCTAGATATAGAAGACGGTTGTACAGACGGATCTCGTTAGTCTAGATATTGAAGACGTTTGTCCAACGACGTATCTCGTTAGTCTAGATATAGAAGACGGTTGTACAACGAGAGATCTCGTTAGTCTAGATATAGAAGATGGTTGTACAGACGGATCTCGTTAGTCTAGATATAGAAGATGGTTGTACAGACGGATTTCGTTGGTCTAGATATAGAAGACGGTTGTACAGACGGATCTCGTTAGTCTAGATATAGAAGACGGTTGTACAGACGGATCCCGTTAGTCTAGATATTGAAGACGGTTGTACAGCCGGATCTCGTTAGTCTAGATATAGAAGACGGTTGTACAGACGGATCTCGTTAGTCTAGATATAGAAGACGGTTGTACAGACGGATCTCGTTAGTCTAGATATAGAAGACGGTTGTACCGACGGATTTCGTTAGTCTAGATATAGAAGACGTTTGTCCAACGACGTATCTCGTTAGTCTAGATATAGAAGACGGTTGTACAGACGGATCTCGTTAGTCTAGATATAGAAGACGGTTGTACAGACGGATCCCGTTAGTCTAGATATAGAAGACGGTTGTACAGACGGATCTCGTTAGTCTAGATATTGAAGACGTTTGTCCAGCGACGTACCTCGTTAGTCTAGATATAGAAAACGGTTGTACAGACGGATCTCGTTAGTCTAGATATAGAAGACGGTTGTACAACGACGGATCTCGTTAGTCTAGATATAGAAGAAGTTTGTACAGACGGATCTCGTGAGCCTCGATATAGAAGACGGTTGTACAGACGGGTCTCGTTAGTCTAGATATAGAAGACGGTTGTACAACGACGTATCTCGTTCGTCTAGATATAGAAGGCGGTTGTACAGACGGATCTCGTTAGTCTAGATATAAAAGACGGTTGTACAGACGGATCTCGTTAGTCTAGATATAGAGGACGGTTGTACAGACGGATCTCGTTAGTCTAGATATAGAAGAAGGTTGTACAGACGGGTCTCGTGAGTCTAGATAGAGAAGACGGTTGTACAGACGGATCTCGTTAGTCTAGATATAGAAGACGGTTGTACAGACGGGTCTCGTGAGTCTAGATAGAG
Organism: Andrena bicolor; assembly: GCA_960531205.1. Lineage (NCBI taxonomy): Eukaryota > Metazoa > Arthropoda > Insecta > Hymenoptera > Andrenidae > Andrena > Andrena bicolor. Next base: position 493,225 of record CAUIJW010000166.1, on the reverse strand, counting down.
AAGACGGTTGTACAGACGGGTCTCGTTAGTCTAGATACAGAAGACGGTTGTATAGACGGATCTCATTAGTCTAGATATAGAAGACGGTTGTACAGACGGATCTCGTTATTCTAGATATAGAAGACGGTTGTACAGACGGATCCCGTTAGTCTAGATATAGAAGACGGTTGTATAACGAGAGATCTCGTTAGTCTAGATATAGAAGACGATTATACAGACGGATCTCGTTAGTCTAGATATAGAAGACGGTTGTACAGACGGATCTCGTTAGTCTAGATATAGAAGACGGTTGTACAGACGGATCTCGTTAGTCTAGATATAGAAGAAGGTTGTACAGACGGATCTCGTTAGTCTAGATATAGAAGAAGGTTGTACAGACGGGTCTCGTGAGTCTAGATAGAGAAGACGGTTGTACAGACGGGTCTCGTTAGTCTAGATACAGAAGACGGTTGTATAGACGGATCTCATTAGTCTAGATATAGAAGACGGTTGTACAGACGGATCTCGTTATTCTAGATATAGAAGACAGTTGTACAGACGGATCCCGTTAGTCTAGATATAGAAGACGGTTGTATAACGAGAGATCTCGTTAGTCTAGATATAGAAGACGATTATACAGACGGATCTCGTTAGTCTAGATATAGAAGACGGTTGTACAGACGGATCTCGTTAGTCTAGATATAGAAGACGGTTGTACAGACGGATCTCGTTAGTCTAGATATAGAAGAAGGTTGTACAGACGGATCTCGTTAGTCTAGATATAGAAGAAGGTTGTACAGACGGGTCTCGTGAGTCTAGATAGAGAAGACGGTTGTATAGACGGGTCTCGTTAGTCTAGATACAGAAGACGGTTGTATAGACGGATCTCATTAGTCTAGATATAGAAGACGGTTGTACAGACGGATCTCGTTATTCTAGATATAGAAGACGGTTGTACAGACGGATCCCGTTAGTCTAGATATAGAAGACGGTTGTATAACGAGAGATCTCGTTAGTCTAGATATAGAAGACGATTATACAGACGGATCTCGTTAGTCTAGATATAGAAGACGGTTGTACAGACGGATCTCATTAGTCTAGATATAGAAGACGGTTGTACAGACGGATCTCGTTATTCTAGATATAGAAGACGGTTGTACAACGACGGATCTCGTTAGTCTAGATATAGAAGACGGTTGTGCAGACGGATCTCGTTAGTCTAGATTTAAAAGACGGTTGTACAGACGGATCTCGTTAGTCTAGATATAGAGGACGGTTGTACAGACGGATCTCGTTAGTCTAGATATAGAAGAAGGTTGTACAGACGGATCTCGTTAGTCTAGATATAGAAGACGGTTGTACAGACGGATCTCGTTAGTCTAGATATAGAAGACGGTTGTACAGACGGATCTCGTTAGTCTAGATATAGAAGAAGGTTGTACAGACGGATCTCGTTAGTCTAGATATAGAGGACGGTTGTACAGACGGATCTCGTTAGTCTAGATATAGAAGAAGTTTGTACAGACGGGTCTCGTTAGTCTAGATATAGAAGACGGTTGTACAGACGGATCTCGTTATTCTAGATATAGAAGACGGTTGTACAGACGGATCCCGTTAGTCTAGATATAGAAGACGGTTGTATAACGAGAGATCTCGTTAGTCTAGATATAGAAGACGATTATACAGACGGATCTCGTTAGTCTAGATATAGAAGACGGTTGTACAGACGGATCTCGTTAGTCTAGATATAGAAGACGGTTGTACAGACGGATCTCGTTAGTCTAGATATAGAAGAAGGTTGTACAGACGGATCTCGTGAGTCTAGATAGAGAAGACGGTTGTACAGACGGATCTCGTTAGTCTAGATATAGAAGACGGTTGTACAGACGGATCTCGTTAGTCTAGATATAGAAGACGGTTGTACAGACGGATCTCGTTAGTCTAGATATTGAAGACGTTTGTCCAACGACGTACCTCGTTAGTCTAGATATAGAAAACGGTTGTACAGACAGATCTCGTTAGTCTAGATATAGAAGACGGTTGTACAACGACGGATCTCGTTAGTCTAGATATAGAAGACGGTTGTGCAGACGGATCTCGTTAGTCTAGATTTAAAAGACGGTTGTACAGACGGATCTCGTTAGTCTAGATATAGAGGACGGTTGTACAGACGGATCTCGTTAGTCTAGATATAGAAGAAGGTTGTACAGACGGATCTCGTTAGTCTAGATATAGAAGACGGTTGTACAGACGGATCTCGTTAGTCTAGATATAGAAGACGGTTGTACAGACGGATCTCGTTAGTCTAGATATAGAAGAAGGTTGTACAGACGGATCTCGTTAGTCTAGATATAGAGGACGGTTGTACAGACGGATCTCGTTAGTCTAGATATAGAAGAAGTTTGTACAGACGGGTCTCGTTAGTCTAGATATAGAAGACGGTTGTACAGACGGATCTCGTTATTCTAGATATAGAAGACGGTTGTACAGACGGATCCCGTTAGTCTAGATATAGAAGACGGTTGTATAACGAGAGATCTCGTTAGTCTAGATATAGAAGACGATTATACAGACGGATCTCGTTAGTCTAGATATAGAAGACGGTTGTACAGACGGATCTCGTTAGTCTAGATATAGAAGACGGTTGTACAGACGGATCTCGTTAGTCTAGATATAGAAGAAGGTTGTACAGACGGATCTCGTTAGTCTAGATATAGAAGAAGGTTGTACAGACGGGTCTCGTGAGTCTAGATCAGGGCTGAGCAACTTGTTCGCCGCCGCGGGCCGCACAGCCCCCACTACCAGTCAGCCAGTTCCCCCACCACCACCAGCTACATGCGGCCCGCGAGCCACTAGTATAGTATAGTGTAGGGGTTAAAAAGAGTATGGTGGAGGTCGTTCCCCTGCGGCCCAGCAGAGCAGGCAAGTCGGGGAACGGGCCGCATGCGGCCAATGGGCCGCGGGTTGCCCAGCCCTGGTCTAGATAGAGAAGACGGTTGTACAGACGGGTCTCGTTAGTCTAGATACAGAAGACGGTTGTATAGACGGATCTCATTAGTCTAGATATAGAAGACGGTTGTACAGACGGATCTCGTTATTCTAGATATAGAAGACGGTTGTACAGACGGATCTCGTTAGTCTAGATATAGAAGACGGTTGTACAGACGGGTCTCGTGAGTCTAGATACAGAAGACGGTTGTATAGACGGATCTCATTAGTCTAGATATAGAAGACGGTTGTACAGACGGATCTCGTTATTCTAGATATAGAGGACGGTTGTACAGACGGATCCCGTTAGTCTAGATATAGAAGACGGTTGTATAACGAGAGATCTCATTAGTCTAGATATAGAAGACGATTATACCGACGGATCTCGTTAGTCTAGATATAGAAGACGGTTGTACAGACGGATCTCGTTAGTCTAGATATAGAAGACGGTTGTACAGACGGATCTCGTTAGTCTAGATACAGAAGACGGTTGTATAGACGGATCTCATTAGTCTAGATATAGAAGACGGTTGTACAGACGGATCTCGTTATTCTAGATATAGAAGACAGTTGTACAGACGGATCCCGTTAGTCTAGATATAGAAGACGGTTGTATAACGAGAGATCTCGTTAGTCTAGATATAGAAGAAGGTTGTACAGACGGATCCCGTTAGTCTAGATATAGAAGACAGTTGTACAGACGGATCTCGTTAGTCTAGATATTGATGACGGTTGTACAGACGGGTCTCGTTAGTCTAGATATAGAAGACGGTTGTACAACGACGTATCTCGTTCGTCTAGATATAGAAGGCGGTTGTACAGACGGATCTCGTTAGTCTAGATATAGAAGACGGTTGTACAGACGGATCTCGTTAGTCTAGATATTGAAGACGTTTGTCCAACGACGTACCTCGTTAGTCTAGATATAGAAAACGGTTGTACAGACGGATCTCGTTAGTCTAGATATAGAAGACGGTTGTACAACGACGGATCTCGTTAGTCTAGATATAGAGGACGGTTGTACAGACGGATCTCGTTAGTCTAGATATAGAAGAAGGTTGTACAGACGGGTCTCGTGAGTCTAGATAGAGAAGACGGTTGTACAGACGGATCTCGTTAGTCTAGATATAGAAGACGGTTGTACAGACGGGTCTCGTGAGTCTAGATACAGAAGACGGTTGTATAGACGGATCTCATTAGTCTAGATATAGAAGACGGTTGTACAGACGGATCTCGTTATTCTAGATATAGAGGACGGTTGTACAGACGGATCCCGTTAGTCTAGATATAGAAGACGGTTGTATAACGAGAGATCTCATTAGTCTAGATATAGAAGACGATTATACAGACGGATCTCGTTAGTCTAGATATAGAAGACGGTTGTACAGACGGATCTCGTTAGTCTAGATATAGAAGACGGTTGTACAGACGGATCTCGTTAGTCTAGATACAGAAGACGGTTGTATAGACGGATCTCATTAGTCTAGATATAGAAGACGGTTGTACAGACGGATCTCGTTATTCTAGATATAGAAGACAGTTGTACAGACGGATCCCGTTAGTCTAGATATAGAAGACGGTTGTATAACGAGAGATCTCGTTAGTCTAGATATAGAAGAAGGTTGTACAGACGGATCCCGTTAGTCTAGATATAGAAGACAGTTGTACAGACGGATCTCGTTAGTCTAGATATTGATGACGGTTGTACAGACGGGTCTCGTTAGTCTAGATATAGAAGACGGTTGTACAACGACGTATCTCGTTCGTCTAGATATAGAAGGCGGTTGTACAGACGGATCTCGTTAGTCTAGATATAGAAGACGGTTGTACAGACGGATCTCGTTAGTCTAGATATTGAAGACGTTTGTCCAACGACGTACCTCGTTAGTCTAGATATAGAAAACGGTTGTACAGACGGATCTCGTTAGTCTAGATATAGAAGACGGTTGTACAACGACGGATCTCGTTAGTCTAGATATAGAGGACGGTTGTACAGACGGATCTCGTTAGTCTAGATATAGAAGAAGGTTGTACAGACGGGTCTCGTGAGTCTAGATAGAGAAGACGGTTGTACAGACGGATCTCGTTAGTCTAGATATAGAAGACGGTTGTACAGACGGGTCTCGTGAGTCTAGATAGAGAAGACTGTTGTACAGACGGGTCTCGTTAGTCTAGATACAGAAGACGGTTGTATAGACGGATCTCATTAGTCTAGATATAGAAGACGGTTGTACAGACGGATCTCGTTATTCTAGATATAGAAGACGGTTGTACAGACGGATCCCGTTAGTCTAGATATAGAAGACGGTTGTATAACGAGAGATCTCGTTAGTCTAGATATAGAAGACGATTATACAGACGGATCTCGTTAGTCTAGATATAGAAGACGGTTGTACAGACGGATCTCGTTAGTCTAGATATAGAAGACGGTTGTACAGACGGATCTCGTTAGTCTAGATATAGAAGAAGGTTGTACAGACGGATCTCGTTAGTCTAGATATAGAAGAAGGTTGTACAGACGGGTCTCGTGAGTCTAGATAGAGAAGACGGTTGTACAGACGGGTCTCGTTAGTCTAGATACAGAAGACGGTTGTATAGACGGATCTCATTAGTCTAGATATAGAAGACGGTTGTACAGACGGATCTCGTTATTCTAGATATAGAAGACAGTTGTACAGACGGATCCCGTTAGTCTAGATATAGAAGACGGTTGTATAACGAGAGATCTCGTTAGTCTAGATATAGAAGACGATTATACAGACGGATCTCGTTAGTCTAGATATAGAAGACGGTTGTACAGACGGATCTCGTTAGTCTAGATATAGAAGACGGTTGTACAGACGGATCTCGTTAGTCTAGATATAGAAGAAGGTTGTACAGACGGATCTCGTTAGTCTAGATATAGAAGAAGGTTGTACAGACGGGTCTCGTGAGTCTAGATAGAGAAGACGGTTGTATAGACGGGTCTCGTTAGTCTAGATACAGAAGACGGTTGTATAGACGGATCTCATTAGTCTAGATATAGAAGACGGTTGTACAGACGGATCTCGTTATTCTAGATATAGAAGACGGTTGTACAGACGGATCCCGTTAGTCTAGATATAGAAGACGGTTGTATAACGAGAGATCTCGTTAGTCTAGATATAGAAGACGATTATACAGACGGATCTCGTTAGTCTAGATATAGAAGACGGTTGTACAGACGGATCTCGTTAGTCTAGATATAGAAGACGGTTGTACAGACGGATCTCGTTAGTCTAGATATAGAAGACAGTGGTACAGACGGATCTCGTTAGTCTAGATATAGAAGAAGGTTGTACAGACGGGTCTCGTGAGTCTAGATAGAGAAGACAGTTGTACAGACGGATCCCGTTAGTCTAGATATAGAAGACGGTTGTATAACGAGAGATCTCGTTAGTCTAGATATAGAAGAAGGTTGTACAGACGGATCCCGTTAGTCTAGATATAGAAGACAGTTGTACAGACGGATCTCGTTAGTCTAGATATAGAAGAAGGTTGTACAGACGGATCTCGTTAGTCTAGATATAGAAGACGGTTGTACAGACGGATCTCGTTAGTCTAGATATAGTAGAAGGTTGTACAGACGGATCTCGTTAGTCTAGATATAGAGGACGGTTGTACAGACGGATCTCGTTAGTCTAGATATAGAAGAAGGTTGTACAGACGGGTCTCGTTAGTCTAGATATAGAAGACGGTTGTACAGACGGATCCCGTTAGTCTAGATATAGAAGACGGTTGTATAACGAGAGATCTCGTTAGTCTAGATATAGAAAACGGTTGTACAGACGGATCGCGTTAGTCTAGATATAGAAGATGGTTGTACAACGACGTATCTCGTTAGTCTAGATATAGAAGGCGGTTGTACAGACGGATCTCGTTAGTCTAGATATAGAAGACGGTTGTACAGACGGATCTCGTTAGTCTAGATATAGAAGACGGTTGTACAGACGGATCTCGTTAGTCTAGATATTGATGACGTTTGTCCAACGACGTATCTCATTTGTCTAGGTATAGAAGACGGTTGTACAGACGGATCTCGTTAGTCTAGATATAGAAGACGGTTGTACAGACGGATCTCGTTAGTCTAGATGTAGAAGACGGTTGTACAGACGGATCTCGTTAGTCTAGATATAGAAGATGGTTGTACAACGACGTATCTCGTTCGTCTAGATATAGAAGGCGGTTGTACAGACGGATCTCGTTAGTCTAGATATAGAAGACGGTTGTACAACGACGGATCTCGTTAGTCTAGATATTGAAGACGTTTGTCCAACGACGTATCTCGTTAGTCTAGATATAGAAGACGGTTGTACAACGAGAGATCTCGTTAGTCTAGATATAGAAGATGGTTGTACAGACGGATCTCGTTAGTCTAGATATAGAAGATGGTTGTACAGACGGATTTCGTTGGTCTAGATATACAAGACGGTTGTACAGACGGATCTCGTTAGTCTAGATATAGAAGACGGTTGTACAGACGGATCTCGTTAGTCTAGATATAGAAGACGGTTGTACAGACGGATCTCGTTAGTCTAGATATAGAAGACGTTTGTCCAACGACGTATCTCGTTAGTCTAGATATAGAAGACGGTTGTACAGACGGATCTCGTTAGTCTAGATATAGAAGACGGTTGTACAGACGGATCCCGTTAGTCTAGATATAGAAGACGGTTGTACAGACGGATCTCGTTAGTCTAGATATTGAAGACGTTTGTCCAGCGACGTACCTCGTTAGTCTAGATATAGAAAACGGTTGTACAGACGGATCTCGTTAGTCTAGATATAGAAGACGGTTGTACAACGACGGATCTCGTTAGTCTAGATATAGAAGAAGTTTGTACAGACGGATCTCGTGAGCCTCGATATAGAAGACGGTTGTACAGACGGGTCTCGTTAGTCTAGATATAGAAGACGGTTGTACAACGACGTATCTCGTTCGTCTAGATATAGAAGGCGGTTGTACAGACGGATCTCGTTAGTCTAGATATAAAAGACGGTTGTACAGACGGATCTCGTTAGTCTAGATATAGAGGACGGTTGTACAGACGGATCTCGTTAGTCTAGATATAGAAGAAGGTTGTACAGACGGGTCTCGTGAGTCTAGATAGAGAAGACGGTTGTACAGACGGATCTCGTTAGTCTAGATATAGAAGACGGTTGTACAGACGGGTCTCGTGAGTCTAGATAGAGAAGACGGGTCTCGTTAGTCTAGATACAGAAGACGGTTGTATAGACGGATCTCATTAGTCTAGATATAGAAGACGGTTGTACAGACGGATCTCGTTATTCTAGATATAGAAGACGGTTGTACAGACGGATCCCGTTAGTCTAGATATAGAAGACGGTTGTATAACGAGAGATCTCGTTAGTCTAGATATAGAAGACGATTATACAGACGGATCTCGTTAGTCTAGATATAGAAGACGGTTGTACAGACGGATCTCGTTAGTCTAGATATAGAAGACGGTTGTACAGACGGATCTCGTTAGTCTAGATATAGAAGAAGGTTGTACAGACGGATCTCGTTAGTCTAGATATAGAAGAAGGTTGTACAGACGGGTCTCGTGAGTCTAGATAGAGAAGACGGTTGTACAGACGGGTCTCGTTAGTCTAGATACAGAAGACGGTTGTATAGACGGATCTCATTAGTCTAGATATAGAAGACGGTTGTACAGACGGATCTCGTTATTCTAGATATAGAAGACAGTTGTACAGACGGATCCCGTTAGTCTAGATATAGAAGACGGTTGTATAACGAGAGATCTCGTTAGTCTAGATATAGAAGACGATTATACAGACGGATCTCGTTAGTCTAGATATAGAAGACGGTTGTACAGACGGATCTCGTTAGTCTAGATATAGAAGACGGTTGTACAGACGGATCTCGTTAGTCTAGATATAGAAGAAGGTTGTACAGACGGATATCGTTAGTCTAGATATAGAAGAAGGTTGTACAGACGGGTCTCGTGAGTCTAGATAGAGAAGACGGTTGTATAGACGGGTCTCGTTAGTCTAGATACAGAAGACGGTTGTATAGACGGATCTCATTAGTCTAGATATAGAAGACGGTTGTACAGACGGATCTCGTTATTCTAGATATAGAAGACGGTTGTACAGACGGATCCCGTTAGTCTAGATATAGAAGACGGTTGTATAACGAGAGATCTCGTTAGTCTAGATATAGAAGACGATTATACAGACGGATCTCGTTAGTCTAGATATAGAAGACGGTTGTACAGACGGATCTCGTTAGTCTAGATATAGAAGACGGTTGTACAGACGGATCTCGTTAGTCTAGATATAGAAGACAGTGGTACAGACGGATCTCGTTAGTCTAGATATAGAAGAAGGTTGTACAGACGGGTCTCGTGAGTCTAGATAGAGAAGACGGTTGTACAGACGGGTCTCGTTAGTCTAGATACAGAAGACGGTTGTATAGACGGATCTCATTAGTCTAGATATAGAAGACGGTTGTACAGACGGATCTCGTTATTCTAGATATAGAAGACGGTTGTACAGACGGATCCCGTTAGTCTAGATATAGAAGACGGTTGTATAACGAGAGATCTCGTTAGTCTAGATATAGAAGACGATTATACAGACGGATCTCGTTAGTCTAGATATAGAAGACGGTTGTACAGACGGATCTCGTTAGTCTAGATATAGAAGACGGTTGTACAGACGGATCTCGTTAGTCTAGATATAGAAGAAGGTTGTACAGACGGATCTCGTTAGTCTAGATATAGAAGAAGGTTGTACAGACGGGTCTCGTGAGTCTAGATAGAGAAGACGGTTGTACAGACGGGTCTCGTTAGTCTAGATACAGAAGACGGTTGTATAGACGGATCTCATTAGTCTAGATATAGAAGACGGTTGTACAGACGGATCTCGTTATTCTAGATATAGAAGACGGTTGTACAGACGGATCCCGTTAGTCTAGATATAGAAGACGGTTGTATAACGAGAGATCTCGTTAGTCTAGATATAGAAGACGATTATACAGACGGATCTCGTTAGTCTAGATATAGAAGACAGTGGTACAGACGGATCTCGTTAGTCTAGATATAGAGGACGGTTGTACAGACGGATCTCGTTAGTCTAGATATAGAAGAAGGTTGTACAGACGGGTCTCGTTAGTCTAGATATAGAAGACGGTTGTACAGACGGATCTCGTTATTCTAGATATAGAAGACGGTTGTACAGACGGATCCCGTTAGTCTAGATATAGAAGACGGTTGTATAACGAGAGATCTCGTTAGTCTAGATATAGAAGACGATTATACAGACGGATCTCGTTAGTCTAGATATAGAAGACGGTTGTACAGACGGATCTCGTTAGTCTAGATATAGAAGACGGTTGTACAGACGGATCTCGTTAGTCTAGATATAGAAGAAGGTTGTACAGACGGATCTCGTTAGTCTAGATATAGAAGAAGGTTGTACAGACGGGTCTCGTGAGTCTAGATAGAGAAGACGGTTGTACAGACGGGTCTCGTTAGTCTAGATATAGAAGACGGTTGTACAGACGGATCTCGTTAGTCTAGATATAGAAGACGGTTGTACAGACGGATCTCGTTAGTCTAGATATAGAAGAAGGTTGTACAGACGGATCTCGTTAGTCTAGATATAGAGGACGGTTGTACAAACGGATCTCGTTAGTCTAGATATAGAAGAAGGTTGTACAGACGGGTCTCGTTAGTCTAGATATAGAAGACGGTTGTACAGACGGATCCCGTTAGTCTAGATATAGAAGACGGTTGTATAACGAGAGATCTCGTTAGTCTAGATATAGAAAACGGTTGTACAGACGGATCGCGTTAGTCTAGATATAGAAGATGGTTGTACAACGACGTATCTCGTTAGTCTAGATATAGAAGGCGGTTGTACAGACGGATCTCGTTAGTCTAGATATAGAAGACGGTTGTACAGACGGATCTCGTTAGTCTAGATATAGAAGACGGTTGTACAGACGGATCTCGTTAGTCTAGATATTGATGACGTTTGTCCAACGACGTATCTCGTTTGTCTAGGTATAGAAGACGGTTGTACAGACGGATCTCGTTAGTCTAGATATAGAAGACGGTTGTACAGACGGATCTCGTTAGTCTAGATGTAGAAGACGGTTGTACAGACGGATCTCGTTAGTCTTGATATAGAAGATGGTTGTACAACGACGTATCTCGTTCGTCTAGATATAGAAGGCGGTTGTACAGACGGATCTCGTTAGTCTAGATATAGAAGACGGTTGTACAACGACGGATCTCGTTAGTCTAGATATAGAAGACGGTTGTGCAGACGGATCTCGTTAGTCTAGATATAAAAGACGGTTGTACAACGACGGATCTCGTTAGTCTAGATATAGAAGACGGTTGTGCAGACGGATCTCGTTAGTCTAGATATAAAATACGGTTGTACAGACGGATCTCGTTAGTCTAGATATAGAGGACGGTTGTACAGACGGATCTCGTTAGTCTAGATATAGAAGAAGGTTGTACAGACGGGTCTCGTGAGTCTAGATAGAGAAGACGGTTGTACAGACGGATCTCGTTAGTCTAGATATAGAAGACGGTTGTACAGACGGATCTCGTTAGTCTAGATATAGAAGACGGTTGTACAGACGGATCTCGTTAGTCTAGATATAGAAGACGGTTGTACAGACGGATCCCGTTAGTCTAGATATTGAAGACGGTTGTACAGACGGATCTCGTTAGTCTAGATATAGAAGACGGTTGTATAACGAGAGATCTCGTTAGTCTAGATATAGAAGACGGTTGTACAGACGGATCTCGTTAGTCTAGATATAGAAGACGGTTGTACAGCCGGATCTCGTTAGTCTAGATATAGAAGACGGTTGTACAGACGGATCTCGTTAATATAGATATAGAAGACGGTTGTACAGACGGATCTCGTTAGTCTAGATATAGAAGACGGTTGTACAGACGGATCTCGTTAGTCTAGATATAGAAGACGTTTGTCCAACGACGTATCTCGTTAGTCTAGATATAGAAGACGGTTGTACAGACGGATCTCGTTAGTCTAGATATAGAAGACGGTTGTACAGACGGATCCCGTTAGTCTAGATATAGAAGACGGTTGTACACACGGATCTCGTTAGTCTAGATATTGATGACGGTTGTACAGACGGGTCTCGTTAGTCTAGATATAGAAGACGGTTGTACAACGACGTATCTCGTTCGTCTAGATATAGAAGGCGGTTGTACAGACGGATCTCGTTAGTCTAGATATAGAAGACGGTTGTACAGACGGATCTCGTTAGTCTAGATATTGAAGACGTTTGTCCAACGACGTACCTCGTTAGTCTAGATATAGAAAACGGTTGTACAGACGGATCTCGTTAGTCTAGATATAGAAGACGGTTGTACAACGACGGATCTCGTTAGTCTAGATATAGAAGACGGTTGTGCAGACGGATCTCGTTAGTCTAGATATAAAAGACGGTTGTACAGACGGATCTCGTTAGTCTAGATATAGAGGACGGTTGTACAGACGGATCTCGTTAGTCTAGATATAGAAGAAGGTTGTACAGACGGGTCTCGTGAGTCTAGATAGAGAAGACGGTTGTACAGACGGATCTCGTTAGTCTAGATATAGAAGACGGTTGTACAGACGGATCTCGTTAGTCTAGATATAGAAGACGGTTGTACAGACGGATCTCGTTAGTCTAGATATTGAAGACGTTTGTCCAACGACGTACCTCGTTAGTCTAGATATAGAAAACGGTTGTACAGACAGATCTCGTTAGTCTAGATATAGAAGACGGTTGTACAACGACGGATCTCGTTAGTCTAGATATAGAAGACGGTTGTGCAGACGGATCTCGTTAGTCTAGATATAAAATACGGTTGTACAGACGGATCTCGTTAGTCTAGATATAGAGGACGGTTGTACAGACGGATCTCGTTAGTCTAGATATAGAAGAAGGTTGTACAGACGGGTCTCGTGAGTCTAGATAGAGAAGACGGTTGTACAGACGGATCTCGTTAGTTTAGATATAGAAGAAGGTTGTACAGACGGATCTCGTTAGTCTAGATATAGAAGAAGGTTGTACAGACGGGTCTCGTGAGTCTAGATAGAGAAGACGGTTGTATAGACGGGTCTCGTTAGTCTAGATACAGAAGACGGTTGTATAGACGGATCTCATTATTCTAGATATAGAAGACGGTTGTACAGACGGATCTCGTTATTCTAGATATAGAAGACGGTTGTACAGACGGATCCAGTTAGTCTAGATATAGAAGACGGTTGTATAACGAGAGATCTCGTTAGTCTAGATATAGAAGACGATTATACAGACGGATCTCGTTAGTCTAGACGTAGAAGACGGTTGTACAGACGGATCTCGTTAGTCTAGATATAGAAGACGGTTGTACAGACGGATCTCGTTAGTCTAGATATAGAAGACAGTGGTACAGACGGATCTCGTTAGTCTAGATATAGAAGAAGGTTGTACAGACGGGTCTCGTGAGTCTAGATAGAGAAGACGGTTGTACAGACGGGTCTCGTTAGTCTAGATACAGAAGACGGTTGTATAGACGGATCTCATTAGTCTAGATATAGAAGACGGTTGTACAGACGGATCTCGTTATTCTAGATATAGAAGACGGTTGTACAGACGGATCCCGTTAGTCTAGATATAGAAGACGGTTGTATAACGAGAGATCTCGTTAGTCTAGATATAGAAGACGATTATACAGACGGATCTCGTTAGTCTAGATATAGAAGACGGTTGTACAGACGGATCTCGTTAGTCTAGATATAGAAGACGGTTGTACAGACGGATCTCGTTAGTCTAGATATAGAAGAAGGTTGTACAGACGGATATCGTTAGTCTAGATATAGAAGAAGGTTGTACAGACGGGTCTCGTGAGTCTAGATAGAGAAGACGGTTGTATAGACGGGTCTCGTTAGTCTAGATACAGAAGACGGTTGTATAGACGGATCTCATTAGTCTAGATATAGAAGACGGTTGTACAGACGGATCTCGTTATTCTAGATATAGAAGACGGTTGTACAGACGGATCCCGTTAGTCTAGATATAGAAGACGGTTGTATAACGAGAGATCTCGTTAGTCTAGATATAGAAGACGATTATACAGACGGATCTCGTTAGTCTAGATATAGAAGACGGTTGTACAGACGGATCTCGTTAGTCTAGATATAGAAGACGGTTGTACAGACGGATCTCGTTAGTCTAGATATAGAAGACAGTGGTACAGACGGATCTCGTTAGTCTAGATATAGAAGAAGGTTGTACAGACGGGTCTCGTGAGTCTAGATAGAGAAGACGGTTGTACAGACGGGTCTCGTTAGTCTAGATACAGAAGACGGTTGTATAGACGGATCTCATTAGTCTAGATATAGAAGACGGTTGTACAGACGGATCTCGTTATTCTAGATATAGAAGACGGTTGTACAGACGGATCCCGTTAGTCTAGATATAGAAGACGGTTGTATAACGAGAGATCTCGTTAGTCTAGATATAGAAGACGATTATACAGACGGATCTCGTTAGTCTAGATATAGAAGACGGTTGTACAGACGGATCTCGTTAGTCTAGATATAGAAGACGGTTGTACAGACGGATCTCGTTAGTCTAGATATAGAAGAAGGTTGTACAGACGGATCTCGTTAGTCTAGATATAGAAGAAGGTTGTACAGACGGGTCTCGTGAGTCTAGATAGAGAAGACGGTTGTACAGACGGGTCTCGTTAGTCTAGATACAGAAGACGGTTGTATAGACGGATCTCATTAGTCTAGATATAGAAGACGGTTGTACAGACGGATCTCGTTATTCTAGATATAGAAGACGGTTGTACAGACGGATCCCGTTAGTCTAGATATAGAAGACGGTTGTATAACGAGAGATCTCGTTAGTCTAGATATAGAAGACGATTATACAGACGGATCTCGTTAGTCTAGATATAGAAGACGGTTGTACAGACGGATCTCGTTAGTCTAGATATAGAAGACGGTTGTACAGACGGATCTCGTTAGTCTAGATATAGAAGAAGGTTGTACAGACGGATCTCGTTAGTCTAGATATAGAGGACGGTTGTACAGACGGATCTCGTTAGTCTAGATATAGAAGACGGTTGTATAACGAGAGATCTCGTTAGTCTAGATATAGAAAACGGTTGTACAGACGGATCGCGTTAGTCTAGATATAGAAGATGGTTGTACAACGACGTATCTCGTTAGTCTAGATATAGAAGGCGGTTGTACAGACGGATCTCGTTAGTCTAGATATAGAAGACGGTTGTACAGACGGATCTCGTTAGTCTAGATATAGAAGACGGTTGTACAGACGGATCTCGTTAGTCTAGATATAGAAGAAGGTTGTACAGACGGGTCTCGTGAGTCTAGATATAGAAGACGGTTGTACAGACGGATCTCGTTAGTCTAGATATAGAAGAAGGTTGTACAGACGGGTCTCGTGAGTCTAGATATAGAAGACGGTTGTACAGACGGATCCCGTTAGTCTAGATATAGAAGACGGTTGTACAGACGGATCTCGTTAGTCTAGATATTGAAGACGTTTGTCCAGCGACGTACCTCGTTAGTCTAGATATAGAAAACGGTTGTACAGACGGATCTCGTTAGTCTAGATATAGAAGACGGTTGTACAACGACGGATCTCGTTAGTCTAGATATAGAAGAAGGTTGTACAGACGGATCTCGTGAGCCTAGATATAGAAGACGGTTGTACAGACGGGTCTCGTTAGTCTAGATATAGAAGACGGTTGTACAGACGGATCTCGTTAGTCTAGATATAGAAGGCGGTTGTACAGACGGATCTCGTTAGTCTAGATATAGAAGACGGTTGTACAGACGGATCTCGTTAGTCTAGATATTGAAGACGTTTGTCCAACGACGTACCTCGTTAGTCTAGATATAGAAAACGGTTGTACAGACGGATCTCGTTAGTCTAGATATAGAAGACGGTTGTACAACGATGGATCTCGTTAGTCTAGATATAGAGGACGGTTGTACAGACGGATCTCGTTAGTCTAGATATAGAAGAAGGTTGTACAGACGGGTCTCGTGAGTCTAGATAGAGAAGACGGTTGTACAGACGGATCTCGTTAGTCTAGATATAGAAGACGGTTGTACAGACGGATCTCGTTAGTCTAGATATAGAAGACGGTTGTACAGACGGATCTCGTTAGTCTAGATATTGAAGACGTTTGTCCAACGACGTATCTCGTTTGTCTAGGTATAGAAGACGGTTGTACAGACGGATCTCCTTAGTCTAGATATAGAAGACGGTTGTACAGACGGATCTCGTTAGTCTAGATATAGAAGACGGTTGTACAGACGGATCCCGTTAGTCTAGATATTGAAGACGGTTGTACAGACGGATCTCGTTAGTCTAGATATAGAAGACGGTTGTATAACGAGAGACCTCGTTAGTCTAGATATAGAAGACGGTTGTACAGACGGATCTCGTTAGTCTAGATATAGAAGACGGTTGTACAGCCGGATCTCGTTAGTCTAGATATAGAAGACGGTTGTACAGACGGATCTCGTTAATATAGATATAGAAGACGGTTGTACAGACGGATCTCGTTAGTCTAGATATAGAAGACGGTTGTACAGACGGATCTCGTTAGTCTAGATATAGAAGACGTTTGTCCAACGACGTATCTCGTTAGTCTAGATATAATGACGGTTGTACAGACGGATCTCGTTAGTCTAGATATAGAAGACGGTTGTACAGACGGATCCCGTTAGTCTAGATATAGAAGACGGTTGTACAGACGGATCTCGTTAGTCTAGATATTGAAGACGGTTGTACAGACGGGTCTCGTTAGTCTAGATATAGAAGACGGTTGTACAACGACGTATCTCGTTCGTCTAGATATAGAAGGCGGTTGTACAGACGGATCTCGTTAGTCTAGATATAGAAGACGGTTGTACAGACGGATCTCGTTAGTCTAGATATTGAAGACGTTTGTCCAACGACGTACCTCGTTAGTCTAGATATAGAAAACGGTTGTACAGACGGATCTCGTTAGTCTAGATATAGAAGACGGTTGTACAACGACGGATCTCGTTAGTCTAGATATAGAAGACGGTTGTGCAGACGGATCTCGTTAGTCTAGATATAAAAGACGGTTGTACAGACGGATCTCGTTAGTCTAGATATAGAGGACGGTTGTACAGACGGATCTCGTTAGTCTAGATATAGAAGAAGGTTGTACAGACGGGTCTCGTGAGTCTAGATAGAGAAGACGGTTGTACAGACGGATCTCGTTAGTCTAGATATAGAAGACGGTTGTACAGACGGATCTCGTTAGTCTAGATATAGAAGACGGTTGTACAGACAGATCTCGTTAGTCTAGATATAGAAGACGGTTGTACAACGACGGATCTCGTTAGTCTATATATAGAAGACGGTTGTGCAGACAGATCTCGTTAGTCTAGATATAGAAGACGGTTGTACAACGACGGATCTCGTTAGTCTAGATATAGAAGACGGTTGTGCAGACGGATCTCGTTAGTCTAGATTTAAAAGACGGTTGTACAGACGGATCTCGTTAGTCTAGATATAGAGGACGGTTGTACAGACGGATCTCGTTAGTCTAGATATAGAAGAAGGTTGTACAGACGGGTCTCGTGAGTCTAGATAGAGAAGACGGTTGTACAGACGGATCTCGTTAGTCTAGATATAGAAGACGGTTGTACAGACGGGTCTCGTGAGTCTAGATACAGAAGACGGTTGTATAGACGGATCTCATTAGTCTAGATATAGAAGACGGTTGTACAGACGGATCTCGTTATTCTAGATATAGAGGACGGTTGTACAGACGGATCCCGTTAGTCTAGATATAGAAGACGGTTGTATAACGAGAGATCTCATTAGTCTAGATATAGAAGACGATTATACAGACGGATCTCGTTAGTCTAGATATAGAAGACGGTTGTACAGACGGATCTCGTTAGTCTAGATATAGAAGACGGTTGTACAGACGGATCTCGTTAGTCTAGATATAGAAGAAGGTTGTACAGACGGATCTCGTTAGTCTAGATATAGAAGAAGGTTGTACAGACGGGTCTCGTGAGTCTAGATAGAGAAGACGGTTGTACAGACGGGTCTCGTTAGTCTAGATACAGAAGACGGTTGTATAGACGGATCTCATTAGTCTAGATATAGAAGACGGTTGTACAGACGGATCTCGTTATTCTAGATATAGAAGACAGTTGTACAGACGGATCCCGTTAGTCTAGATATAGAAGACGGTTGTATAACGAGAGATCTCGTTAGTCTAGATATAGAAGAAGGTTGTACAGACGGATCCCGTTAGTCTAGATATAGAAGACAGTTGTACAGACGGATCTCGTTAGTCTAGATATTGATGACGGTTGTACAGACGGGTCTCGTTAGTCTAGATATAGAAGACGGTTGTACAACGACGTATCTCGTTCGTCTAGATATAGAAGGCGGTTGTACAGACGGATCTCGTTAGTCTAGATATAGAAGACGGTTGTACAGACGGATCTCGTTAGTCTAGATATTGAAGACGTTTGTCCAACGACGTACCTCGTTAGTCTAGATATAGAAAACGGTTGTACAGACGGATCTCGTTAGTCTAGATATAGAAGACGGTTGTACAACGACGGATCTCGTTAGTCTAGATATAGAAGACGGTTGTGCAGACGGATCTCGTTAGTCTAGATATAAAAGACGGTTGTACAGACGGATCTCGTTAGTCTAGATATAGAGGACGGTTGTACAGACGGATCTCGTTAGTCTAGATATAGAAGAAGGTTGTACAGACGGGTCTCGTGAGTCTAGATATAGAAGACGGTTGTACAGACGGATCTCGTTAGTCTAGATATAGAAGAAGGTTGTACAGACGGATCTCGTGAGTCTAGATAGAGAAGACGGTTGTACAGACGGATCTCGTTAGTCTAGATATAGAAGACGGTTGTACAGACGGATCTCGTTAGTCTAGATATAGAAGACGGTTGTACAGACGGATCTCGTTAGTCTAGATATTGAAGACGTTTGTCCAACGACGTACCTCGTTAGTCTAGATATAGAAAACGGTTGTACAGACAGATCTCGTTAGTCTAGATATAGAAGACGGTTGTACAACGACGGATCTCGTTAGTCTAGATATAGAAGACGGTTGTGCAGACGGATCTCGTTAGTCTAGATTTAAAAGACGGTTGTACAGACGGATCTCGTTAGTCTAGATATAGAGGACGGTTGTACAGACGGATCTCGTTAGTCTAGATATAGAAGAAGGTTGTACAGACGGATCTCGTTAGTCTAGATATAGAAGACGGTTGTACAGACGGATCTCGTTAGTCTAGATATAGAAGACGGTTGTACAGACGGATCCCGTTAGTCTAGATATAGAAGACGGTTGTACAGACGGATCTCGTTAGTCTAGATATTGAAGACGTTTGTCCAGCGACGTACCTCGTTAGTCTAGATATAGAAAACGGTTGTACAGACGGATCTCGTTAGTCTAGATATAGAAGACGGTTGTACAACGACGGATCTCGTTAGTCTAGATATAGAAGAAGTTTGTACAGACGGATCTCGTGAGCCTCGATATAGAAGACGGTTGTACAGACGGGTCTCGTTAGTCTAGATATAGAAGACGGTTGTACAACGACGTATCTCGTTCGTCTAGATATAGAAGGCGGTTGTACAGACGGATCTCGTTAGTCTAGATATAAAAGACGTTTGTACAGACGGATCTCGTTAGTCTAGATATAGAGGACGGTTGTACAGACGGATCTCGTTAGTCTAGATATAGAAGAAGGTTGTACAGACGGGTCTCGTGAGTCTAGATAGAGAAGACGGTTGTACAGACGGATCTCGTTAGTCTAGATATAGAAGACGGTTGTACAGACGGGTCTCGTGAGTCTAGATAGAGAAGACGGTTGTACAGACGGGTCTCGTTAGTCTAGATACAGAAGACGGTTGTATAGACGGATCTCATTAGTCTAGATATAGAAGACGGTTGTACAGACGGATCTCGTTATTCTAGATATAGAAGACGGTTGTACAGACGGATCCCGTTAGTCTAGATATAGAAGACGGTTGTATAACGAGAGATCTCGTTAGTCTAGATATAGAAGACGATTATACAGACGGATCTCGTTAGTCTAGATATAGAAGACGGTTGTACAGACGGATCTCGTTAGTCTAGATATAGAAGACGGTTGTACAGACGGATCTCGTTAGTCTAGATATAGAAGAAGGTTGTACAGACGGATCTCGTTAGTCTAGATATAGAAGAAGGTTGTACAGACGGGTCTCGTGAGTCTAGATAGAGAAGACGGTTGTACAGACGGGTCTCGTTAGTCTAGATACAGAAGACGGTTGTATAGACGGATCTCATTAGTCTAGATATAGAAGACGGTTGTACAGACGGATCTCGTTATTCTAGATATAGAAGACAGTTGTACAGACGGATCCCGTTAGTCTAGATATAGAAGACGGTTGTATAACGAGAGATCTCGTTAGTCTAGATATAGAAGACGATTATACAGACGGATCTCGTTAGTCTAGATATAGAAGACGGTTGTACAGACGGATCTCGTTAGTCTAGATATAGAAGACGGTTGTACAGACGGATCTCGTTAGTCTAGATATAGAAGAAGGTTGTACAGACGGATCTCGTTAGTCTAGATATAGAAGAAGGTTGTACAGACGGGTCTCGTGAGTCTAGATAGAGAAGACGGTTGTATAGACGGGTCTCGTTAGTCTAGATACAGAAGACGGTTGTATAGACGGATCTCATTAGTCTAGATATAGAAGACGGTTGTACAGACGGATCTCGTTATTCTAGATATAGAAGACGGTTGTACAGACGGATCCCGTTAGTCTAGATATAGAAGACGGTTGTATAACGAGAGATCTCGTTAGTCTAGATATAGAAGACGATTATACAGACGGATCTCGTTAGTCTAGATATAGAAGACGGTTGTACAGACGGATCTCATTAGTCTAGATATAGAAGACGGTTGTACAGACGGATCTCGTTATTCTAGATATAGAAGACGGTTGTACAACGACGGATCTCGTTAGTCTAGATATAGAAGACGGTTGTGCAGACGGATCTCGTTAGTCTAGATTTAAAAGACGGTTGTACAGACGGATCTCGTTAGTCTAGATATAGAGGACGGTTGTACAGACGGATCTCGTTAGTCTAGATATAGAAGAAGGTTGTACAGACGGATCTCGTTAGTCTAGATATAGAAGACGGTTGTACAGACGGATCTCGTTAGTCTAGATATAGAAGACGGTTGTACAGACGGATCTCGTTAGTCTAGATATAGAAGAAGGTTGTACAGACGGATCTCGTTAGTCTAGATATAGAGGACGGTTGTACAGACGGATCTCGTTAGTCTAGATATAGAAGAAGTTTGTACAGACGGGTCTCGTTAGTCTAGATATAGAAGACGGTTGTACAGACGGATCTCGTTATTCTAGATATAGAAGACGGTTGTACAGACGGATCCCGTTAGTCTAGATATAGAAGACGGTTGTATAACGAGAGATCTCGTTAGTCTAGATATAGAAGACGATTATACAGACGGATCTCGTTAGTCTAGATATAGAAGACGGTTGTACAGACGGATCTCGTTAGTCTAGATATAGAAGACGGTTGTACAGACGGATCTCGTTAGTCTAGATATAGAAGAAGGTTGTACAGACGGATCTCGTGAGTCTAGATAGAGAAGACGGTTGTACAGACGGATCTCGTTAGTCTAGATATAGAAGACGGTTGTACAGACGGATCTCGTTAGACTAGATATAGAAGACGGTTGTACAGACGGATCTCGTTAGTCTAGATATTGAAGACGTTTGTCCAACGACGTACCTCGTTAGTCTAGATATAGAAAACGGTTGTACAGACAGATCTCGTTAGTCTAGATATAGAAGACGGTTGTACAACGACGGATCTCGTTAGTCTAGATATAGAAGACGGTTGTGCAGACGGATCTCGTTAGTCTAGATTTAAAAGACGGTTGTACAGACGGATCTCGTTAGTCTAGATATAGAGGACGGTTGTACAGACGGATCTCGTTAGTCTAGATATAGAAGAAGGTTGTACAGACGGATCTCGTTAGTCTAGATATAGAAGACGGTTGTACAGACGGATCTCGTTAGTCTAGATATAGAAGACGGTTGTACAGACGGATCTCGTTAGTCTAGATATAGAAGAAGGTTGTACAGACGGATCTCGTTAGTCTAGATATAGAGGACGGTTGTACAGACGGATCTCGTTAGTCTAGATATAGAAGAAGTTTGTACAGACGGGTCTCGTTAGTCTAGATATAGAAGACGGTTGTACAGACGGATCTCGTTATTCTAGATATAGAAGACGGTTGTACAGACGGATCCCGTTAGTCTAGATATAGAAGACGGTTGTATAACGAGAGATCTCGTTAGTCTAGATATAGAAGACGATTATACAGACGGATCTCGTTAGTCTAGATATAGAAGACGGTTGTACAGACGGATCTCGTTAGTCTAGATATAGAAGACGGTTGTACAGACGGATCTCGTTAGTCTAGATATAGAAGAAGGTTGTACAGACGGATCTCGTTAGTCTAGATATAGAAGAAGGTTGTACAGACGGGTCTCGTGAGTCTAGATCAGGGCTGAGCAACTTGTTCGCCGCCGCGGGCCGCACAGCCCCCACTACCAGTCAGCCAGTTCCCCCACCACCACCAGCTACATGCGGCCCGCGAGCCACTAGTATAGTATAGTGTAGGGGTTAAAAAGAGTATGGTGGAGGTCGTTCCCCTGCGGCCCAGCAGAGCAGGCAAGTCGGGGAACGGGCCGCATGCGGCCAATGGGCCGCGGGTTGCCCAGCCCTGGTCTAGATAGAGAAGACGGTTGTACAGACGGGTCTCGTTAGTCTAGATACAGAAGACGGTTGTATAGACGGATCTCATTAGTCTAGATATAGAAGACGGTTGTACAGACGGATCTCGTTATTCTAGATATAGAAGACGGTTGTACAGACGGATCTCGTTAGTCTAGATATAGAAGACGGTTGTACAGACGGGTCTCGTGAGTCTAGATACAGAAGACGGTTGTATAGACGGATCTCATTAGTCTAGATATAGAAGACGGTTGTACAGACGGATCTCGTTATTCTAGATATAGAGGACGGTTGTACAGACGGATCCCGTTAGTCTAGATATAGAAGACGGTTGTATAACGAGAGATCTCATTAGTCTAGATATAGAAGACGATTATACAGACGGATCTCGTTAGTCTAGATATAGAAGACGGTTGTACAGACGGATCTCGTTAGTCTAGATATAGAAGACGGTTGTACAGACGGATCTCGTTAGTCTAGATACAGAAGACGGTTGTATAGACGGATCTCATTAGTCTAGATATAGAAGACGGTTGTACAGACGGATCTCGTTATTCTAGATATAGAAGACAGTTGTACAGACGGATCCCGTTAGTCTAGATATAGAAGACGGTTGTATAACGAGAGATCTCGTTAGTCTAGATATAGAAGAAGGTTGTACAGACGGATCCCGTTAGTCTAGATATAGAAGACAGTTGTACAGACGGATCTCGTTAGTCTAGATATTGATGACGGTTGTACAGACGGGTCTCGTTAGTCTAGATATAGAAGACGGTTGTACAACGACGTATCTCGTTCGTCTAGATATAGAAGGCGGTTGTACAGACGGATCTCGTTAGTCTAGATATAGAAGACGGTTGTACAGACGGATCTCGTTAGTCTAGATATTGAAGACGTTTGTCCAACGACGTACCTCGTTAGTCTAGATATAGAAAACGGTTGTACAGACGGATCTCGTTAGTCTAGATATAGAAGACGGTTGTACAACGACGGATCTCGTTAGTCTAGATATAGAGGACGGTTGTACAGACGGATCTCGTTAGTCTAGATATAGAAGAAGGTTGTACAGACGGGTCTCGTGAGTCTAGATAGAGAAGACGGTTGTACAGACGGATCTCGTTAGTCTAGATATAGAAGACGGTTGTACAGACGGGTCTCGTGAGTCTAGATACAGAAGACGGTTGTATAGACGGATCTCATTAGTCTAGATATAGAAGACGGTTGTACAGACGGATCTCGTTATTCTAGATATAGAGGACGGTTGTACAGACGGATCCCGTTAGTCTAGATATAGAAGACGGTTGTATAACGAGAGATCTCATTAGTCTAGATATAGAAGACGATTATACAGACGGATCTCGTTAGTCTAGATATAGAAGACGGTTGTACAGACGGATCTCGTTAGTCTAGATATAGAAGACGGTTGTACAGACGGATCTCGTTAGTCTAGATACAGAAGACGGTTGTATAGACGGATCTCATTAGTCTAGATATAGAAGACGGTTGTACAGACGGATCTCGTTATTCTAGATATAGAAGACAGTTGTACAGACGGATCCCGTTAGTCTAGATATAGAAGACGGTTGTATAACGAGAGATCTCGTTAGTCTAGATATAGAAGAAGGTTGTACAGACGGATCCCGTTAGTCTAGATATAGAAGACAGTTGTACAGACGGATCTCGTTAGTCTAGATATTGATGACGGTTGTACAGACGGGTCTCGTTAGTCTAGATATAGAAGACGGTTGTACAACGACGTATCTCGTTCGTCTAGATATAGAAGGCGGTTGTACAGACGGATCTCGTTAGTCTAGATATAGAAGACGGTTGTACAGACGGATCTCGTTAGTCTAGATATTGAAGACGTTTGTCCAACGACGTACCTCGTTAGTCTAGATATAGAAAACGGTTGTACAGACGGATCTCGTTAGTCTAGATATAGAAGACGGTTGTACAACGACGGATCTCGTTAGTCTAGATATAGAGGACGGTTGTACAGACGGATCTCGTTAGTCTAGATATAGAAGAAGGTTGTACAGACGGGTCTCGTGAGTCTAGATAGAGAAGACGGTTGTACAGACGGATCTCGTTAGTCTAGATATAGAAGACGGTTGTACAGACGGGTCTCGTGAGTCTAGATAGAGAAGACTGTTGTACAGACGGGTCTCGTTAGTCTAGATACAGAAGACGGTTGTATAGACGGATCTCATTAGTCTAGATATAGAAGACGGTTGTACAGACGGATCTCGTTATTCTAGATATAGAAGACGGTTGTACAGACGGATCCCGTTAGTCTAGATATAGAAGACGGTTGTATAACGAGAGATCTCGTTAGTCTAGATATAGAAGACGATTATACAGACGGATCTCGTTAGTCTAGATATAGAAGACGGTTGTACAGACGGATCTCGTTAGTCTAGATATAGAAGACGGTTGTACAGACGGATCTCGTTAGTCTAGATATAGAAGAAGGTTGTACAGACGGATCTCGTTAGTCTAGATATAGAAGAAGGTTGTACAGACGGGTCTCGTGAGTCTAGATAGAGAAGACGGTTGTACAGACGGGTCTCGTTAGTCTAGATACAGAAGACGGTTGTATAGACGGATCTCATTAGTCTAGATATAGAAGACGGTTGTACAGACGGATCTCGTTATTCTAGATATAGAAGACAGTTGTACAGACGGATCCCGTTAGTCTAGATATAGAAGACGGTTGTATAACGAGAGATCTCGTTAGTCTAGATATAGAAGACGATTATACAGACGGATCTCGTTAGTCTAGATATAGAAGACGGTTGTACAGACGGATCTCGTTAGTCTAGATATAGAAGACGGTTGTACAGACGGATCTCGTTAGTCTAGATATAGAAGAAGGTTGTACAGACGGATCTCGTTAGTCTAGATATAGAAGAAGGTTGTACAGACGGGTCTCGTGAGTCTAGATAGAGAAGACGGTTGTATAGACGGGTCTCGTTAGTCTAGATACAGAAGACGGTTGTATAGACGGATCTCATTAGTCTAGATATAGAAGACGGTTGTACAGACGGATCTCGTTATTCTAGATATAGAAGACGGTTGTACAGACGGATCCCGTTAGTCTAGATATAGAAGACGGTTGTATAACGAGAGATCTCGTTAGTCTAGATATAGAAGACGATTATACAGACGGATCTCGTTAGTCTAGATATAGAAGACGGTTGTACAGACGGATCTCGTTAGTCTAGATATAGAAGACGGTTGTACAGACGGATCTCGTTAGTCTAGATATAGAAGACAGTGGTACAGACGGATCTCGTTAGTCTAGATATAGAAGAAGGTTGTACAGACGGGTCTCGTGAGTCTAGATAGAGAAGACAGTTGTACAGACGGATCCCGTTAGTCTAGATATAGAAGACGGTTGTATAACGAGAGATCTCGTTAGTCTAGATATAGAAGAAGGTTGTACAGACGGATCCCGTTAGTCTAGATATAGAAGACAGTTGTACAGACGGATCTCGTTAGTCTAGATATAGAAGAAGGTTGTACAGACGGATCTCGTTAGTCTAGATATAGAAGACGGTTGTACAGACGGATCTCGTTAGTCTAGATATAGTAGAAGGTTGTACAGACGGATCTCGTTAGTCTAGATATAGAGGACGGTTGTACAGACGGATCTCGTTAGTCTAGATATAGAAGAAGGTTGTACAGACGGGTCTCGTTAGTCTAGATATAGAAGACGGTTGTACAGACGGATCCCGTTAGTCTAGATATAGAAGACGGTTGTATAACGAGAGATCTCGTTAGTCTAGATATAGAAAACGGTTGTACAGACGGATCGCGTTAGTCTAGATATAGAAGATGGTTGTACAACGACGTATCTCGTTAGTCTAGATATAGAAGGCGGTTGTACAGACGGATCTCGTTAGTCTAGATATAGAAGACGGTTGTACAGACGGATCTCGTTAGTCTAGATATAGAAGACGGTTGTACAGACGGATCTCGTTAGTCTAGATATTGATGACGTTTGTCCAACGACGTATCTCATTTGTCTAGGTATAGAAGACGGTTGTACAGACGGATCTCGTTAGTCTAGATATAGAAGACGGTTGTACAGACGGATCTCGTTAGTCTAGATGTAGAAGACGGTTGTACAGACGGATCTCGTTAGTCTAGATATAGAAGATGGTTGTACAACGACGTATCTCGTTCGTCTAGATATAGAAGGCGGTTGTACAGACGGATCTCGTTAGTCTAGATATAGAAGACGGTTGTACAACGACGGATCTCGTTAGTCTAGATATTGAAGACGTTTGTCCAACGACGTATCTCGTTAGTCTAGATATAGAAGACGGTTGTACAACGAGAGATCTCGTTAGTCTAGATATAGAAGATGGTTGTACAGACGGATCTCGTTAGTCTAGATATAGAAGATGGTTGTACAGACGGATTTCGTTGGTCTAGATATACAAGACGGTTGTACAGACGGATCTCGTTAGTCTAGATATAGAAGACGGTTGTACAGACGGATCTCGTTAGTCTAGATATAGAAGACGGTTGTACAGACGGATCTCGTTAGTCTAGATATAGAAGACGTTTGTCCAACGACGTATCTCGTTAGTCTAGATATAGAAGACGGTTGTACAGACGGATCTCGTTAGTCTAGATATAGAAGACGGTTGTACAGACGGATCCCGTTAGTCTAGATATAGAAGACGGTTGTACAGACGGATCTCGTTAGTCTAGATATTGAAGACGTTTGTCCAGCGACGTACCTCGTTAGTCTAGATATAGAAAACGGTTGTACAGACGGATCTCGTTAGTCTAGATATAGAAGACGGTTGTACAACGACGGATCTCGTTAGTCTAGATATAGAAGAAGTTTGTACAGACGGATCTCGTGAGCCTCGATATAGAAGACGGTTGTACAGACGGGTCTCGTTAGTCTAGATATAGAAGACGGTTGTACAACGACGTATCTCGTTCGTCTAGATATAGAAGGCGGTTGTACAGACGGATCTCGTTAGTCTAGATATAAAAGACGGTTGTACAGACGGATCTCGTTAGTCTAGATATAGAGGACGGTTGTACAGACGGATCTCGTTAGTCTAGATATAGAAGAAGGTTGTACAGACGGGTCTCGTGAGTCTAGATAGAGAAGACGGTTGTACAGACGGATCTCGTTAGTCTAGATATAGAAGACGGTTGTACAGACGGGTCTCGTGAGTCTAGATAGAGAAGACGGGTCTCGTTAGTCTAGATACAGAAGACGGTTGTATAGACGGATCTCATTAGTCTAGATATAGAAGACGGTTGTACAGACGGATCTCGTTATTCTAGATATAGAAGACGGTTGTACAGACGGATCCCGTTAGTCTAGATATAGAAGACGGTTGTATAACGAGAGATCTCGTTAGTCTAGATATAGAAGACGATTATACAGACGGATCTCGTTAGTCTAGATATAGAAGACGGTTGTACAGACGGATCTCGTTAGTCTAGATATAGAAGACGGTTGTACAGACGGATCCCGTTAGTCTAGATATAGAAGACGGTTGTACAGACGGATCTCGTTAGTCTAGATATTGAAGACGTTTGTCCAGCGACGTACCTCGTTAGTCTAGATATAGAAAACGGTTGTACAGACGGATCTCGTTAGTCTAGATATAGAAGACGGTTGTACAACGACGGATCTCGTTAGTCTAGATATAGAAGAAGTTTGTACAGACGGATCTCGTGAGCCTCGATATAGAAGACGGTTGTACAGACGGATCTCGTTAGTCTAGATATAGAAGACGGTTGTACAACGACGTATCTCGTTCGTCTAGATATAGAAGGCGGTTGTACAGACGGATCTCGTTAGTCTAGATATAAAAGACGGTTGTACAGACGGATCTCGTTAGTCTAGATATAGAGGACGGTTGTACAGACGGATCTCGTTAGTCTAGATATAGAAGAAGGTTGTACAGACGGGTCTCGTGAGTCTAGATAGAGAAGACGGTTGTACAGACGGATCTCGTTAGTCTAGATATAGAAGACGGTTGTACAGACGGGTCTCGTGAGTCTAGATAGAGAAGACGGGTCTCGTTAGTCTAGATACAGAAGACGGTTGTATAGACGGATCTCATTAGTCTAGATATAGAAGACGGTTGTACAGACGGATCTCGTTATTCTAGATATAGAAGACGGTTGTACAGACGGATCCCGTTAGTCTAGATATAGAAGACGGTTGTATAACGAGAGATCTCGTTAGTCTAGATATAGAAGACGATTATACAGACGGATCTCGTTAGTCTAGATATAGAAGACGGTTGTACAGACGGATCTCGTTAGTCTAGATATAGAAGACGGTTGTACAGACGGATCTCGTTAGTCTAGATACAGAAGAAGGTTGTACAGACGGATCTCGTTAGTCTAGATATAGAAGAAGGTTGTACAGACGGGTCTCGTGAGTCTAGATAGAGAAGACGGTTGTACAGACGGGTCTCGTTAGTCTAGATACAGAAGACGGTTGTATAGACGGATCTCATTAGTCTAGATATAGAAGACGGTTGTACAGACGGATCTCGTTATTCTAGATATAGAAGACAGTTGTACAGACGGATCCCGTTAGTCTAGATATAGAAGACGGTTGTATAACGAGAGATCTCGTTAGTCTAGATATAGAAGACGATTATACAGACGGATCTCGTTAGTCTAGATATAGAAGACGGTTGTACAGACGGATCTCGTTAGTCTAGATATAGAAGACGGTTGTACAGACGGATCTCGTTAGTCTAGATATAGAAGAAGGTTGTACAGACGGATATCGTTAGTCTAGATATAGAAGAAGGTTGTACAGACGGGTCTCGTGAGTCTAGATAGAGAAGACGGTTGTATAGACGGGTCTCGTTAGTCTAGATACAGAAGACGGTTGTATAGACGGATCTCATTAGTCTAGATATAGAAGACGGTTGTACAGACGGATCTCGTTATTCTAGATATAGAAGACGGTTGTACAGACGGATCCCGTTAGTCTAGATATAGAAGACGGTTGTATAACGAGAGATCTCGTTAGTCTAGATATAGAAGACGATTATACAGACGGATCTCGTTAGTCTAGATATAGAAGACGGTTGTACAGACGGATCTCGTTAGTCTAGATATAGAAGACGGTTGTACAGACGGATCTCGTTAGTCTAGATATAGAAGACAGTGGTACAGACGGATCTCGTTAGTCTAGATATAGAAGAAGGTTGTACAGACGGGTCTCGTGAGTCTAGATAGAGAAGACGGTTGTACAGACGGGTCTCGTTAGTCTAGATACAGAAGACGGTTGTATAGACGGATCTCATTAGTCTAGATATAGAAGACGGTTGTACAGACGGATCTCGTTATTCTAGATATAGAAGACGGTTGTACAGACGGATCCCGTTAGTCTAGATATAGAAGACGGTTGTATAACGAGAGATCTCGTTAGTCTAGATATAGAAGACGATTATACAGACGGATCTCGTTAGTCTAGATATAGAAGACGGTTGTACAGACGGATCTCGTTAGTCTAGATATAGAAGACGGTTGTACAGACGGATCTCGTTAGTCTAGATATAGAAGAAGGTTGTACAGACGGATCTCGTTAGTCTAGATATAGAAGAAGGTTGTACAGACGGGTCTCGTGAGTCTAGATAGAGAAGACGGTTGTACAGACGGGTCTCGTTAGTCTAGATACAGAAGACGGTTGTATAGACGGATCTCATTAGTCTAGATATAGAAGACGGTTGTACAGACGGATCTCGTTATTCTAGATATAGAAGACGGTTGTACAGACGGATCCCGTTAGTCTAGATATAGAAGACGGTTGTATAACGAGAGATCTCGTTAGTCTAGATATAGAAGACGATTATACAGACGGATCTCGTTAGTCTAGATATAGAAGACGGTTGTACAGACGGATCTCGTTAGTCTAGATATAGAAGACGGTTGTACAGACGGATCTCGTTAGTCTAGATATAGAAGAAGGTTGTACAGACGGATCTCGTTAGTCTAGATATAGAGGACGGTTGTACAGACGGATCTCGTTAGTCTAGATATAGAAGACGGTTGTATAACGAGAGATCTCGTTAGTCTAGATATAGAAAACGGTTGTACAGACGGATCGCGTTAGTCTAGATATAGAAGATGGTTGTACAACGACGTATCTCGTTAGTCTAGATATAGAAGGCGGTTGTACAGACGGATCTCGTTAGTCTAGATATAGAAGACGGTTGTACAGACGGATCTCGTTAGTCTAGATATAGAAGACGGTTGTACAGACGGATCTCGTTAGTCTAGATATAGAAGAAGGTTGTACAGACGGGTCTCGTGAGTCTAGATATAGAAGACGGTTGTACAGACGGATCTCGTTAGTCTAGATATAGAAGAAGGTTGTACAGACGGGTCTCGTGAGTCTAGATATAGAAGACGGTTGTACAGACGGATCCCGTTAGTCTAGATATAGAAGACGGTTGTACAGACGGATCTCGTTAGTCTAGATATTGAAGACGTTTGTCCAGCGACGTACCTCGTTAGTCTAGATATAGAAAACGGTTGTACAGACGGATCTCGTTAGTCTAGATATAGAAGACGGTTGTACAACGACGGATCTCGTTAGTCTAGATATAGAAGAAGGTTGTACAGACGGATCTCGTGAGCCTAGATATAGAAGACGGTTGTACAGACGGGTCTCGTTAGTCTAGATATAGAAGACGGTTGTACAACGACGTATCTCGTTCGTCTAGATATAGAAGGCGGTTGTACAGACGGATCTCGTTAGTCTAGATATAGAAGACGGTTGTACAGACGGATCTCGTTAGTCTAGATATTGAAGACGTTTGTCCAACGACGTACCTCGTTAGTCTAGATATAGAAAACGGTTGTACAGACGGATCTCGTTAGTCTAGATATAGAAGACGGTTGTACAACGATGGATCTCGTTAGTCTAGATATAGAGGACGGTTGTACAGACGGATCTCGTTAGTCTAGATATAGAAGAAGGTTGTACAGACGGGTCTCGTGAGTCTAGATAGAGAAGACGGTTGTACAGACGGATCTCGTTAGTCTAGATATAGAAGACGGTTGTACAGACGGATCTCGTTAGTCTAGATATAGAAGACGGTTGTACAGACGGATCTCGTTAGTCTAGATATTGAAGACGTTTGTCCAACGACGTATCTCGTTTGTCTAGGTATAGAAGACGGTTGTACAGACGGATCTCCTTAGTCTAGATATAGAAGACGGTTGTACAGACGGATCTCGTTAGTCTAGATATAGAAGACGGTTGTACAGACGGATCCCGTTAGTCTAGATATTGAAGACGGTTGTACAGACGGATCTCGTTAGTCTAGATATAGAAGACGGTTGTATAACGAGAGACCTCGTTAGTCTAGATATAGAAGACGGTTGTACAGACGGATCTCGTTAGTCTAGATATAGAAGACGGTTGTACAGCCGGATCTCGTTAGTCTAGATATAGAAGACGGTTGTACAGACGGATCTCGTTAATATAGATATAGAAGACGGTTGTACAGACGGATCTCGTTAGTCTAGATATAGAAGACGGTTGTACAGACGGATCTCGTTAGTCTAGATATAGAAGACGTTTGTCCAACGACGTATCTCGTTAGTCTAGATATAATGACGGTTGTACAGACGGATCTCGTTAGTCTAGATATAGAAGACGGTTGTACAGACGGATCCCGTTAGTCTAGATATAGAAGACGGTTGTACAGACGGATCTCGTTAGTCTAGATATTGAAGACGGTTGTACAGACGGGTCTCGTTAGTCTAGATATAGAAGACGGTTGTACAACGACGTATCTCGTTCGTCTAGATATAGAAGGCGGTTGTACAGACGGATCTCGTTAGTCTAGATATAGAAGACGGTTGTACAGACGGATCTCGTTAGTCTAGATATAGAAGAAGGTTGTACAGACGGATATCGTTAGTCTAGATATAGAAGAAGGTTGTACAGACGGGTCTCGTGAGTCTAGATAGAGAAGACGGTTGTATAGACGGGTCTCGTTAGTCTAGATACAGAAGACGGTTGTATAGACGGATCTCATTAGTCTAGATATAGAAGACGGTTGTACAGACGGATCTCGTTATTCTAGATATAGAAGACGGTTGTACAGACGGATCCCGTTAGTCTAGATATAGAAGACGGTTGTATAACGAGAGATCTCGTTAGTCTAGATATAGAAGACGATTATACAGACGGATCTCGTTAGTCTAGATATAGAAGACGGTTGTACAGACGGATCTCGTTAGTCTAGATATAGAAGACGGTTGTACAGACGGATCTCGTTAGTCTAGATATAGAAGACAGTGGTACAGACGGATCTCGTTAGTCTAGATATAGAAGAAGGTTGTACAGACGGGTCTCGTGAGTCTAGATAGAGAAGACGGTTGTACAGACGGGTCTCGTTAGTCTAGATACAGAAGACGGTTGTATAGACGGATCTCATTAGTCTAGATATAGAAGACGGTTGTACAGACGGATCTCGTTATTCTAGATATAGAAGACGGTTGTACAGACGGATCCCGTTAGTCTAGATATAGAAGACGGTTGTATAACGAGAGATCTCGTTAGTCTAGATATAGAAGACGATTATACAGACGGATCTCGTTAGTCTAGATATAGAAGACGGTTGTACAGACGGATCTCGTTAGTCTAGATATAGAAGACGGTTGTACAGACGGATCTCGTTAGTCTAGATATAGAAGAAGGTTGTACAGACGGATCTCGTTAGTCTAGATATAGAAGAAGGTTGTACAGACGGGTCTCGTGAGTCTAGATAGAGAAGACGGTTGTACAGACGGGTCTCGTTAGTCTAGATACAGAAGACGGTTGTATAGACGGATCTCATTAGTCTAGATATAGAAGACGGTTGTACAGACGGATCTCGTTATTCTAGATATAGAAGACGGTTGTACAGACGGATCCCGTTAGTCTAGATATAGAAGACGGTTGTATAACGAGAGATCTCGTTAGTCTAGATATAGAAGACGATTATACAGACGGATCTCGTTAGTCTAGATATAGAAGACGGTTGTACAGACGGATCTCGTTAGTCTAGATATAGAAGACGGTTGTACAGACGGATCTCGTTAGTCTAGATATAGAAGAAGGTTGTACAGACGGATCTCGTTAGTCTAGATATAGAGGACGGTTGTACAGACGGATCTCGTTAGTCTAGATATAGAAGACGGTTGTATAACGAGAGATCTCGTTAGTCTAGATATAGAAAACGGTTGTACAGACGGATCGCGTTAGTCTAGATATAGAAGATGGTTGTACAACGACGTATCTCGTTAGTCTAGATATAGAAGGCGGTTGTACAGACGGATCTCGTTAGTCTAGATATAGAAGACGGTTGTACAGACGGATCTCGTTAGTCTAGATATAGAAGACGGTTGTACAGACGGATCTCGTTAGTCTAGATATAGAAGAAGGTTGTACAGACGGGTCTCGTGAGTCTAGATATAGAAGACGGTTGTACAGACGGATCTCGTTAGTCTAGATATAGAAGAAGGTTGTACAGACGGGTCTCGTGAGTCTAGATATAGAAGACGGTTGTACAGACGGATCCCGTTAGTCTAGATATAGAAGACGGTTGTACAGACGGATCTCGTTAGTCTAGATATTGAAGACGTTTGTCCAGCGACGTACCTCGTTAGTCTAGATATAGAAAACGGTTGTACAGACGGATCTCGTTAGTCTAGATATAGAAGACGGTTGTACAACGACGGATCTCGTTAGTCTAGATATAGAAGAAGGTTGTACAGACGGATCTCGTGAGCCTAGATATAGAAGACGGTTGTACAGACGGGTCTCGTTAGTCTAGATATAGAAGACGGTTGTACAACGACGTATCTCGTTCGTCTAGATATAGAAGGCGGTTGTACAGACGGATCTCGTTAGTCTAGATATAGAAGACGGTTGTACAGACGGATCTCGTTAGTCTAGATATTGAAGACGTTTGTCCAACGACGTACCTCGTTAGTCTAGATATAGAAAACGGTTGTACAGACGGATCTCGTTAGTCTAGATATAGAAGACGGTTGTACAACGATGGATCTCGTTAGTCTAGATATAGAGGACGGTTGTACAGACGGATCTCGTTAGTCTAGATATAGAAGAAGGTTGTACAGACGGGTCTCGTGAGTCTAGATAGAGAAGACGGTTGTACAGACGGATCTCGTTAGTCTAGATATAGAAGACGGTTGTACAGACGGATCTCGTTAGTCTAGATATAGAAGACGGTTGTACAGACGGATCTCGTTAGTCTAGATATTGAAGACGTTTGTCCAACGACGTATCTCGTTTGTCTAGGTATAGAAGACGGTTGTACAGACGGATCTCCTTAGTCTAGATATAGAAGACGGTTGTACAGACGGATCTCGTTAGTCTAGATATAGAAGACGGTTGTACAGACGGATCCCGTTAGTCTAGATATTGAAGACGGTTGTACAGACGGATCTCGTTAGTCTAGATATAGAAGACGGTTGTATAACGAGAGACCTCGTTAGTCTAGATATAGAAGACGGTTGTACAGACGGATCTCGTTAGTCTAGATATAGAAGACGGTTGTACAGCCGGATCTCGTTAGTCTAGATATAGAAGACGGTTGTACAGACGGATCTCGTTAATATAGATATAGAAGACGGTTGTACAGACGGATCTCGTTAGTCTAGATATAGAAGACGGTTGTACAGACGGATCTCGTTAGTCTAGATATAGAAGACGTTTGTCCAACGACGTATCTCGTTAGTCTAGATATAATGACGGTTGTACAGACGGATCTCGTTAGTCTAGATATAGAAGACGGTTGTACAGACGGATCCCGTTAGTCTAGATATAGAAGACGGTTGTACAGACGGATCTCGTTAGTCTAGATATTGAAGACGGTTGTACAGACGGGTCTCGTTAGTCTAGATATAGAAGACGGTTGTACAACGACGTATCTCGTTCGTCTAGATATAGAAGGCGGTTGTACAGACGGATCTCGTTAGTCTAGATATAGAAGACGGTTGTACAGACGGATCTCGTTAGTCTAGATATTGAAGACGTTTGTCCAACGACGTACCTCGTTAGTCTAGATATAGAAAACGGTTGTACAACGACGGATCTCGTTAGTCTAGATATAGAAGACGGTTGTACAACGACGGATCTCGTTAGTCTAGATATAGAAGACGGTTGTGCAGACGGATCTCGTTAGTCTAGATATAAAAGACGGTTGTACAGACGGATCTCGTTAGTCTAGATATAGAGGACGGTTGTACAGACGGATCTCGTTAGTCTAGATATAGAAGAAGGTTGTACAGACGGGTCTCGTGAGTCTAGATAGAGAAGACGGTTGTACAGACGGATCTCGTTAGTCTAGATATAGAAGACGGTTGTACAGACGGATCTCGTTAGTCTAGATATAGAAGACGGTTGTACAGACAGATCTCGTTAGTCTAGATATAGAAGACGGTTGTACAACGACGGATCTCGTTAGTCTAGATATAGAAGACGGTTGTGCAGACAGATCTCGTTAGTCTAGATATAGAAGACGGTTGTACAACGACGGATCTCGTTAGTCTAGATATAGAAGACGGTTGTGCAGACGGATCTCGTTAGTCTAGATTTAAAAGACGGTTGTACAGACGGATCTCGTTAGTCTAGATATAGAGGACGGTTGTACAGACGGATCTCGTTAGTCTAGATATAGAAGACGGTTGTACAGACGGATCTCGTTAGTCTAGATATAGAAGAAGGTTGTACAGACGGATCTCGTTAGTCTAGATATAGAAGAAGGTTGTACAGACGGGTCTCGTGAGTCTAGATAGAGAAGACGGTTGTACAGACGGGTCTCGTTAGTCTAGATACAGAAGACGGTTGTATAGACGGATCTCATTAGTCTAGATATAGAAGACGGTTGTACAGACGGATCTCGTTATTCTAGATATAGAAGACAGTTGTACAGACGGATCCCGTTAGTCTAGATATAGAAGACGGTTGTATAACGAGAGATCTCGTTAGTCTAGATATAGAAGAAGGTTGTACAGACGGATCCCGTTAGTCTAGATATAGAAGACAGTTGTACAGACGGATCTCGTTAGTCTAGATATTGATGACGGTTGTACAGACGGGTCTCGTTAGTCTAGATATAGAAGACGGTTGTACAACGACGTATCTCGTTCGTCTAGATATAGAAGGCGGTTGTACAGACGGATCTCGTTAGTCTAGATATAGAAGACGGTTGTACAGACGGATCTCGTTAGTCTAGATATTGAAGACGTTTGTCCAACGACGTACCTCGTTAGTCTAGATATAGAAAACGGTTGTACAGACGGATCTCGTTAGTCTAGATATAGAAGACGGTTGTACAACGACGGATCTCGTTAGTCTAGATATAGAAGACGGTTGTGCAGACGGATCTCGTTAGTCTAGATATAAAAGACGGTTGTACAGACGGATCTCGTTAGTCTAGATATAGAGGACGGTTGTACAGACGGATCTCGTTAGTCTAGATATAGAAGAAGGTTGTACAGACGGGTCTCGTGAGTCTAGATAGAGAAGACGGTTGTACAGACGGATCTCGTTAGTCTAGATATAGAAGACGGTTGTACAGACGGATCTCGTTAGTCTAGATATAGAAGACGGTTGTACAGACGGATCTCGTTAGTCTAGATATTGAAGACGTTTGTCCAACGACGTACCTCGTTAGTCTAGATATAGAAAACGGTTGTACAGACAGATCTCGTTAGTCTAGATATAGAAGACGGTTGTACAACGACGGATCTCGTTAGTCTAGATATAGAAGACGGTTGTGCAGACGGATCTCGTTAGTCTAGATTTAAAAGACGGTTGTACAGACGGATCTCGTTAGTCTAGATATAGAGGACGGTTGTACAGACGGATCTCGTTAGTCTAGATATAGAAGAAGGTTGTACAGACGGATCTCGTTAGTCTAGATATAGAAGACGGTTGTACAGACGGATCTCGTTAGTCTAGATATAGAAGACGGTTGTACAGACGGATCTCGTTAGTCTAGATATAGAAGAAGGTTGTACAGACGGATCTCGTTAGTCTAGATATAGAGGACGGTTGTACAGACGGATCTCGTTAGTCTAGATATAGAAGAAGGTTGTACAGACGGGTCTCGTTAGTCTAGATATAGAAGACGGTTGTACAGACGGATCTCGTTATTCTAGATATAGAAGACGGTTGTACAGACGGATCCCGTTAGTCTAGATATAGAAGACGGTTGTATAACGAGAGATCTCGTTAGTCTAGATATAGAAGACGATTATACAGACGGATCTCGTTAGTCTAGATATAGAAGACGGTTGTACAGACGGATCTCGTTAGTCTAGATATAGAAGACGGTTGTACAGACGGATCTCGTTAGTCTAGATATAGAAGAAGGTTTTACAGACGGATCTCGTTAGTCTAGATATAGAAGAAGGTTGTACAGACGGGTCTCGTGAGTCTAGATAGAGAAGACGGTTGTACAGACGGGTCTCGTTAGTCTAGATACAGAAGACGGTTGTATAGACGGATCTCATTAGTCTAGATATAGAAGACGGTTGTACAGACGGATCTCGTTATTCTAGATATAGAAGACGGTTGTACAGACGGATCCCGTTAGTCTAGATATAGAAGACGGTTGTATAACGAGAGATCTCGTTAGTCTAGATATAGAAGACGATTATACAGACGGATCTCGTTAGTCTAGATATAGAAGACGGTTGTACAGACGGATCTCGTTAGTCTAGATATAGAAGACGGTTGTACAGACGGATCTCGTTAGTCTAGATATAGAAGAAGGTTGTACAGACGGATCTCGTTAGTCTAGATATAGAGGACGGTTGTACAGACGGATCTCGTTAGTCTAGATATAGAAGAAGGTTGTACAGACGGGTCTCGTTAGTCTAGATATAGAAGACGGTTGTACAGACGGATCCCGTTAGTCTAGATATAGAAGACGGTTGTATAACGAGAGATCTCGTTAGTCTAGATATAGAAAACGGTTGTACAGACGGATCGCGTTAGTCTAGATATAGAAGATGGTTGTACAACGACGTATCTCGTTAGTCTAGATATAGAAGGCGGTTGTACAGACGGATCTCGTTAGTCTAGATATAGAAGACGGTTGTACAGACGGATCTCGTTAGTCTAGATATAGAAGACGGTTGTACAGACGGATCTCGTTAGTCTAGATATTGATGACGTTTGTCCAACGACGTATCTCGTTTGTCTAGGTATAGAAGACGGTTGTACAGACGGATCTCGTTAGTCTAGATATAGAAGACGGTTGTACAGACGGATCTCGTTAGTCTAGATGTAGAAGACGGTTGTACAGACGGATCTCGTTAGTCTAGATATAGAAGATGGTTGTACAACGACGTATCTCGTTCGTCTAGATATAGAAGGCGGTTGTACAGACGGATCTCGTTAGTCTAGATATAGAAGACGGTTGTACAGACGGATCTCGTTAGTCTAGATATAGAAGACGGTTGTATAACGAGAGATCTCGTTAGTCTAGATATAGAAGACGGTTGTACAGACGGATCTCGTTAGTCTAGATATAGAAGACGGTTGTACAGCCGGATCTCGTTAGTCTAGATATAGAAGACGGTTGTACAGACGGATCTCGTTAATATAGATATAGAAGACGGTTGTACAGACGGATCTCGTTAGTCTAGATATAGAAGACGGTTGTACAGACGGATCTCGTTAGTCTAGATATAGAAGACGTTTGTCCAACGACGTATCTCGTTAGTCTAGATATAGAAGACGGTTGTACAGACGGATCTCGCTAGTCTAGATATAGAAAAAGGTTGTACAGACGGATCCCGTTAGTCTAGATATAGAAGACGGTTGTACAGACGGATCTCGTTAGTCTAGATATTGAAGACGTTTGTCCAACGACGTACCTCGTTAGTCTAGATATAGAAAACGGTTGTACAGACAGATCTCGTTAGTCTA
Organism: Andrena bicolor; assembly: GCA_960531205.1. Classification (NCBI taxonomy): domain Eukaryota; kingdom Metazoa; phylum Arthropoda; class Insecta; order Hymenoptera; family Andrenidae; genus Andrena; species Andrena bicolor. The sequence continues at coordinate 453,391 of CAUIJW010000166.1, read as the reverse complement.
GATATAGAAGACGGTTGTACAACGACGGATCTCGTTATTCTAGATATAGAAGACGGTTGTGCAGACGGATCTCGTTAGTCTAGATTTAAAAGACGGTTGTACAGACGGATCTCGTTAGTCTAGATATAGAGGACGGTTGTACAGACGGATCTCGTTAGTCTAGATATAGAAGAAGGTTGTACAGACGGGTCTCGTGAGTCTAGATAGAGAAGACGGTTGTACAGACGGATCTCGTTAGTCTAGATATAGAAGACGGTTGTACAGACGGGTCTCGTGAGTCTAGATAGAGAAGACTGTTGTACAGACGGGTCTCGTTAGTCTAGATACAGAAGACGGTTGTATAGACGGATCTCATTAGTCTAGATATAGAAGACGGTTGTACAGACGGATCTCGTTATTCTAGATATAGAAGACGGTTGTACAGACGGATCCCGTTAGTCTAGATATAGAAGACGGTTGTATAACGAGAGATCTCGTTAGTCTAGATATAGAAGACGATTATACAGACGGATCTCGTTAGTCTAGATATAGAAGACGGTTGTACAGACGGATCTCGTTAGTCTAGATATAGAAGACGGTTGTACAGACGGATCTCGTTAGTCTAGATATAGAAGAAGGTTGTACAGACGGATCTCGTTAGTCTAGATATAGAAGAAGGTTGTACAGACGGGTCTCGTGAGTCTAGATAGAGAAGACGGTTGTACAGACGGGTCTCGTTAGTCTAGATACAGAAGACGGTTGTATAGACGGATCTCATTAGTCTAGATATAGAAGACGGTTGTACAGACGGATCTCGTTATTCTAGATATAGAAGACAGTTGTACAGACGGATCCCGTTAGTCTAGATATAGAAGACGGTTGTATAACGAGAGATCTCGTTAGTCTAGATATAGAAGACGATTATACAGACGGATCTCGTTAGTCTAGATATAGAAGACGGTTGTACAGACGGATCTCGTTAGTCTAGATATAGAAGACGGTTGTACAGACGGATCTCGTTAGTCTAGATATAGAAGAAGGTTGTACAGACGGATCTCGTTAGTCTAGATATAGAAGAAGGTTGTACAGACGGGTCTCGTGAGTCTAGATAGAGAAGACGGTTGTATAGACGGGTCTCGTTAGTCTAGATACAGAAGACGGTTGTATAGACGGATCTCATTAGTCTAGATATAGAAGACGGTTGTACAGACGGATCTCGTTATTCTAGATATAGAAGACGGTTGTACAGACGGATCCCGTTAGTCTAGATATAGAAGACGGTTGTATAACGAGAGATCTCGTTAGTCTAGATATAGAAGACGATTATACAGACGGATCTCGTTAGTCTAGATATAGAAGACGGTTGTACAGACGGATCTCGTTAGTCTAGATATAGAAGACGGTTGTACAGACGGATCTCGTTAGTCTAGATATAGAAGACAGTGGTACAGACGGATCTCGTTAGTCTAGATATAGAAGAAGGTTGTACAGACGGGTCTCGTGAGTCTAGATAGAGAAGACGGTTGTACAGACGGGTCTCGTTAGTCTAGATACAGAAGACGGTTGTATAGACGGATCTCATTAGTCTAGATATAGAAGACGGTTGTACAGACGGATCTCGTTATTCTAGATATAGAAGACGGTTGTACAGACGGATCCCGTTAGTCTAGATATAGAAGACGGTTGTATAACGAGAGATCTCGTTAGTCTAGATATAGAAGACGATTATACAGACGGATCTCGTTAGTCTAGATATAGAAGACGGTTGTACAGACGGATCTCGTTAGTCTAGATATAGAAGACGGTTGTACAGACGGATCTCGTTAGTCTAGATATAGAAGAAGGTTGTACAGACGGATCTCGTTAGTCTAGATATAGAAGAAGGTTGTACAGACGGGTCTCGTGAGTCTAGATAGAGAAGACGGTTGTACAGACGGGTCTCGTTAGTCTAGATACAGAAGACGGTTGTATAGACGGATCTCATTAGTCTAGATATAGAAGACGGTTGTACAGACGGATCTCGTTATTCTAGATATAGAAGACGGTTGTACAGACGGATCCCGTTAGTCTAGATATAGAAGACGGTTGTATAACGAGAGATCTCGTTAGTCTAGATATAGAAGACGATTATACAGACGGATCTCGTTAGTCTAGATATAGAAGACGGTTGTACAGACGGATCTCGTTAGTCTAGATATAGAAGACGGTTGTACAGACGGATCTCGTTAGTCTAGATATAGAAGAAGGTTGTACAGACGGATCTCGTTAGTCTAGATATAGAGGACGGTTGTACAGACGGATCTCGTTAGTCTAGATATAGAAGAAGGTTGTACAGACGGGTCTCGTTAGTCTAGATATAGAAGACGGTTGTACAGACGGATCCCGTTAGTCTAGATATAGAAGACGGTTGTATAACGAGAGATCTCGTTAGTCTAGATATAGAAGACGATTATACAGACGGATCTCGTTAGTCTAGATATAGAAGACGGTTGTACAGACGGATCTCGTTAGTCTAGATATAGAAGACGGTTGTACAGCCGGATCTCGTTAGTCTAGATATAGAAGACGGTTGTACAGACGGATCTCGTTAATATAGATATAGAAGACGGTTGTACAGACGGATCTCGTTAGTCTAGATATAGAAGACGGTTGTACAGACGGATCTCGTTAGTCTAGATATAGAAGACGTTTGTCCAACGACGTATCTCGTTAGTCTAGATATAGAAGACGGTTGTACAGACGGATCTCGTTAGTCTAGATATAGAAGACGGTTGTACAGACGGATCCCGTTAGTCTAGATATAGAAGACGGTTGTACAGACGGATCTCGTTAGTCTAGATATTGAAGACGGTTGTACAGACGGGTCTCGTTAGTCTAGATATAGAAGACGGTTGTACAACGACGTATCTCGTTCGTCTAGATATAGAAGGCGGTTGTACAGACGGATCTCGTTAGTCTAGATATAGAAGACGGTTGTACAGACGGATCTCGTTAGTCTAGATATTGAAGACGTTTGTCCAACGACGTACCTCGTTAGTCTAGATATAAAATACGGTTGTACAGACGGATCTCGTTAGTCTAGATATAGAGGACGGTTGTACAGACGGATCTCGTTAGTCTAGATATAGAAGACGGTTGTACAGACGGATCCCGTTAGTCTAGATATAGAAGACGGTTGTATAACGAGAGATCTCGTTAGTCTAGATATAGAAGACGATTATACAGACGGATCTCGTTAGTCTAGATATAGAAGACGGTTGTACAGACGGATCTCGTTAGTCTAGATATAGAAGACGGTTGTACAGACGGATCTCGTTAGTCTAGATATAGAAGAAGGTTGTACAGACGGATCTCGTTAGTCTAGATATAGAGGAAGGTTGTACAGACGGATCTCGTTAGTCTAGATATAAAAGAAGGTTGTACAGACGGGTCTCGTTAGTCTAGATATAGAAGACGGTTGTACAGACGGATCCCGTTAGTCTAGATATAGAAGACGGTTGTATAACGAGAGATCTCGTTAGTCTAGATATAGAAAACGGTTGTACAGACGGATCGCGTTAGTCTAGATATAGAAGATGGTTGTACAACGACGTATCTCGTTAGTCTAGATATAGAAGGCGGTTGTACAGACGGATCTCGTTAGTCTAGATATAGAAGACGGTTGTACAGACGGATCTCGTTAGTCTAGATATAGAAAACGGTTGTACAGCCGGATCTCGTTAGTCTAGATATAGAAGACGGTTGTACAGACGGATCTCGTTAATATAGATATAGAAGACGGTTGTACAGACGGATCTCGTTAGTCTAGATATAGAAGACGGTTGTACAGACGGATCTCGTTAGTCTAGATATAGAAGACGTTTGTCCAACGACGTATCTCGTTAGTCTAGATATAGAAGACGGTTGTACAGACGGATCTCGTTAGTCTAGATATAGAAGACGGTTGTACAGACGGATCTCGTTAGTCTAGATATTGAAGACGGTTGTACAGACGGGTCTCGTTAGTCTAGATATAGAAGACGGTTGTACAACGACGTATCTCGTTCGTCTAGATATAGAAGGCGGTTGTACAGACGGATCTCGTTAGTCTAGATATAGAAGACGGTTGTACAGACGGATCTCGTTAGTCTAGATATTGAAGACGTTTGTCCAACGACGTACCTCGTTAGTCTAGATATAGAAGACGGTTGTACAGACGGATCTCGTTATTCTAGATATAGAAGACGGTTGTACAGACGGATCCCGTTAGTCTAGATATAGAAGACGGTTGTATAACGAGAGATCTCGTTAGTCTAGATATAGAAGACGATTATACAGACGGATCTCGTTAGTCTAGATATAGAAGACGGTTGTACAGACGGATCTCGTTAGTCTAGATATAGAAGACGGTTGTACAGACGGATCTCGTTAGTCTAGATATAGAAGAAGGTTGTACAGACGGATCTCGTTAGTCTAGATATAGAGGACGGTTGTACAGACGGATCTCGTTAGTCTAGATATAGAAGAAGGTTGTACAGACGGGTCTCGTTACTCTAGATATAGAAGACGGTTGTACAGACGGATCCCGTTAGTCTAGATATAGAAGACGGTTGTATAACGAGAGATCTCGTTAGTCTAGATATAGAAAACGTTTGTACAGACGGATCTCGTTAGTCTAGATATAGAAGACGGTTGTACAGCCGGATCTCGTTAGTCTAGATATAGAAGACGGTTGTACAGACGGATCTCGTTAATATAGATATAGAAGACGGTTGTACAGACGGATCTCGTTAGTCTAGATATAGAAGACGGTTGTACAGACGGATCTCGTTAGTCTAGATATAGAAGACGTTTGTCCAACGACGTATCTCGTTAGTCTAGATATAGAAGACGGTTGTACAGACGGATCTCGTTAGTCTAGATATAGAAGACGGTTGTACAGACGGATCCCGTTAGTCTAGATATAGAAGACGGTTGTACAGACGGATCTCGTTAGTCTAGATATAGAAGACGGTTGTACAGACGGATCCCGTTAGTCTAGATATAGAAGACGGTTGTATAACGAGAGATCTCGTTAGTCTAGATATAGAAGACGGTTGTACAGACGGATCTCGTTAGTCTAGATATAGAAGACGGTTGTACAGCCGGATCTCGTTAGTCTAGATATAGAAGACGGTTGTACAGACGGATCTCGTTAATATAGATATAGAAGACGGTTGTACAGACGGATCTCGTTAGTCTAGATATAGAAGACGGTTGTACAGACGGATCTCGTTAGTCTAGATATAGAAGACGTTTGTCCAACGACGTATCTCGTTAGTCTAGATATAGAAGACGGTTGTACAGACGGATCTCGTTAGTCTAGATATAGAAGACGGTTGTACAGACGGATCCGGTTAGTCTAGATATAGAAGACGGTTGTACAGACGGATCTCGTTAGTCTAGATATTGAAGACGGTTGTACAGACGGGTCTCGTTAGTCTAGATATAGAAGACGGTTGTACAACGACGTATCTCGTTCGTCTAGATATAGAAGGCGGTTGTACAGACGGATCTCGTTAGTCTAGATATAGAAGACGGTTGTACAGACGGATCTCGTTAGTCTAGATATTGAAGACGTTTGTCCAACGACGTACCTCGTTAGTCTAGATATAGAAGACGGTTGTACAGACGGATCTCGTTATTCTAGATATAGAAGACGGTTGTACAGACGGATCCCGTTAGTCTAGATATAGAAGACGGTTGTATAACGAGAGATCTCGTTAGTCTAGATATAGAAGACGATTATACAGACGGATCTCGTTAGTCTAGATATAGAAGACGGTTGTACAGACGGATCTCGTTAGTCTAGATATAGAAGACGGTTGTACAGACGGATCTCGTTAGTCTAGATATAGAAGAAGGTTGTACAGACGGATCTCGTTAGTCTAGATGTAGAAGACGGTTGTACAGACGGATCTCGTTAGTCTAGATATAGAAGAAGGTTGTACAGACGGGTCTCGTGAGTCTAGATAGAGAAGACGGTTGTACAGACGGATCTCGTTAGTCTAGATATAGAAGACGGTTGTACAGACGGATCTCGTTAGTCTAGATATAGAAGACGGTTGTACAGACAGATCTCGTTAGTCTAGATATAGAAGACGGTTGTACAACGACGGATCTCGTTAGTCTAGATATAGAAGACGGTTGTGCAGACAGATCTCGTTAGTCTAGATATAGAAGACGGTTGTACAACGACGGATCTCGTTAGTCTAGATATAGAAGACGGTTGTACAGACGGATCCCGTTAGTCTAGATATAGAACACGGTTGTATAACGAGAGATCTCGTTAGTCTAGATATAGAAAACGGTTGTACAGACGGGTCTCGTGAGTCTAGATATAGAAGACGGTTGTACAGACGGATCTCGTTAGTCTAGATATAGAAGAAGGTTGTACAGACGGGTCTCGTGAGTCTAGATATAGAAGACGGTTGTACAGACGGATCTCGTTAGTCTAGATATTGAAGACGTTTGTCCAACGACGTATCTCGTTAGTCTAGATATAGAAGACGGTTGTACAACGACGTATCTCGTTAGTCAAGATATAGAAGACGGTTGTACAACGACGGATCTCGTTAGTCTAGATATAGAAGACGGTTGTGCAGACGGATCTCGTTAGTCTAGATATAAAATACGGTTGTACAGACGGATCTCGTTAGTCTAGATATAGAGGACGGTTGTACAGACGGATCTCGTTAGTCTAGATGTAGAAGACGGTTGTACAGACGGATCTCGTTAGTCTAGATATAGAAGATGGTTGTACAACGACGTATCTCGTTCGTCTAGATATAGAAGGCGGTTGTACAGACGGATCTCGTTAGTCTAGATATAGAAGACGGTTGTACAACGACGGATCTCGTTAGTCTAGATATAGAAGACGGTTGTGCAGACGGATCTCGTTAGTCTAGATATAAAATACGGTTGTACAGACGGATCTCGTTAGTCTAGATATAGAAGATGGTTGTACAACGACGTATCTCGTTAGTCTAGATATAGAAGGCGGTTGTACAGACGGATCTCGTTAGTCTAGATATAGAAGACGGTTGTACAGACGGATCTCGTTAGTCTAGATATAGAAGACGGTTGTACAGACGGATCTCGTTAGTCTAGATATAGAAGAAGGTTGTACAGACGGGTCTCGTGAGTCTAGATATAGAAGACGGTTGTACAGACGGATCCCGTTAGTCTAGATATAGAAGACGGTTGTATAACGAGAGATCTCGTTAGTCTAGATATAGAAAACGGTTGTACAGACGGATCGCGTTAGTCTAGATATAGAAGATGGTTGTACAACGACGTATCTTGTTAGTCTAGATATAGAAGGCGGTTGTACAGACGGATCTCGTTAGTCTAGATATAGAAGACGGTTGTACAGACGGATCTCGTTAGTCTAGATATAGAAGACGGTTGTACAGACGGATCTCGTTAGTCTAGATATAGAAGAAGGTTGTACAGACGGGTCTCGTGAGTCCAGATATAGAAGACGGTTGTATAACGAGAGATCTCGTTAGTCTAGATATAGAAGACGATTATACAGACGGATCTCGTTAGTCTAGATATAGAAGACGGTTGTACAGACGGATCTCGTTAGTCTAGATATAGAAGACGGTTGTACAGACGGATCTCGTTAGTCTAGATATAGAAGAAGGTTGTACAGACGGATCTCGTTAGTCTAGATATAGAAGAAGGTTGTACAGACGGGTCTCGTGAGTCTAGATAGAGAAGACGGTTGTATAGACGGGACTCGTTAGTCTAGATACAGAAGACGGTTGTATAGACGGATCTCATTAGTCTAGATATAGAAGACGGTTGTACAGACGGATCTCGTTATTCTAGATATAGAAGACGGTTGTACAGACGGATCCCGTTAGTCTAGATATAGAAGACGGTTGTATAACGAGAGACCTCGTTAGTCTAGATATAGAAGACGATTATACAGACGGATCTCGTTAGTCTAGATATAGAAGACGGTTGTACAGACGGATCTCGTTAGTCTAGATATAGAAGACGGTTGTACAGACGGATCTCGTTAGTCTAGATATAGAAGACAGTGGTACAGACGGATCTCGTTAGTCTAGATATAGAAGAAGGTTGTACAGACGGGTCTCGTGAGTCTAGATAGAGAAGACGGTTGTACAGACGGGTCTCGTTAGTCTAGATACAGAAGACGGTTGTATAGACGGATCTCATTAGTCTAGATATAGAAGACGGTTGTACAGACGGATCTCGTTATTCTAGATATAGAAGACGGTTGTACAGACGGATCCCGTTAGTCTAGATATAGAAGACGGTTGTATAACGAGAGATCTCGTTAGTCTAGATATAGAAGACGATTATACAGACGGATCGCGTTAGTCTAGATATAGAAGATGGTTGTACAACGACGTATCTCGTTAGTCTAGATATAGAAGGCGGTTGTACAGACGGATCTCGTTAGTCTAGATATAGAAGACAGTGGTACAGACGGATCTCGTTAGTCTAGATATAGAAGAAGGTTGTACAGACGGGTCTCGTGAGTCTAGATAGAGAAGACGGTTGTACAGACGGGTCTCGTTAGTCTAGATACAGAAGACGGTTGTATAGACGGATCTCATTAGTCTAGATATAGAAGACGGTTGTACAGACGGATCTCGTTATTCTAGATATAGAAGACGGTTGTACAGACGGATCCCGTTAGTCTAGATATAGAAGACGGTTGTATAACGAGAGATCTCGTTAGTCTAGATATAGAAGACGATTATACAGACGGATCTCGTTAGTCTAGATATAGAAGACGGTTGTACAGACGGATCTCGTTAGTCTAGATATAGAAGACGGTTGTACAGACGGATCTCGTTAGTCTAGATATAGAAGAAGGTTGTACAGACGGATCTCGTTAGTCTAGATATAGAGGACGGTTGTACAGACGGATCTCGTTAGTCTAGATATAGAAGAAGGTTGTACAGACGGGTCTCGTTAGTCTAGATATAGAAGACGGTTGTACAGACGGATCCCGTTAGTCTAGATATAGAAGACGGTTGTATAACGAGAGATCTCCTTAGTCTAGATATAGAAAACGGTTGTACAGACGGATCGCGTTAGTCTAGATATAGAAGATGGTTGTACAACGACGTATCTTGTTAGTCTAGATATAGAAGGCGGTTGTACAGACGGATCTCGTTAGTCTAGATATAGAAGACGGTTGTACAGACGGATCTCGTTAGTCTAGATATTGATGACGTTTGTCCAACGACGTATCTCATTTGTCTAGGTATAGAAGACGGTTGTACAGACGGATCTCGTTAGTCTAGATATAGAAGACGGTTGTACAGACGGATCTCGTTAGTCTAGATGTAGAAGACGGTTGTACAGACGGATCTCGTTAGTCTAGATATAGAAGATGGTTGTACAACGACGTATCTCGTTCGTCTAGATATAGAAGGCGGTTGTACAGACGGATCTCGTTAGTCTAGATATAGAAGACGGTTGTACAACGACGGATCTCGTTAGTCTAGATATAGAAGACGGTTGTGCAGACGGATCTCGTTAGTCTAGATATAAAATACGGTTGTACAGACGGATCTCGTTAGTCTAGATATAGAGGACGGTTGTACAGACGGATCTCGTTAGTCTAGATATAGAAGAAGGTTGTACAGACGGGTCTCGTGAGTCTAGATATAGAAGACGGTTGTACAGACGGATCTCGTTAGTCTAGATATTGAAGACGTTTGTCCAACGACGTATCTCGTTAGTCTAGATATAGAAGACGGTTGTACAACGAGAGATCTCGTTAGTCTAGATATAGAAGATGGTTGTACAGACGGATCTCGTTAGTCTAGATATAGAAGATGGTTGTACAGACGGATTTCGTTGGTCTAGATATAGAAGACGGTTGTACAGACGGATCTCGTTAGTCTAGATATAGAAGACGGTTGTACAGACGGATCCCGTTAGTCTAGATATTGAAGACGGTTGTACAGCCGGATCTCGTTAGTCTAGATATAGAAGACGGTTGTACAGACGGATCTCGTTAGTCTAGATATAGAAGACGGTTGTACAGACGGATCTCGTTAGTCTAGATATAGAAGACGGTTGTACAGACGGATTTCGTTAGTCTAGATATAGAAGACGTTTGTCCAACGACGTATCTCGTTAGTCTAGATATAGAAGACGGTTGTACAGACGGATCTCGTTAGTCTAGATATAGAAGACGGTTGTACAGACGGATCCCGTTAGTCTAGATATAGAAGACGGTTGTACAGACGGATCTCGTTAGTCTAGATATTGAAGACGTTTGTCCAGCGACGTACCTCGTTAGTCTAGATATAGAAAACGGTTGTACAGACGGATCTCGTTAGTCTAGATATAGAAGACGGTTGTACAACGACGGATCTCGTTAGTCTAGATATAGAAGAAGTTTGTACAGACGGATCTCGTGAGCCTCGATATAGAAGACGGTTGTACAGACGGGTCTCGTTAGTCTAGATATAGAAGACGGTTGTACAACGACGTATCTCGTTCGTCTAGATATAGAAGGCGGTTGTACAGACGGATCTCGTTAGTCTAGATATAGAAGACGGTTGTACAGACGGATCTCGTTAGTCTAGATATTGAAGACGTTTGTCCAACGACGTACCTCGTTAGTCTAGATATAGAAAACGGTTGTACAGACGGATCTCGTTAGTCTAGATATAGAAGACGGTTGTACAACGATGGATCTCGTTAGTCTAGATATAGAGGACGGTTGTACAGACGGATCTCGTTAGTCTAGATATAGAAGAAGGTTGTACAGACGGGTCTCGTGAGTCTAGATAGAGAAGACGGTTGTACAGACGGATCTCGTTAGTCTAGATATAGAAGACGGTTGTACAGACGGATCTCGTTAGTCTAGATATAGAAGACGGTTGTACAGACGGATCTCGTTAGTCTAGATATTGAAGACGTTTGTCCAACGACGTATCTCGTTTGTCTAGGTATAGAAGACGGTTGTACAGACGGATCTCCTTAGTCTAGATATAGAAGACGGTTGTACAGACGGATCTCGTTAGTCTAGATATAGAAGACGGTTGTACAGACGGATCTCGTTAGTCTAGATATAGAAGATGGTTGTACAACGACATATCTCGTTCGTCTAGATATAGAAGGCGGTTGTACAGACGGATCTCGTTAGTCTAGATATAGAAGACGGTTGTACAACGACGGATCTCGTTAGTCTAGATATAGAAGACGGTTGTGCAGACGGATCTCGTTAGTCTAGATATAAAATACGGTTGTACAGACGGATCTCGTTAGTCTAGATATAGAGGACGGTTGTACAGACGGATCTCGTTAGTCTAGATATAGAAGAAGGTTGTACAGACGGGTCTCGTGAGTCTAGATAGAGAAGACGGTTGTACAGACGGATCTCGTTAGTCTAGATATAGAAGACGGTTGTACAGGCGGATCTCGTTAGTCTAGATATAGAAGACGGTTGTACAGACGGATCTCGTTAGTCTAGATATAGAAGACGGTTGTACAGACGGATCCCGTTAGTCTAGATATTGAAGACGGTTGTACAGACGGATCTCGTTATTCTAGATATAGAAGACGGTTGTATAACGAGAGATCTCGTTAGTCTAGATATAGAAGACGGTTGTACAGACGGATCTCGTTAGTCTAGATATAGAAGACGGTTGTACAGCCGGATCTCGTTAGTCTAGATATAGAAGACGGTTGTACAGACGGATCTCGTTAATATAGATATAGAAGACGGTTGTACAGACGGATCTCGTTAGTCTAGATATAGAAGACGGTTGTACAGACGGATCTCGTTAGTCTAGATATAGAAGACGTTTGTCCAACGACATATCTCGTTAGTCTAGATATAGAAGACGGTTGTACAGACGGATCTCGTTAGTCTAGATATAGAAGACGGTTGTACAGACGGATCCCGTTAGTCTAGTTATAGAAGACGGTTGTACAGACGGATCTCGTTAGTCTAGATATTGAAGACGGTTGTACAGACGGGTCTCGTTAGTCTAGATATAGAAGACGGTTGTACAACGACGTATCTCGTTCGTCTAGATATAGAAGGCGGTTGTACAGACGGATCTCGTTAGTCTAGATATAGAAGACGGTTGTACAGACGGATCTCGTTAGTCTAGATATTGAAGACGTTTGTCCAACGACGTACCTCGTTAGTCTAGATATAAAATACGGTTGTACAGACGGATCTCGTTAGTCTAGATATAGAGGACGGTTGTACAGACGGATCTCGTTAGTCTAGATATAGAAGACGGTTGTACAGACGGATCCCGTTAGTCTAGATATAGAAGACGGTTGTATAACGAGAGATCTCGTTAGTCTAGATATAGAAGACGATTATACAGACGGATCTCGTTAGTCTAGATATAGAAGACGGTTGTACAGACGGATCTCGTTAGTCTAGATATAGAAGACGGTTGTACAGACGGATCTCGTTAGTCTAGATATAGAAGAAGGTTGTACAGACGGATCTCGTTAGTCTAGATATAGAGGACGGTTGTACAGACGGATCTCGTTAGTCTAGATATAAAAGAAGGTTGTACAGACGGGTCTCGTTAGTCTAGATATAGAAGACGGTTGTACAGACGGATCCCGTTAGTCTAGATATAGAAGACGGTTGTATAACGAGAGATCTCGTTAGTCTAGATATAGAAAACGGTTGTACAGACGGATCGCGTTAGTCTAGATATAGAAGATGGTTGTACAACGACGTATCTCGTTAGTCTAGATATAGAAGGCGGTTGTACAGACGGATCTCGTTAGTCTAGATATAGAGGACGGTTGTACAGACGGATCTCGTTAGTCTAGATATAGAAGAAGGTTGTACAGACGGGTCTCGTGAGTCTAGATAGAGAAGACGGTTGTACAGACGGATCTCGTTAGTCTAGATATAGAAGACGGTTGTACAGACGGATCTCGTTAGTCTAGATATAGAAGACGGTTGTACAGACGGATCCCGTTAGTCCAGATATTGAAGACGGTTGTACAGACGGATCTCGTTAGTCTAGATATAGAAGACGGTTGTATAACGAGAGATCTCGTTAGTCTAGATATAGAAGACGGTTGTACAGACGGATCTCGTTAGTCTAGATATAGAAGACGGTTGTACAGCCGGATCTCGTTAGTCTAGATATAGAAGACGGTTGTACAGACGGATCCCGTTAATATAGATATAGAAGACGGTTGTACAGACGGATCTCGTTAGTCTAGATATTGAAGACGGTTGTACAGACGGGTCTCGTTAGTCTAGATATAGAAGACGGTTGTACAACGACGTATCTCGTTCGTCTAGATATAGAAGGCGGTTGTACAGACGGATCTCGTTAGTCTAGATATAGAAGACGGTTGTACAGACGGATCTCGTTAGTCTAGATATTGAAGACGTTTGTCCAACGACGTACCTCGTTAGTCTAGATATAGAAGACGGTTGTACAGACGGATCTCGTTATTATAGATATAGAAGACGGTTGTACAGACGGATCCCGTTAGTCTAGATATAGAAGACGGTTGTATAACGAGAGATCTCGTTAGTCTAGATATAGAAGACGATTATACAGACGGATCTCGTTAGTCTAGATATAGAAGACGGTTGTACAGACGGATCTCGTTAGTCTAGATATAGAAGACGGTTGTACAGACGGATCTCGTTAGTCTAGATATAGAAGAAGGTTGTACAGACAGATCTCGTTAGTCTAGATATAGAGGACGGTTGTACAGACGGATCTCGTTAGTCTAGATATAGAAGAAGGTTGTACAGACGGGTCTCGTTACTCTAGATATAGAAGACGGTTGTACAGACGGATCCCGTTAGTCTAGATATAGAAGACGGTTGTATAACGAGAGATCTCGTTAGTCTAGATATAGAAAACGTTTGTACAGACGGATCGCGTTAGTCTAGATATAGAAGATGGTTGTACAACGACGTATCTCGTTAGTCTAGATATAGAAGGCGGTTGTACAGACGGATCTCGTTAGTCTAGATATAGAAGACGGTTGTACAGACGGATCTCGTTAGTCTAGATATAGAAGACGGTTGTACAGACGGATCTCGTTAGTCTAGATATTGATGACGTTTGTCCAACGACGTATCTCGTTTGTCTAGGTATAGAAGACGGTTGTACAGACGGATCTCGTTAGTCTAGATATAGAAGACGGTTGTACAGACGGATCTCGTTAGTCTAGATGTAGAAGACGGTTGTACAGACGGATCTCGTTAGTCTAGATATAGAAGAAGGTTGTACAGACGGGTCTCGTGAGTCTAGATAGAGAAGACGGTTGTACAGACGGATCTCGTTAGTCTAGATATAGAAGACGGTTGTACAGACGGATCTCGTTAGTCTAGATATAGAAGACGGTTGTACAGACAGATCTCGTTAGTCTAGATATAGAAGACGGTTGTACAACGACGGATCTCGTTAGTCTAGATATAGAAGACGGTTGTGCAGACAGATCTCGTTAGTCTAGATATAGAAGACGGTTGTACAACGACGGATCTCGTTAGTCTAGATATAGAAGACGGTTGTGCAGACGGATCTCGTTAGTCTAGATTTAAAAGACGGTTGTACAGACGGATCTCGTTAGTCTAGATATAGAGGACGGTTGTACAGACGGATCTCGTTAGTCTAGATATAGAAGAAGGTTGTACAGACGGGTCTCGTGAGTCTAGATAGAGAAGACGGTTGTACAGACGGATCTCGTTAGTCTAGATATAGAAGACGGTTGTACAGACGGGTCTCGTGAGTCTAGATACAGAAGACGGTTGTATAGACGGATCTCATTAGTCTAGATATAGAAGACGGTTGTACAGACGGATCTCGTTATTCTAGATATAGAGGACGGTTGTACAGACGGATCCCGTTAGTCTAGATATAGAAGACGGTTGTATAACGAGAGATCTCATTAGTCTAGATATAGAAGACGATTATACAGACGGATCTCGTTAGTCTAGATATAGAAGACGGTTGTACTGACGGATCTCGTTAGTCTAGATATAGAAGACGGTTGTACAGACGGATCTCGTTAGTCTAGATATAGAAGAAGGTTGTACAGACGGATCTCGTTAGTCTAGATATAGAAGAAGGTTGTACAGACGGGTCTCGTGAGTCTAGATAGAGAAGACGGTTGTACAGACGGGTCTCGTTAGTCTAGATACAGAAGACGGTTGTATAGACGGATCTCATTAGTCTAGATATAGAAGACGGTTGTACAGACGGATCTCGTTATTCTAGATATAGAAGACGGTTGTACAGACGGATCCCGTTAGTCTAGATATAGAAGACGGTTGTATAACGAGAGATCTCGTTAGTCTAGATATAGAAGACGATTATACAGACGGATCTCGTTAGTCTAGATATAGAAGACGGTTGTACAGACGGATCTCGTTAGTCTAGATATAGAAGACGGTTGTACAGACGGATCTCGTTAGTCTAGATATAGAAGAAGGTTGTACAGACGGATCTCGTTAGTCTAGATATAGAAGAAGGTTGTACAGACGGGTCTCGTGAGTCTAGATAGAGAAGACGGTTGTACAGACGGGTCTCGTTAGTCTAGATATAGAAGACGGTTGTACAACGACGTATCTCGTTCGTCTAGATATAGAAGGCGGTTGTACAGACGGATCTCGTTAGTCTAGATATAGAAGACGGTTGTACAGACGGATCTCGTTAGTCTAGATATTGAAGACGTTTGTCCAACGACGTACCTCGTTAGTCTAGATATAGAAGACGGTTGTACAGACGGATCTCGTTATTCTAGATATAGAAGACGGTTGAACAGACGGATCCCGTTAGTCTAGATATAGAAGACGGTTGTATAACGAGAGATCTCGTTAGTCTAGATATAGAAGACGGTTGTACAGACGGATCTCGTTAGTCTAGATATAGAAGACGGTTGTACAGACGGATCTCGTTAGTCTAGATATAGAAGAAGGTTGTACAGACGGATCTCGTTAGTCTAGATATAGAGGACGGTTGTACAGACGGATCTCGTTAGTCTAGATATAGAAGAAGGTTGTACAGACGGGTCTCGTTACTCTAGATATAGAAGACGGTTGTACAGACGGATCCCGTTAGTCTAGATATAGAAGACGGTTGTATAACGAGAGATCTCGTTAGTCTAGATATAGAAAACGTTTGTACAGACGGATCGCGTTAGTCTAGATATAGAAGATGGTTGTACAACGACGTATCTCGTTAGTCTAGATATAGAAGGCGGTTGTACAGACGGATCTCGTTAGTCTAGATATAGAAGACGGTTGTACAGACGGATCTCGTTAGTCTAGATATAGAAGACGGTTGTACAGACGGATCTCGTTAGTCTAGATATTGATGACGTTTGTCCAACGACGTATCTCGTTTGTCTAGGTATAGAAGACGGTTGTACAGACGGATCTCGTTAGTCTAGATATAGAAGACGGTTGTACAGACGGATCTCGTTAGTCTAGATGTAGAAGACGGTTGTACAGACGGATCTCGTTAGTCCAGATATAGAAGAAGGTTGTACAGACGGGTCTCGTGAGTCTAGATAGAGAAGACGGTTGTACAGACGGATCTCGTTAGTCTAGATATAGAAGACGGTTGTACAGACGGATCTCGTTAGTCTAGATATAGAAGACGGTTGTACAGACAGATCTCGTTAGTCTAGATATAGAAGACGGTTGTACAACGACGGATCTCGTTAGTCTAGATATAGAAGACGGTTGTGCAGACAGATCTCGTTAGTCTAGATATAGAAGACGGTTGTACAACGACGGATCTCGTTAGTCTAGATATAGAAGACGGTTGTGCAGACGGATCTCGTTAGTCTAGATTTAAAAGACGGTTGTACAGACGGATCTCGTTAGTCTAGATATAGAGGACGGTTGTACAGACGGATCTCGTTAGTCTAGATATAGAAGAAGGTTGTACAGACGGGTCTCGTGAGTCTAGATAGAGAAGACGGTTGTACAGACGGATCTCGTTAGTCTAGATATACAGGGTCATCGTTTAATCCTGCAACCCGCGCGCGCGCGAACTTGTAAAATGGCAACACCGCCTCACGGACGCATTCCACTACAACCATGCACCGTCCCGAAGTTCGGAGAGCTGCTAGCGACCGCTGGACAGTAGTGATGCCCGAGCTTCGAGAATTTTGGGCAGGTCTCTTTCAAATTAACGTTGCAAAGAACTATTCAGAATTTTTCGGCTCAGGATGAAAAATTTGGGGCCTTGTTCGTATAACTTTTCAACTATAAGAGATACCGGAATACAATTTGCGCAGAAAAATGAGGAAAAATTATTCCCACTTAATGATGGATAATTTAACATATTTTAGGTTTACTTAATTTTTCTTTTATCAATTTTTCAACCATAATTGTTTAAAAAGCTTTTGCAAACTGTTTATTTGATAATGTATTTAACGCTGTTTTTAAAATTTGTGGTGTTGATAAACAATAGGCTAGTTGTTTCTGTATCATTACTTTCATAAATTGAGAAATTAAATTTTTATTCAATTATGTGTTAGTTCTGCAGACCTCAGAATCTATTGTTTGAAGGGTGGCGAAAAATCTTTCCGTACAAGGGTATAGCGCCACGGTCAACCCTGTCGTACCTAAAATTTTTTAAATTGAGACGGGTACAAGATCAGTTGACATTATTTTCAAACCTCATTACAGTAATCTGGGGTGCAAGTGGTAAACCGATCATAAAAGCGCAGCGCGCGGCTCGGTTACCTGGGCCGGGATATTCCCAATACCTAGCTCTTTGCGACGCTAAAATTTTCGAAGCTCGGGCATCACTCTTATCCAGCGGTCGCTGGCAGCCCTCTGCTGGGCCGGTGCATGGTTGTAGTGGAATGCGTCCGTGAGGCGGTGTTGCCATTTTACAAGTTCGCGCGCGCGCGGGTTGCAGGATTAAACGATGACCCTGTAGAAGACGGTTGTACAGACGGGTCTCGTGAGTCTAGATACAGAAGACGGTTGTATAGACGGATCTCATTAGTCTAGATATAGAAGACGGTTGTACAGACGGATCTCGTTATTCTAGATATAGAGGACGGTGGTACAGACGGATCCCGTTAGTCTAGATATAGAAGACGGTTGTATAACGAGAGATCTCATTAGTCTAGATATAGAAGACGATTATACAGACGGATCTCGTTAGTCTAGATATAGAAGACGGTTGTACTGACGGATCTCGTTAGTCTAGATATAGAAGACGGTTGTACAGACGGATCTCGTTAGTCTAGATATAGAAGAAGGTTGTACAGACGGATCTCGTTAGTCTAGATATAGAAGAAGGTTGTACAGACGGGTCTCGTGAGTCTAGATAGAGAAGACGGTTGTACAGACGGGTCTCGTTAGTCTAGATACAGAAGACGGTTGTATAGACGGATCTCATTAGTCTAGATATAGAAGACGGTTGTACAGACGGATCTCGTTATTCTAGATATAGAAGACAGTTGTACAGACGGATCCCGTTAGTCTAGATATAGAAGACGGTTGTATAACGAGAGATCTCGTTAGTCTAGATATAGAAGACGATTATACAGACGGATCTCGTTAGTCTAGATATAGAAGACGGTTGTACAGACGGATCTCGTTAGTCTAGATATAGAAGACGGTTGTACAGACGGATCTCGTTAGTCTAGATATAGAAGAAGGTTGTACAGACGGATCTCGTTAGTCTAGATATAGAAGAAGGTTGTACAGACGGATCTCGTTAGTCTAGATATAGAAGACGGTTGTACAGACGGATCTCGTTAGTCTAGATATAGAAGAAGGTTGTACAGACGGATCTCGTTAGTCTAGATATAGAAGAAGGTTGTACAGACGGGTCTCGTGAGTCTAGATAGAGAAGACGGTTGTACAGACGGGTCTCGTTAGTCTAGATACAGAAGACGGTTGTATAGACGGATCTCATTAGTCTAGATATAGAAGACGGTTGTACAGACGGATCTCGTTATTCTAGATATAGAAGACGGTTCTACAGACGGATCCCGTTAGTCTAGATATAGAAGACGGTTGTATAACGAGAGATCTCGTTAGTCTAGATATAGAAGACGATTATACAGACGGATCTCGTCAGTCTAGATATAGAAGACGGTTGTACAGACGGATCTCGTTAGTCTAGATATAGAAGACGGTTGTACAGACGGATCTCGTTAGTCTAGATATAGAAGAAGGTTGTACAGACGGATCTCGTTAGTCTAGATATAGAGGACGGTTGTACAGACGGATCTCGTTAGTCTAGATATAGAAGAAGGTTGTACAGACGGGTCTCGTTAGTCTAGATATAGAAGACGGTTGTACAGACGGATCCCGTTAGTCTAGATATAGAAGACGGTTGTATAACGAGAGATCTCGTTAGTCTAGATATAGAAAACGGTTGTACAGACGGATCGCGTTAGTCTAGATATAGAAGATGGTTGTACAACGACGTATCTCGTTAGTCTAGATATAGAAGGCGGTTGTACAGACGGATCTCGTTAGTCTAGATGTAGAAGACGGTTGTACAGACGGATCTCGTTAGTCTAGATATAGAAGATGGTTGTACAACGACGTATCTCGTTCGTCTAGATATAGAAGGCGGTTGTACAGACGGATCTCGTTAGTCTAGATATAGAAGACGGTTGTACAGACGGATCTCGTTAGTCTAGATATAGAAGAAGGTTGTACAGACAGATCTCGTTAGTCTAGATATAGAGGACGGTTGTACAGACGGATCTCGTTAGTCTAGATATAGAAGAAGGTTGTACAGACGGGTCTCGTTACTCTAGATATAGAAGACGGTTGTACAGACGGATCCCGTTAGTCTAGATATAGAAGACGGTTGTATAACGAGAGATCTCGTTAGTCTAGATATAGAAAACGTTTGTACAGACGGATCGCGTTAGTCTAGATATAGAAGATGGTTGTACAACGACGTATCTCGTTAGTCTAGATATAGAAGGCGGTTGTACAGACGGATCTCGTTAGTCTAGATATAGAAGACGGTTGTACAGACGGATCTCGTTAGTCTAGATATAGAAGACGGTTGTACAGACGGATCTCGTTAGTCTAGATATTGATGACGTTTGTCCAACGACGTATCTCGTTTGTCTAGGTATAGAAGACGGTTGTACAGACGGATCTCGTTAGTCTAGATATAGAAGACGGTTGTACAGACGGATCTCGTTAGTCTAGATGTAGAAGACGGTTGTACAGACGGATCTCGTTAGTCTAGATATAGAAGAAGGTTGTACAGACGGGTCTCGTGAGTCTAGATAGAGAAGACGGTTGTACAGACGGATCTCGTTAGTCTAGATATAGAAGACGGTTGTACAGACGGATCTCGTTAGTCTAGATATAGAAGACGGTTGTACAGACAGATCTCGTTAGTCTAGATATAGAAGACGGTTGTACAACGACGGATCTCGTTAGTCTAGATATAGAAGACGGTTGTGCAGACAGATCTCGTTAGTCTAGATATAGAAGACGGTTGTACAACGACGGATCTCGTTAGTCTAGATATAGAAGACGGTTGTGCAGACGGATCTCGTTAGTCTAGATTTAAAAGACGGTTGTACAGACGGATCTCGTTAGTCTAGATATAGAGGACGGTTGTACAGACGGATCTCGTTAGTCTAGATATAGAAGAAGGTTGTACAGACGGGTCTCGTGAGTCTAGATAGAGAAGACGGTTGTACAGACGGATCTCGTTAGTCTAGATATAGAAGACGGTTGTACAGACGGGTCTCGTGAGTCTAGATACAGAAGACGGTTGTATAGACGGATCTCATTAGTCTAGATATAGAAGACGGTTGTACAGACGGATCTCGTTATTCTAGATATAGAGGACGGTTGTACAGACGGATCCCGTTAGTCTAGATATAGAAGACGGTTGTATAACGAGAGATCTCATTAGTCTAGATATAGAAGACGATTATACAGACGGATCTCGTTAGTCTAGATATAGAAGACGGTTGTACTGACGGATCTCGTTAGTCTAGATATAGAAGACGGTTGTACAGACGGATCTCGTTAGTCTAGATATAGAAGAAGGTTGTACAGACGGATCTCGTTAGTCTAGATATAGAAGAAGGTTGTACAGACGGGTCTCGTGAGTCTAGATAGAGAAGACGGTTGTACAGACGGGTCTCGTTAGTCTAGATACAGAAGACGGTTGTATAGACGGATCTCATTAGTCTAGATATAGAAGACGGTTGTACAGACGGATCTCGTTATTCTAGATATAGAAGACGGTTGTACAGACGGATCCCGTTAGTCTAGATATAGAAGACGGTTGTATAACGAGAGATCTCGTTAGTCTAGATATAGAAGACGATTATACAGACGGATCTCGTTAGTCTAGATATAGAAGACGGTTGTACAGACGGATCTCGTTAGTCTAGATATAGAAGACGGTTGTACAGACGGATCTCGTTAGTCTAGATATAGAAGAAGGTTGTACAGACGGATCTCGTTAGTCTAGATATAGAAGAAGGTTGTACAGACGGGTCTCGTGAGTCTAGATAGAGAAGACGGTTGTACAGACGGGTCTCGTTAGTCTAGATATAGAAGACGGTTGTACAACGACGTATCTCGTTCGTCTAGATATAGAAGGCGGTTGTACAGACGGATCTCGTTAGTCTAGATATAGAAGACGGTTGTACAGACGGATCTCGTTAGTCTAGATATTGAAGACGTTTGTCCAACGACGTACCTCGTTAGTCTAGATATAGAAGACGGTTGTACAGACGGATCTCGTTATTCTAGATATAGAAGACGGTTGTACAGACGGATCCCGTTAGTCTAGATATAGAAGACGGTTGTATAACGAGAGATCTCGTTAGTCTAGATATAGAAGACGGTTGTACAGACGGATCTCGTTAGTCTAGATATAGAAGACGGTTGTACAGACGGATCTCGTTAGTCTAGATATAGAAGAAGGTTGTACAGACGGATCTCGTTAGTCTAGATATAGAGGACGGTTGTACAGACGGATCTCGTTAGTCTAGATATAGAAGAAGGTTGTACAGACGGGTCTCGTTACTCTAGATATAGAAGACGGTTGTACAGACGGATCCCGTTAGTCTAGATATAGAAGACGGTTGTATAACGAGAGATCTCGTTAGTCTAGATATAGAAAACGTTTGTACAGACGGATCGCGTTAGTCTAGATATAGAAGATGGTTGTACAACGACGTATCTCGTTAGTCTAGATATAGAAGGCGGTTGTACAGACGGATCTCGTTAGTCTAGATATAGAAGACGGTTGTACAGACGGATCTCGTTAGTCTAGATATAGAAGACGGTTGTACAGACGGATCTCGTTAGTCTAGATATTGATGACGTTTGTCCAACGACGTATCTCGTTTGTCTAGGTATAGAAGACGGTTGTACAGACGGATCTCGTTAGTCTAGATATAGAAGACGGTTGTACAGACGGATCTCGTTAGTCTAGATGTAGAAGACGGTTGTACAGACGGATCTCGTTAGTCCAGATATAGAAGAAGGTTGTACAGACGGGTCTCGTGAGTCTAGATAGAGAAGACGGTTGTACAGACGGATCTCGTTAGTCTAGATATAGAAGACGGTTGTACAGACGGATCTCGTTAGTCTAGATATAGAAGACGGTTGTACAGACAGATCTCGTTAGTCTAGATATAGAAGACGGTTGTACAACGACGGATCTCGTTAGTCTAGATATAGAAGACGGTTGTGCAGACAGATCTCGTTAGTCTAGATATAGAAGACGGTTGTACAACGACGGATCTCGTTAGTCTAGATATAGAAGACGGTTGTGCAGACGGATCTCGTTAGTCTAGATTTAAAAGACGGTTGTACAGACGGATCTCGTTAGTCTAGATATAGAGGACGGTTGTACAGACGGATCTCGTTAGTCTAGATATAGAAGAAGGTTGTACAGACGGGTCTCGTGAGTCTAGATAGAGAAGACGGTTGTACAGACGGATCTCGTTAGTCTAGATATAGAAGACGGTTGTACAGACGGGTCTCGTGAGTCTAGATACAGAAGACGGTTGTATAGACGGATCTCATTAGTCTAGATATAGAAGACGGTTGTACAGACGGATCTCGTTATTCTAGATATAGAGGACGGTGGTACAGACGGATCCCGTTAGTCTAGATATAGAAGACGGTTGTATAACGAGAGATCTCATTAGTCTAGATATAGAAGACGATTATACAGACGGATCTCGTTAGTCTAGATATAGAAGACGGTTGTACTGACGGATCTCGTTAGTCTAGATATAGAAGACGGTTGTACAGACGGATCTCGTTAGTCTAGATATAGAAGAAGGTTGTACAGACGGATCTCGTTAGTCTAGATATAGAAGAAGGTTGTACAGACGGGTCTCGTGAGTCTAGATAGAGAAGACGGTTGTACAGACGGGTCTCGTTAGTCTAGATACAGAAGACGGTTGTATAGACGGATCTCATTAGTCTAGATATAGAAGACGGTTGTACAGACGGATCTCGTTATTCTAGATATAGAAGACAGTTGTACAGACGGATCCCGTTAGTCTAGATATAGAAGACGGTTGTATAACGAGAGATCTCGTTAGTCTAGATATAGAAGACGATTATACAGACGGATCTCGTTAGTCTAGATATAGAAGACGGTTGTACAGACGGATCTCGTTAGTCTAGATATAGAAGACGGTTGTACAGACGGATCTCGTTAGTCTAGATATAGAAGAAGGTTGTACAGACGGATCTCGTTAGTCTAGATATAGAAGAAGGTTGTACAGACGGGTCTCGTGAGTCTAGATAGAGAAGACGGTTGTACAGACGGGTCTCGTTAGTCTAGATACAGAAGACGGTTGTATAGACGGATCTCATTAGTCTAGATATAGAAGACGGTTGTACAGACGGATCTCGTTATTCTAGATATAGAAGACGGTTGTACAGACGGATCCCGTTAGTCTAGATATAGAAGACGGTTGTATAACGAGAGATCTCGTTAGTCTAGATACAGAAGACGGTTGTATAGACGGATCTCATTAGTCTAGATATAGAAGACGGTTGTACAGACGGATCTCGTTATTCTAGATATAGAAGACGGTTGTACAGACGGATCCCGTTAGTCTAGATATAGAAGACGGTTGTATAACGAGAGATCTCGTTAGTCTAGATATAGAAGACGATTATACAGACGGATCTCGTTAGTCTAGATATAGAAGACGGTTGTACAGACGGATCTCGTTAGTCTAGATATAGAAGACGGTTGTACAGACGGATCTCGTTAGTCTAGATATAGAAGAAGGTTGTACAGACGGATCTCGTTAGTCTAGATATAGAAGAAGGTTGTACAGACGGGTCTCGTGAGTCTAGATAGAGAAGACGGTTGTACAGACGGGTCTCGTTAGTCTAGATACAGAAGACGGTTGTATAGACGGATCTCATTAGTCTAGATATAGAAGACGGTTGTACAGACGGATCTCGTTATTCTAGATATAGAAGACGGTTCTACAGACGGATCCCGTTAGTCTAGATATAGAAGACGGTTGTATAACGAGAGATCTCGTTAGTCTAGATATAGAAGACGATTATACAGACGGATCTCGTCAGTCTAGATATAGAAGACGGTTGTACAGACGGATCTCGTTAGTCTAGATATAGAAGACGGTTGTACAGACGGATCTCGTTAGTCTAGATATAGAAGAAGGTTGTACAGACGGATCTCGTTAGTCTAGATATAGAGGACGGTTGTACAGACGGATCTCGTTAGTCTAGATATAGAAGAAGGTTGTACAGACGGGTCTCGTTAGTCTAGATATAGAAGACGGTTGTACAGACGGATCCCGTTAGTCTAGATATAGAAGACGGTTGTATAACGAGAGATCTCGTTAGTCTAGATATAGAAAACGGTTGTACAGACGGATCGCGTTAGTCTAGATATAGAAGATGGTTGTACAACGACGTATCTCGTTAGTCTAGATATAGAAGGCGGTTGTACAGACGGATCTCGTTAGTCTAGATGTAGAAGACGGTTGTACAGACGGATCTCGTTAGTCTAGATATAGAAGATGGTTGTACAACGACGTATCTCGTTCGTCTAGATATAGAAGGCGGTTGTACAGACGGATCTCGTTAGTCTAGATATAGAAGACGGTTGTACAACGACGGATCTCGTTAGTCTAGATATAGAAGACGGTTGTGCAGACGGATCTCGTTAGTCTAGATATAAAATACGGTTGTACAGACGGATCTCGTTAGTCTAGATATAGAGGACGGTTGTACAGACGGATCTCGTTAGTCTAGATATAGAAGAAGGTTGTACAGACGGGTCTCGTGAGTCTAGATATAGAAGACGGTTGTACAGACGGATCTCGTTAGTCTAGATATTGAAGACGTTTGTCCAACGACGTATCTCGTTAGTCTAGATATAGAAGACGGTTGTACAACGAGAGATCTCGTTAGTCTAGATATAGAAGATGGTTGTACAGACGGATCTCGTTAGTCTAGATATAGAAGATGGTTGCACAGACGGATTTCGTTGGTCTAGATATAGAAGACGGTTGTACAGACGGATCTCGTTAGTCTAGATATAGAAGACGGTTGTACAGACGGATCCCGTTAGTCTAGATATTGAAGACGGTTGTACAGCCGGATCTCGTTAGTCTAGATATAGAAGACGGTTGTACAGACGGATCTCGTTAGTCTAGATATAGAAGACGGTTGTACAGACGGATCTCGTTAGTCTAGATATAGAAGATGGTTGTACAGACGGATTTCGTTGGTCTAGATATAGAAGACGGTTGTACAGACGGATCTCGTTAGTCTAGATATAGAAGACGGTTGTACAGACGGATCCCGTTAGTCTAGATATTGAAGACGGTTGTACAGCCGGATCTCGTTAGTCTAGATATAGAAGACGGTTGTACAGACGGATCTCGTTAGTCTAGATATAGAAGACGGTTGTACAGACGGATCTCGTTAGTCTAGATATAGAAGACGGTTGTACAGACGGATTTCGTTAGTCTAGATATAGAAGACGTTTGTCCAACGACGTATCTCGTTAGTCTAGATATAGAAGACGGTTGTACAGACGGATCTCGTTAGTCTAGATATAGAAGACGGTTGTACAGACGGATCCCGTTAGTCTAGATATAGAAGACGGTTGTACAGACGGATCTCGTTAGTCTAGATATAGAAGACGGTTGTACAGACGGGTCTCGTTAGTCTAGATATAGAAGACGGTTGTACAACGACGTATCTCGTTCGTCTAGATATAGAAGGCGGTTGTACAGACGGATCTCGTTAGTCTAGATATAGAAGACGTTTGTCCAACGACGTATCTCGTTAGTCTAGATATAGAAGACGGTTGTACAGACGGGTCTCGTTAGTCTAGATATAGAAGACGGTTGTACAACGACGTATCTCGTTCGTCTAGATATAGAAGGCGGTTGTACAGACGGATCTCGTTAGTCTAGATATAGAAGACGGTTGTACAGACGGATCTCGTTAGTCTAGATATTGAAGACGTTTGTCCAACGACGTACCTCGTTAGTCTAGATATAGAAAACGGTTGTACAGACGGATCTCGTTAGTCTAGATATAGAAGACGGTTGTACAACGATGGATCTCGTTAGTCTAGATATAGAAGACGGTTGTGCAGACGGATCTCGTTAGTCTAGATATAAAAGACGGTTGTACAGACGGATCTCGTTAGTCTAGATATAGAGGACGGTTGTACAGACGGATCTCGTTAGTCTAGATATAGAAGAAGGTTGTACAGACGGGTCTCGTGAGTCTAGATAGAGAAGACGGTTGTACAGACGGATCTCGTTAGTCTAGATATAGAAGACGGTTGTACAGACGGATCTCGTTAGTCTAGATATAGAAGACGGTTGTACAGACGGATCTCGTTAGTCTAGATATTGAAGACGTTTGTCCAACGACGTATCTCGTTTGTCTAGGTATAGAAGACGGTTGTACAGACGGATCTCCTTAGTCTAGATATAGAAGACGGTTGTACAGACGGATCTCGTTAGTCTAGATATAGAAGACGGTTGTACAGACGGATCTCGTTAGTCTAGATATAGAAGATGGTTGTACAACGACGTATCTCGTTCGTCTAGATATAGAAGGCGGTTGTACAGACGGATCTCGTGAGTCTAGATAGAGAAGACGGTTGTACAGACGGGTCTCGTTAGTCTAGATATAGAAGACGGTTGTGCAGACGGATCTCGTTAGTCTAGATATAAAATACGGTTGTACAGACGGATCTCGTTAGTCTAGATATAGAGGACGGTTGTACAGACGGATCTCGTTAGTCTAGATATAGAAGAAGGTTGTACAGACGGGTCTCGTGAGTCTAGATAGAGAAGACGGTTGTACAGACGGATCTCGTTAGTCTAGATATAGAAGACGGTTGTACAGACGGATCTCGTTAGTCTAGATATAGAAGACGGTTGTACAGACGGATCTCGTTAGTCTAGATATAGAAGACGGTTGTACAGACGGATCCCGTTAGTCTAGATATTGAAGACGGTTGTACAGACGGATCTCGTTAGTCTAGATATAGAAGACGGTTGTATAACGAGAGATCTCGTTAGTCTAGATATAGAAGACGGTTGTACACACGGATCTCGTTAGTCTAGATATAGAAGACGGTTGTACAGCCGGATCTCGTTAGTCTAGATATAGAAGACGGTTGTACAGACGGATCTCGTTAATCTAGATATAGAAGACGGTTGTACAGACGGATCTCGTTAGTCTAGATATAGAAGACGGTTGTACAGACGGATCTCGTTAGTCTAGATATAGAAGACGTTTGTCCAACGACGTATCTCGTTAGTCTACATATAGAAGACGGTTGTACAGACGGATCTCGTTAGTCTAGATATAGAAGACGGTTGTACAGACGGATCCCGTTAGTCTAGATATAGAAGACGGTTGTACAGACGGATCTCGTTAGTCTAGATATTGAAGACGGTTGTACAGACGGGTCTCGTTAGTCTAGATATAGAAGACGGTTGTACAACGACGTATCTCGTTCGTCTAGATATTGAAGGCGGTTGTACAGACGGATCTCGTTAGTCTAGATATAGAAGACGGTTGTACAGACGGATCTCGTTAGTCTAGATATTGAAGACGTTTGTCCAACGACGTACCTCGTTAGTCTAGATATAGAAAACGGTTGTACAGACGGATCTCGTTAGTCTAGATATAGAAGACGGTTGTACAACGACGGATCTCGTTAGTCTAGATATAGAAGACGGTTGTGCAGACGGATCTCGTTAGTCTAGATATAAAAGACGGTTGTACAGACGGATCTCGTTAGTCTAGATATAGAGGACGGTTGTACAGACGGATCTCGTTAGTCTAGATATAGAAGAAGGTTGTACAGACGGGTCTCGTGAGTCTAGATAGAGAAGACGGTTGTACAGACGGATCCCGTTAGTCTAGATATTGAAGACGGTTGTACAGACGGATCTCGTTAGTCTAGATATAGAAGACGGTTGTACAGACGGATCCCGTTAGTCTAGATATTGAAGACGGTTGTACAGACGGATCTCGTTAGTCTAGATATAGAAGATGGTTGTACAACGACGTATCTCGTTCGTCTAGATATAGAAGGCGGTTGTACAGACGGATCTCGTGAGTCTAGATAGAGAAGACGGTTGTACAGACGGATCTCGTTAGTCTAGATATAGAAGACGGTTGTACAGACGGATCTCGTTAGTCTAGATATTGAAGACGTTTGTCCAACGACGTACCTCGTTAGTCTAGATATAGAAAACGGTTGTACAGACAGATCTCGTTAGTCTAGATATAGAAGACGGTTGTACAACGACGGATCTCGTTAGTCTAGATATAGAAGACGGTTGTGCAGACGGATCTCGTTAGTCTAGATTTAAAAGACGGTTGTACAGACGGATCTCGTTAGTCTAGATATAGAGGACGGTTGTACAGACGGATCTCGTTAGTCTAGATATAGAAGAAGGTTGTACAGACGGGTCTCGTGAGTCTATATAGAGAAGACGGTTGTACAGACGGATCTCGTTAGTCTAGATATAGAAGACGGTTGTACAGACGGATCTCGTTAGTCTAGATGTAGAAGACGTTTGTCCAACGACGTATCTCGTTAGTCTAGATATAGAAGACGTTTGTCCAACGACGTATCTCGTTAGTCTAGATATAGAAGACGGTTGTACAGACGGATCTCGTTAGTCTAGATATAGAAGACGGTTGTACAGACGGATCCCGTTAGTCTAGATATAGAAGACGGTTGTACAGACGGATCTCGTTAGTCTAGATATAGAAGAAGGTTGTACAGACGGGTCTCGTGAGTCTAGATCGAGAAGACGGTTGTACAGACGGATCTCGTTAGTCTAGATATAGAAGACGGTTGTACAGA
This sequence comes from Andrena bicolor, assembly GCA_960531205.1. Taxonomy (NCBI): domain Eukaryota; kingdom Metazoa; phylum Arthropoda; class Insecta; order Hymenoptera; family Andrenidae; genus Andrena; species Andrena bicolor. Next base: position 424,049 of record CAUIJW010000166.1, on the reverse strand, counting down.
CGGATCTCGTTAGTCTAGATATAGAAGACGTTTGTACAACGACGGATCTCGTTAGTCTAGATATAGAAGACGGTTGTGCAGACGGATCTCGTTAGTCTAGATATAGAAGATGGTTGTACAACGACGTATCTCGTTCGTCTAGATATAGAAGGCGGTTGTACAGACGGATCTCGTTAGTCTAGATATAGAAGACGGTTGTACAACGACGGATCTCGTTAGTCTAGATATAGAAGACGGTTGTGCAGACGGATCTCGTTAGTCTAGATATAAAATACGGTTGTACAGACGGATCTCGTTAGTCTAGATATAGAGGACGGTTGTACAGACGGATCTCGTTAGTCTAGATATAGAAGAAGGTTGTACAGACGGGTCTCGTGAGTCTAGATAGAGAAGACGGTTGTACAGACGGATCTCGTTAGTCTAGATATAGAAGACGGTTGTACAGACGGATCTCGTTAGTCTAGATATAGAAGACGGTTGTACAGACGGATCTCGTTAGTCTAGATATAGAAGACGGTTGTACAGACGGATCCCGTTAGTCTAGATATTGAAGACGGTTGTACAGACGGATCTCGTTAGTCTAGATATAGAAGACGGTTGTACAGACGGATCCCGTTAGTCTAGATATTGAAGACGGTTGTACAGACGGATCTCGTTAGTCTAGATATAGAAGATGGTTGTACAACGACGTATCTCGTTCGTCTAGATATAGAAGGCGGTTGTACAGACGGATCTCGTGAGTCTAGATAGAGAAGACGGTTGTACAGACGGGTCTCGTTAGTCTAGATATAGAAGACGGTTGTGCAGACGGATCTCGTTAGTCTAGATATAAAATACGGTTGTACAGACGGATCTCGTTAGTCTAGATATAGAGGACGGTTGTACAGACGGATCTCGTTAGTCTAGATATAGAAGAAGGTTGTACAGACGGGTCTCGTGAGTCTAGATAGAGAAGACGGTTGTACAGACGGATCTCGTTAGTCTAGATATAGAAGACGGTTGTACAGACGGATCTCGTTAGTCTAGATATAGAAGACGGTTGTACAGACGGATCTCGTTAGTCTAGATATAGAAGACGGTTGTACAGACGGATCCCGTTAGTCTAGATATTGAAGACGGTTGTACAGACGGATCTCGTTAGTCTAGATATAGAAGACGGTTGTATAACGAGAGATCTCGTTAGTCTAGATATAGAAGACGGTTCCCCAGGGGCACCCAAGCGGCCGTGGTCGAGGTTCCGTTGAACCTCCTTAAGAACCTCGGGGAGGGAGGGGCCCGCTTCAGGTCGGGCCTGTCCTGGGCGAAGGCCAGGGTCCTGCCGAAGAGCACGAGGTGCTACAGGTGCCACCTTATCGGCCATATGGCCAGGGACTGCGGGGCGGTCAGGGAGGGGTGCGAGCTCTGCAGAAGGTGCGGAGCCTCGGACCACCTGATCGCGAAATGCCCCAACCCTCCTAGGTGCGCCGTGTGCCTGAAGGAGGGGCGGAAGGGCCCAGGTACGGCGCACGTGACGGCGTCGCTGGCGTGCCCGTACAACAGGCCGCACAGAGGAGTCGCGCCCAGGACGGAGCACAAGGGTCGAGGGGGAACCAGCGCCGGGAATGGCCCTTAAGGTTGCCCAGATCAACCTGAACAGGTGCCGCCTAGCCCAGGACCTCATGGAGCATATGATGTCTCAGCTCTCGGTGGATGTGGTGATCATCTCCGAGCCGTATCGCCAGTTGAACTACTGGTTCAACGATGCGGCCGGAGATGCCTCCATTTGGGTGACAGGGTTCAACGGCCACTTCCCAACGATGGCGCGCCCCGTGGTGGCAGACGGGGTGGCTGCAGTCAGTTGGGAGGGTAAAGTGCTGTTGAGCTGCTACTGTTCACCCAAAACTAACCTGGAGGGGTTCGGATCATTTCTGAACACCATCGAGGGCATCATCGCTGAGATGAGGTCCCCGGGCATGGGTGTGCTCCTGTCAGGTGACTGGAACGCAAGGTCCCCGGCCTGGGGGGGTGCCCGGCTGGACAGGAAGGGGACGGCGATCCTCGACCTGCTGGCCGGGCTTGGCCTGGTCCCGGTAAAGATCCCGGAGAGGTACAGGTTCACCTTCGAGAGGAACGGCAGGAGGTCATTCATCGACATCCTGTCCGCGGACCGTGCGACAGCCAGAGGAACCAAGAGCGAGGTCCTCGGACAGGACTCGTTCTCCGACCATAGATACGTCCTCCATACCATCAGGAGGACAAGATCTATGGTCGGGGTGGCCCCTTGGCAGCCATACTCCACGAGGGAGATGGATGCTGCCGAGGTGGTGGCGCACTTCGGGCTGTTGCACGGGCGGCGGGATGTCGGTGACGAAGGTGGGCCTGGCCCTCCGGGGGAGCCGAGGGCGGACAGGCTGCAAAGAACCCTCGAGGCGACCTGTAGGCAAGTGTTGCCCAGGAAGTCTTTCCCCCGAGGGACCCGCAAGCCCAATGGGTGGTGGTGCGACGAGGTGGCCGTGGCGCGGGCAGCCTCCCTGAAGGCGAGGCGCAGGTTGAAGAAGCGGAGGAGGAGGGGCGGCCCAGAGGCGGAGGAGGCGCGTGTGGCCTACTCCGTGGCTCGGAGAGGGGTGCAGGTCGCCATTTGGAGGGCAAAGGAGGCCCAATGGATGGGCATGTGTGCCCAGGTCGACCTGGACCCCTGGGGGAGGCCGTACAAGGCGGTTATGGCCAAACTCGGTGGGCGACCACCGAAAATGGTGATGACCCCGGCCCAGGTCGGGAGAGTTTTGGACGGCCTCTTTGTTACGGTACCTCCCCCCCCCCTCCCCCTACCCTCACGCCGTGGGGATGCTCCGGAGGACGGGGCCCTGAGGGCTTTGCTGACGGCCCCTGAGGTGGACGTGGAAATGGTCGAGGAGGCCATATCCCGCCTCAAGCCCAACAAAGCCCCGGGCCTGGATGCGGTCCCTGCTGAGGTCGCGATAGCGGTGTCGAGGGCGTTTCGGCAGGAGCTCGCGGAAGCGTTCCTCGACACCCTAAGGAGGGGATCCATCCCTGCGGCGTGGAAAAGGGCTCGGGTGGTGCTTGCCCCGAAGCCTGGCAAGCAGCCCTCGGAGCCTGGTGCGTACCGTCCGATCAGCGTGCTCCCAGCACTGAGTAAAGTCTGGGAGTACGCTATGAAAGAGTTGATTGAGAGGCAGATCGGCCGGGACCCCTTCTCCCCGAACCAGTTCGGTTTTAGGAGAGGGGTCGGGACAGTGGAGGCCGCCAGGGAAGTCATGGCGTTTGCCGAAGGCTGTGTGGCTACCTCCAAACCGAGGCTCTGCGTGATGGTGTTGATTGACGTGCGTAACGCTTTCAACGCCATCCGCTGGGAGTCCATCATGCGGGAACTCGTCGTGAGGCGCGTGCAACCAGCGGTCAGGAGAGTCCTTCGAGACTATTTCTCCGACCGCTATATCACGGTGCACACGCAGCACGACGAGGTCACGACCCGAGTCTGCGCGGGGGTACCTCAAGGCTCGGTCCTAGGCCCTTTCCTGTGGAACCTCGTATACGACGGGGTTCTTAAGACCATTGGTCCCGGGCGTTTTGTCAAGGCCATCGCTTATGCCGACGACCTGGCTGTCATGTTCTCAGCTAGGGACGTGACCCAGGTCGAGGCGATGATGGCCGAAACGCTCGGGAGGGTTAGGGCCTGGTTCGAGTCCACTGGCCTGGAGATGGCATCGGATAAAACCGAGGTCATCGTCCTGGCGGGACTCCGCGCGGACAAGGGTAGGGAATTCCCGGTGATGGGATCGGTGGTGGCGGCTGCACAGTCGGCCAAGTACCTGGGGGTCACGCTGGACTGCCGTCGGAGGTTTAAGACGCACCTCGACGGGGCGGTCATCAGGGCGGACAAGGTTGTCGGAGCCCTGTCGGCGCTGCTCCCAAACGTTAGGGGTCCCTCGATCGCTTCGAGGCGGCTATACTATAACGTTTGGGAGTCAGTGCTGACGTATGCCGCCCCGGCATGGGCGTCGGCCTTGAAGGTGGGAGTAAACCTCACCTCCATCCGACGGGCCCAGCGATCTGCCCTCATCAGGACATCGGCGGCCTATCGGACGGTGTCGCGGCAGGCACTCTGTGTCCTCGCGGGGAGGTTGCCGCTGGAAATTAAGGTGGCCATGTGGAGGGAAGTACACGACGAGAGGGCGCGGGATAGGGCGAACCCGGCCCTAATGCGGGACCCAAAAGAGTTGAGGGCCAAGCAGGCGCTGAGCAGGCGCACTGCCCTGGTCGCCGCCATGGGTAAGTGGCAGGAGGCCTGGGACGGAATGGGCCTCACGTATTGGACGTGGAGGCTGGTGCCGGACGTCCGGACGTTCGCGGCGGGAGCTGGGCTGGCGCGGCAGCCAGATTACTGGTTAACCCAGCTCCTGACCGGACATGGGTCCTTCGGGGCCTTCAGGAAGAGAATAGGGAAGGCCCCTACTGGGGCGTGCGAGGAGTGCGGGGCGGCGTGGGATGACGCCGAGCACGTCCTCACGGCATGCCCGGTGTTCGAGGAAGAACGCCGGGCATTGGCCGAGGCCCTGGGGGCCCCGTTGGACCCCAGTACAGTGGTCCGCCTCGCGATGGGGGCGGACAATAAATGGGAGCAGCTCCGGACCTTCGCATCCACTGTCATGGGTGCGAAGGCCCGGAGAGAGGCCCTGGCGGAAAAAGCCGCGAGGGCCGCCCGGGCGGCGGCGGCCAAAGAAGCGGCCCTAAGGAGGGCCTCGGAAAGAAGAAGACGGGCCCTGAAGAGAAAGAGGGGGGGGGCGGGCCAAGGGGTTAGACCCCCTCCTAGTAAAAGGGTGAGGAGGCTGGGTCCTCCTCACCTCCAATAAAGGCGGGTCGGCACGGTGTATTTATTTTATTTATTCCGTAGACGTAAGGTGGGCGGCGCGTATTTATCCCGTTTTTTGTTTGTGTGAATGGATGTATCGCGTATTTATTCCGACTTGTGTGGGTATGAATGCTGTGTACGTCTGGGTGCGTGAATGTGTACATATTTGTTTGTTACTTATTTATTTATTTATTTAGGTAAGTAAGTATTTATTTAAATTGTACATAGGAGGCGTGGCCTACACCGTTACGGACGCTGTGGTGGTAGTAATGCCTTGAAGTTCCCACCACAGCGGGGTAGACACGTGTAAGGCGGACTTAGAGAGGGGGTTTTTAGTGGGTATCCCACCATTAGGGTGGCGAGTCCCACATAACCCCGGTATTCGTACCGGGGTATGCATAAAGCATTTTCCCCCTCTTAAAAAAAAAAAAAAAAAAAAAAAAGATATAGAAGACGGTTGTACACACGGATCTCGTTAGTCTAGATATAGAAGACGGTTGTACAGCCGGATCTCGTTAGTCTAGATATAGAAGACGGTTGTACAGACGGATCTCGTTAATCTAGATATAGAAGACGGTTGTACAGACGGATCTCGTTAGTTTAGATATAGAAGACGGTTGTACAGACGGATCTCGTTAGTCTAGATATAGAAGACGTTTGTCCAACGACGTATCTCGTTAGTCTACATATAGAAGACGGTTGTACAGACGGATCTCGTTAGTCTAGATATAGAAGACGGTTGTACAGACGGATCCCGTTAGTCTAGATATAGAAGACGGTTGTACAGACGGATCTCGTTAGTCTAGATATTGAAGACGGTTGTACAGACGGGTCTCGTTAGTCTAGATATAGAAGACGGTTGTACAACGACGTATCTCGTTCGTCTAGATATTGAAGGCGGTTGTACAGACGGATCTCGTTAGTCTAGATATAGAAGACGGTTGTACAGACGGATCTCGTTAGTCTAGATATTGAAGACGTTTGTCCAACGACGTACCTCGTTAGTCTAGATATAGAAAACGGTTGTACAGACGGATCTCGTTAGTCTAGATATAGAAGACGGTTGTACAACGACGGATCTCGTTAGTCTAGATATAGAAGACGGTTGTGCAGACGGATCTCGTTAGTCTAGATATAAAAGACGGTTGTACAGACGGATCTCGTTAGTCTAGATATAGAGGACGGTTGTACAGACGGATCTCGTTAGTCTAGATATAGAAGAAGGTTGTACAGACGGGTCTCGTGAGTCTAGATAGAGAAGACGGTTGTACAGACGGATCTCGTTAGTCTAGATATAGAAGACGGTTGTACAGACGGATCTCGTTAGTCTAGATATAGAAGACGGTTGTACAGACGGATCTCGTTAGTCTAGATATTGAAGACGTTTGTCCAACGACGTACCTCGTTAGTCTAGATATAGAAAACGGTTGTACAGACAGATCTCGTTAGTCTAGATATAGAAGACGGTTGTACAACGACGGATCTCGTTAGTCTAGATATAGAAGACGGTTGTGCAGACGGATCTCGTTAGTCTAGATTTAAAAGACGGTTGTACAGACGGATCTCGTTAGTCTAGATATAGAGGACGGTTGTACAGACGGATCTCGTTAGTCTAGATATAGAAGAAGGTTGTACAGACGGGTCTCGTGAGTCTATATAGAGAAGACGGTTGTACAGACGGATCTCGTTAGTCTAGATATAGAAGACGGTTGTACAGACGGATCTCGTTAGTCTAGATGTAGAAGACGTTTGTCCAACGACGTATCTCGTTAGTCTAGATATAGAAGACGTTTGTCCAACGACGTATCTCGTTAGTCTAGATATAGAAGACGGTTGTACAGACGGATCTCGTTAGTCTAGATATAGAAGACGGTTGTACAGACGGATCCCGTTAGTCTAGATATAGAAGACGGTTGTACAGACGGATCTCGTTAGTCTAGATATAGAAGAAGGTTGTACAGACGGGTCTCGTGAGTCTAGATCGAGAAGACGGTTGTACAGACGGATCTCGTTAGTCTAGATATAGAAGACGGTTGTACAGACGGATCTCGTTAGTCTAGATATAGAAGACGTTTGTACAACGACGGATCTCGTTAGTCTAGATATAGAAGACGGTTGTGCAGACGGATCTCGTTAGTCTAGATATAGAAGATGGTTGTACAACGACGTATCTCGTTCGTCTAGATATAGAAGGCGGTTGTACAGACGGATCTCGTTAGTCTAGATATAGAAGACGGTTGTACAACGACGGATCTCGTTAGTCTAGATATAGAAGACGGTTGTGCAGACGGATCTCGTTAGTCTAGATATAAAATACGGTTGTACAGACGGATCTCGTTAGTCTAGATATAGAGGACGGTTGTACAGACGGATCTCGTTAGTCTAGATATAGAAGAAGGTTGTACAGACGGGTCTCGTGAGTCTAGATAGAGAAGACGGTTGTACAGACGGATCTCGTTAGTCTAGATATAGAAGACGGTTGTACAGACGGATCTCGTTAGTCTAGATATAGAAGACGGTTGTACAGACGGATCTCGTTAGTCTAGATATAGAAGACGGTTGTACAGACGGATCCCGTTAGTCTAGATATTGAAGACGGTTGTACAGACGGATCTCGTTAGTCTAGATATAGAAGACGGTTGTATAACGAGAGATCTCGTTAGTCTAGATATAGAAGACGGTTGTACACACGGATCTCGTTAGTCTAGATATAGAAGACGGTTGTACAGCCGGATCTCGTTAGTCTAGATATAGAAGACGGTTGTACAGACGGATCTCGTTAATCTAGATATAGAAGACGGTTGTACAGACGGATCTCGTTAGTCTAGATAGAGAAGACGGTTGTACAGACGGATCTCGTTAGTCTAGATATAGAAGACGGTTGTACAGACGGATCTCGTTAGTCTAGATATAGAAGACGGTTGTACAGACGGATCTCGTTAGTCTAGATATTGAAGACGTTTGTCCAACGACGTACCTCGTTAGTCTAGATATAGAAAACGGTTGTACAGACAGATCTCGTTAGTCTAGATATAGAAGACGGTTGTACAACGACGGATCTCGTTAGTCTAGATATAGAAGACGGTTGTGCAGACGGATCTCGTTAGTCTAGATTTAAAAGACGGTTGTACAGACGGATCTCGTTAGTCTAGATATAGAGGACGGTTGTACAGACGGATCTCGTTAGTCTAGATATAGAAGAAGGTTGTACAGACGGGTCTCGTGAGTCTAGATAGAGAAGACGGTTGTACAGACGGATCTCGTTAGTCTAGATATAGAAGACGGTTGTACAGACGGATCTCGTTAGTCTAGATATAGAAGACGTTTGTCCAACGACGTATCTCGTTAGTCTAGATATAGAAGACGTTTGTCCAACGACGTATCTCGTTAGTCTAGATATAGAAGACGGTTGTACAGACGGATCTCGTTAGTCTAGATATAGAAGACGGTTGTACAGACGGATCCCGTTAGTCTAGATATAGAAGACGGTTGTACAGACGGATCTCGTTATTCTAGATATAGAAGAAGGTTGTACAGACGGGTCTCGTGAGTCTAGATCGAGAAGACGGTTGTACAGACGGATCTCGTTAGTCTAGATATAGAAGACGGTTGTACAGACGGATCTCGTTAGTCTAGATATAGAAGACGTTTGTCCAACGACGTATCTCGTTAGTCTAGATATAGAAGACGTTTGTCCAACGACGTATCTCGTTAGTCTAGATATAGAAGACGTTTGTCCAACGACGTATCTCGTTAGTCTAGATATAGAAGACGGTTGTACAGACGGATCTCGTTAGTCTAGATATAGAAGACGGTTGTACAGACGGATCCCGTTAGTCTAGATATAGAAGACGGTTGTACAGACGGATCTCGTTAGTCTAGATATAGAAGACGGTTGTATAACGAGAGATCTCGTTAGTCTAGATATAGAAGACGGTTGTACAGACGGATCTCGTTAGTCTAGATATAGAAGACGGTTGTACAGCCGGATCTCGTTAGTCTAGATATAGAAGACGGTTGTACAGACGGATCTCGTTAGTCTAGATATAGAAGACGGTTGTACAGACGGATCTCGTTAGTCTAGATATAGAAGACGGTTGTACAGACGGATCTCGTTAGTCTAGATATAGAAGACGTTTGTCCAACGACGTATCTCGTTAGTCTACATATAGAAGACGGTTGTACAGACGGATCTCGTTAGTCTAGATATAGAAGAACGTTGTACAGACGGGTCTCGTGAGTCTAGATAGAGAAGACGGTTGTACAGACGGATTTCGTTAGTCTAGATATAGAAGACGGTTGTACAGACGGATCTCGTTAGTCTAGATATAGAAGACGGTTGTACAGACGGATCTCGTTAGTCTAGATATTGAAGACGTTTGTCCAACGACGTATCTCGTTAGTCTAGATATAGAAGACGGTTGTACAGACGGATCTCGTTAGTCTAGATATAGAAGACGGTTGTACAGACGGATCTCGTTAGTCTAGGTATAGAAGATGGTTGTACAACGACGTATCTCGTTCGTCTAGATATAGAAGGCGGTTGTACAGACGGATCTCGTTAGTCTAGATATAGAAGAAGGTTGTACAGACGGATCCCGTTATTCTAGATATAGAAGACGGTTGTATAACGAGAGAGCTCGTTAGTCTAGATATAGAAGACGGTTGTACAGACGGGTCTCGTTAGTCTAGATATAGAAGACGGTTGTACAACGACGTATCTCGTTCGTCTAGATATAGAAGGCGGTTGTACAGACGGATCTCGTTAGTCTAGATATAGAAGACGTTTGTCCAACGACGTATCTCGTTAGTCTAGATATAGAAGACGGTTGTACAGACGGGTCTCGTTAGTCTAGATATAGAAGACGGTTGTACAACGACGTATCTCGTTCGTCTAGATATAGAAGGCGGTTGTACAGACGGATCTCGTTAGTCTAGATATAGAAGACGGTTGTACAGACGGATCTCGTTAGTCTAGATATTGAAGACGTTTGTCCAACGACGTACCTCGTTAGTCTAGATATAGAAAACGGTTGTACAGACGGATCTCGTTAGTCTAGATATAGAAGACGGTTGTACAACGATGGATCTCGTTAGTCTAGATATAGAAGACGGTTGTGCAGACGGATCTCGTTAGTCTAGATATAAAAGACGGTTGTACAGACGGATCTCGTTAGTCTAGATATAGAGGACGGTTGTACAGACGGATCTCGTTAGTCTAGATATAGAAGAAGGTTGTACAGACGGGTCTCGTGAGTCTAGATAGAGAAGACGGTTGTACAGACGGATCTCGTTAGTCTAGATATAGAAGACGGTTGTACAGACGGATCTCGTTAGTCTAGATATAGAAGACGGTTGTACAGACGGATCTCGTTAGTCTAGATATTGAAGACGTTTGTCCAACGACGTACCTCGTTAGTCTAGATATAGAAAACGGTTGTACAGACAGATCTCGTTAGTCTAGATATAGAAGACGGTTGTACAACGACGGATCTCGTTAGTCTAGATATAGAAGACGGTTGTGCAGACGGATCTCGTTAGTCTAGATTTAAAAGACGGTTGTACAGACGGATCTCGTTAGTCTAGATATAGAGGACGGTTGTACAGACGGATCTCGTTAGTCTAGATATAGAAGAAGGTTGTACAGACGGGTCTCGTGAGTCTATATAGAGAAGACGGTTGTACAGACGGATCTCGTTAGTCTAGATATAGAAGACGGTTGTACAGACGGATCTCGTTAGTCTAGATGTAGAAGACGTTTGTCCAACGACGTATCTCGTTAGTCTAGATATAGAAGACGTTTGTCCAACGACGTATCTCGTTAGTCTAGATATAGAAGACGGTTGTACAGACGGATCTCGTTAGTCTAGATATAGAAGACGGTTGTACAGACGGATCCCGTTAGTCTAGATATAGAAGACGGTTGTACAGACGGATCTCGTTAGTCTAGATATAGAAGAAGGTTGTACAGACGGGTCTCGTGAGTCTAGATCGAGAAGACGGTTGTACAGACGGATCTCGTTAGTCTAGATATAGAAGACGGTTGTACAGACGGATCTCGTTAGTCTAGATATAGAAGACGTTTGTACAACGACGGATCTCGTTAGTCTAGATATAGAAGACGGTTGTGCAGACGGATCTCGTTAGTCTAGATATAGAAGATGGTTGTACAACGACGTATCTCGTTCGTCTAGATATAGAAGGCGGTTGTACAGACGGATCTCGTTAGTCTAGATATAGAAGACGGTTGTACAACGACGGATCTCGTTAGTCTAGATATAGAAGACGGTTGTGCAGACGGATCTCGTTAGTCTAGATATAAAATACGGTTGTACAGACGGATCTCGTTAGTCTAGATATAGAGGACGGTTGTACAGACGGATCTCGTTAGTCTAGATATAGAAGAAGGTTGTACAGACGGGTCTCGTGAGTCTAGATAGAGAAGACGGTTGTACAGACGGATCTCGTTAGTCTAGATATAGAAGACGGTTGTACAGACGGATCTCGTTAGTCTAGATATAGAAGACGGTTGTACAGACGGATCTCGTTAGTCTAGATATAGAAGACGGTTGTACAGACGGATCCCGTTAGTCTAGATATTGAAGACGGTTGTACAGACGGATCTCGTTAGTCTAGATATAGAAGACGGTTGTATAACGAGAGATCTCGTTAGTCTAGATATAGAAGACGGTTGTACACACGGATCTCGTTAGTCTAGATATAGAAGACGGTTGTACAGCCGGATCTCGTTAGTCTAGATATAGAAGACGGTTGTACAGACGGATCTCGTTAATCTAGATATAGAAGACGGTTGTACAGACGGATCTCGTTAGTCTAGATAGAGAAGACGGTTGTACAGACGGATCTCGTTAGTCTAGATATAGAAGACGGTTGTACAGACGGATCTCGTTAGTCTAGATATAGAAGACGGTTGTACAGACGGATCTCGTTAGTCTAGATATTGAAGACGTTTGTCCAACGACGTACCTCGTTAGTCTAGATATAGAAAACGGTTGTACAGACAGATCTCGTTAGTCTAGATATAGAAGACGGTTGTACAACGACGGATCTCGTTAGTCTAGATATAGAAGACGGTTGTGCAGACGGATCTCGTTAGTCTAGATTTAAAAGACGGTTGTACAGACGGATCTCGTTAGTCTAGATATAGAGGACGGTTGTACAGACGGATCTCGTTAGTCTAGATATAGAAGAAGGTTGTACAGACGGGTCTCGTGAGTCTAGATAGAGAAGACGGTTGTACAGACGGATCTCGTTAGTCTAGATATAGAAGACGGTTGTACAGACGGATCTCGTTAGTCTAGATATAGAAGACGTTTGTCCAACGACGTATCTCGTTAGTCTAGATATAGAAGACGTTTGTCCAACGACGTATCTCGTTAGTCTAGATATAGAAGACGGTTGTACAGACGGATCTCGTTAGTCTAGATATAGAAGACGGTTGTACAGACGGATCCCGTTAGTCTAGATATAGAAGACGGTTGTACAGACGGATCTCGTTATTCTAGATATAGAAGAAGGTTGTACAGACGGGTCTCGTGAGTCTAGATCGAGAAGACGGTTGTACAGACGGATCTCGTTAGTCTAGATATAGAAGACGGTTGTACAGACGGATCTCGTTAGTCTAGATATAGAAGACGTTTGTCCAACGACGTATCTCGTTAGTCTAGATATAGAAGACGTTTGTCCAACGACGTATCTCGTTAGTCTAGATATAGAAGACGTTTGTCCAACGACGTATCTCGTTAGTCTAGATATAGAAGACGGTTGTACAGACGGATCTCGTTAGTCTAGATATAGAAGACGGTTGTACAGACGGATCCCGTTAGTCTAGATATAGAAGACGGTTGTACAGACGGATCTCGTTAGTCTAGATATAGAAGACGGTTGTATAACGAGAGATCTCGTTAGTCTAGATATAGAAGACGGTTGTACAGACGGATCTCGTTAGTCTAGATATAGAAGACGGTTGTACAGCCGGATCTCGTTAGTCTAGATATAGAAGACGGTTGTACAGACGGATCTCGTTAGTCTAGATATAGAAGACGGTTGTACAGACGGATCTCGTTAGTCTAGATATAGAAGACGGTTGTACAGACGGATCTCGTTAGTCTAGATATAGAAGACGTTTGTCCAACGACGTATCTCGTTAGTCTACATATAGAAGACGGTTGTACAGACGGATCTCGTTAGTCTAGATATAGAAGAACGTTGTACAGACGGGTCTCGTGAGTCTAGATAGAGAAGACGGTTGTACAGACGGATTTCGTTAGTCTAGATATAGAAGACGGTTGTACAGACGGATCTCGTTAGTCTAGATATAGAAGACGGTTGTACAGACGGATCTCGTTAGTCTAGATATTGAAGACGTTTGTCCAACGACGTATCTCGTTAGTCTAGATATAGAAGACGGTTGTACAGACGGATCTCGTTAGTCTAGATATAGAAGACGGTTGTACAGACGGATCTCGTTAGTCTAGGTATAGAAGATGGTTGTACAACGACGTATCTCGTTCGTCTAGATATAGAAGGCGGTTGTACAGACGGATCTCGTTAGTCTAGATATAGAAGAAGGTTGTACAGACGGATCCCGTTATTCTAGATATAGAAGACGGTTGTATAACGAGAGAGCTCGTTAGTCTAGATATAGAAGACGGTTGTACAGACGGGTCTCGTTAGTCTAGATATAGAAGACGGTTGTACAACGACGTATCTCGTTCGTCTAGATATAGAAGGCGGTTGTACAGACGGATCTCGTTAGTCTAGATATAGAAGACGTTTGTCCAACGACGTATCTCGTTAGTCTAGATATAGAAGACGGTTGTACAGACGGGTCTCGTTAGTCTAGATATAGAAGACGGTTGTACAACGACGTATCTCGTTCGTCTAGATATAGAAGGCGGTTGTACAGACGGATCTCGTTAGTCTAGATATAGAAGACGGTTGTACAGACGGATCTCGTTAGTCTAGATATTGAAGACGTTTGTCCAACGACGTACCTCGTTAGTCTAGATATAGAAAACGGTTGTACAGACGGATCTCGTTAGTCTAGATATAGAAGACGGTTGTACAACGATGGATCTCGTTAGTCTAGATATAGAAGACGGTTGTGCAGACGGATCTCGTTAGTCTAGATATAAAAGACGGTTGTACAGACGGATCTCGTTAGTCTAGATATAGAGGACGGTTGTACAGACGGATCTCGTTAGTCTAGATATAGAAGAAGGTTGTACAGACGGGTCTCGTGAGTCTAGATAGAGAAGACGGTTGTACAGACGGATCTCGTTAGTCTAGATATAGAAGATGGTTGTACAGACGGATCTCGTTAGTCTAGATATAGAAGACGGTTGTACAGACGGATCTCGTTAGTCTAGATATTGAAGACGTTTGTCCAACGACGTATCTCGTTTGTCTAGGTATAGAAGACGGTTGTACAGACGGATCTCCTTAGTCTAGATATAGAAGACGGTTGTACAGACGGATCTCGTTAGTCTAGATATAGAAGACGGTTGTACAGACGGATCTCGTTAGTCTAGATATAGAAGATGGTTGTACAACGACGTATCTCGTTCGTCTAGATATAGAAGGCGGTTGTACAGACGGATCTGGTGAGTCTAGATAGAGAAGACGGTTGTACAGACGGGTCTCGTTAGTCTAGATATAGAAGACGGTTGTGCAGACGGATCTCGTTAGTCTAGATATAAAATACGGTTGTACAGACGGATCTCGTTAGTCTAGATATAGAGGACGGTTGTACAGACGGATCTCGTTAGTCTAGATATAGAAGAAGGTTGTACAGACGGGTCTCGTGAGTCTAGATAGAGAAGACGGTTGTACAGACGGATCTCGTTAGTCTAGATATAGAAGACGGTTGTACAGACGGATCTCGTTAGTCTAGATATAGAAGACGGTTGTACAGACGGATCTCGTTAGTCTAGATATAGAAGACGGTTGTACAGACGGATCCCGTTAGTCTAGATATTGAAGACGGTTGTACAGACGGATCTCGTTAGTCTAGATATAGAAGACGGTTGTATAACGAGAGATCTCGTTAGTCTAGATATAGAAGACGGTTGTACACACGGATCTCGTTAGTCTAGATATAGAAGACGGTTGTACAGCCGGATCTCGTTAGTCTAGATATAGAAGACGGTTGTACAGACGGATCTCGTTAAACTAGATATAGAAGACGGTTGTACAGACGGATCTCGTTAGTCTAGATATAGAAGACGGTTGTACAGACGGATCTCGTTAGTCTAGATATAGAAGACGTTTGTCCAACGACGTATCTCGTTAGTCTACATATAGAAGACGGTTGTACAGACGGATCTCGTTAGTCTAGATATAGAAGACGGTTGTACAGACGGATCCCGTTAGTCTAGATATAGAAGACGGTTGTACAGACGGATCTCGTTAGTCTAGATATTGAAGACGGTTGTACAGACGGGTCTCGTTAGTCTAGATATAGAAGACGGTTGTACAACGACGTATCTCGTTCGTCTAGATATTGAAGGCGGTTGTACAGACGGATCTCGTTAGTCTAGATATAGAAGACGGTTGTACAGACGGATCTCGTTAGTCTAGATATTGAAGACGTTTGTCCAACGACGTACCTCGTTAGTCTAGATATAGAAAACGGTTGTACAGACGGATCTCGTTAGTCTAGATATAGAAGACGGTTGTACAACGACGGATCTCGTTAGTCTAGATATAGAAGACGGTTGTGCAGACGGATCTCGTTAGTCTAGATATAAAAGACGGTTGTACAGACGGATCTCGTTAGTCTAGATATAGAGGACGGTTGTACAGACGGATCTCGTTAGTCTAGATATAGAAGAAGGTTGTACAGACGGGTCTCGTGAGTCTAGATAGAGAAGACGGTTGTACAGACGGATCTCGTTAGTCTAGATATAGAAGACGGTTGTACAGACGGATCTCGTTAGTCTAGATATAGAAGACGGTTGTACAGACGGATCTCGTTAGTCTAGATATTGAAGACGTTTGTCCAACGACGTACCTCGTTAGTCTAGATATAGAAAACGGTTGTACAGACAGATCTCGTTAGTCTAGATATAGAAGACGGTTGTACAACGACGGATCTCGTTAGTCTAGATATAGAAGACGGTTGTGCAGACGGATCTCGTTAGTCTAGATTTAAAAGACGGTTGTACAGACGGATCTCGTTAGTCTAGATATAGAGGACGGTTGTACAGACGGATCTCGTTAGTCTAGATATAGAAGAAGGTTGTACAGACGGGTCTCGTGAGTCTATATAGAGAAGACGGTTGTACAGACGGATCTCGTTAGTCTAGATATAGAAGACGGTTGTACAGACGGATCTCGTTAGTCTAGATGTAGAAGACGTTTGTCCAACGACGTATCTCGTTAGTCTAGATATAGAAGACGTTTGTCCAACGACGTATCTCGTTAGTCTAGATATAGAAGACGGTTGTACAGACGGATCTCGTTAGTCTAGATATAGAAGACGGTTGTACAGACGGATCCCGTTAGTCTAGATATAGAAGACGGTTGTACAGACGGATCTCGTTAGTCTAGATATAGAAGAAGGTTGTACAGACGGGTCTCGTGAGTCTAGATCGAGAAGACGGTTGTACAGACGGATCTCGTTAGTCTAGATATAGAAGACGGTTGTACAGACGGATCTCGTTAGTCTAGATATAGAAGACGTTTGTACAACGACGGATCTCGTTAGTCTAGATATAGAAGACGGTTGTGCAGACGGATCTCGTTAGTCTAGATATAGAAGATGGTTGTACAACGACGTATCTCGTTCGTCTAGATATAGAAGGCGGTTGTACAGACGGATCTCGTTAGTCTAGATATAGAAGACGGTTGTACAACGACGGATCTCGTTAGTCTAGATATAGAAGACGGTTGTGCAGACGGATCTCGTTAGTCTAGATATAAAATACGGTTGTACAGACGGATCTCGTTAGTCTAGATATAGAGGACGGTTGTACAGACGGATCTCGTTAGTCTAGATATAGAAGAAGGTTGTACAGACGGGTCTCGTGAGTCTAGATAGAGAAGACGGTTGTACAGACGGATCTCGTTAGTCTAGATATAGAAGACGGTTGTACAGACGGATCTCGTTAGTCTAGATATAGAAGACGGTTGTACAGACGGATCTCGTTAGTCTAGATATAGAAGACGGTTGTACAGACGGATCCCGTTAGTCTAGATATTGAAGACGGTTGTACAGACGGATCTCGTTAGTCTAGATATAGAAGACGGTTGTATAACGAGAGATCTCGTTAGTCTAGATATAGAAGACGGTTGTACACACGGATCTCGTTAGTCTAGATATAGAAGACGGTTGTACAGCCGGATCTCGTTAGTCTAGATATAGAAGACGGTTGTACAGACGGATCTCGTTAATCTAGATATAGAAGACGGTTGTACAGACGGATCTCGTTAGTCTAGATAGAGAAGACGGTTGTACAGACGGATCTCGTTAGTCTAGATATAGAAGACGGTTGTACAGACGGATCTCGTTAGTCTAGATATAGAAGACGGTTGTACAGACGGATCTCGTTAGTCTAGATATTGAAGACGTTTGTCCAACGACGTACCTCGTTAGTCTAGATATAGAAAACGGTTGTACAGACAGATCTCGTTAGTCTAGATATAGAAGACGGTTGTACAACGACGGATCTCGTTAGTCTAGATATAGAAGACGGTTGTGCAGACGGATCTCGTTAGTCTAGATTTAAAAGACGGTTGTACAGACGGATCTCGTTAGTCTAGATATAGAGGACGGTTGTACAGACGGATCTCGTTAGTCTAGATATAGAAGAAGGTTGTACAGACGGGTCTCGTGAGTCTAGATAGAGAAGACGGTTGTACAGACGGATCTCGTTAGTCTAGATATAGAAGACGGTTGTACAGACGGATCTCGTTAGTCTAGATATAGAAGACGTTTGTCCAACGACGTATCTCGTTAGTCTAGATATAGAAGACGTTTGTCCAACGACGTATCTCGTTAGTCTAGATATAGAAGACGGTTGTACAGACGGATCTCGTTAGTCTAGATATAGAAGACGGTTGTACAGACGGATCCCGTTAGTCTAGATATAGAAGACGGTTGTACAGACGGATCTCGTTAGTCTAGATATAGAAGAAGGTTGTACAGACGGGTCTCGTGAGTCTAGATCGAGAAGACGGTTGTACAGACGGATCTCGTTAGTCTAGATATAGAAGACGGTTGTACAGACGGATCTCGTTAGTCTAGATATAGAAGACGTTTGTCCAACGACGTATCTCGTTAGTCTAGATATAGAAGACGTTTGTCCAACGACGTATCTCGTTAGTCTAGATATAGAAGACGGTTGTACAGACGGATCTCGTTAGTCTAGATATAGAAGACGGTTGTACAGACGGATCCCGTTAGTCTAGATATAGAAGACGGTTGTACAGACGGATCTGGTTAGTCTAGATATAGAAGACGGTTGTATAACGAGAGATCTCGTTAGTCTAGATATAGAAGACGGTTGTACAGACGGATCTCGTTAGTCTAGATATAGAAGACGGTTGTACAGCCGGATCTCGTTAGTCTAGATATAGAAGACGGTTGTACAGACGGATCTCGTTAGTCTAGATATAGAAGACGGTTGTACAGACGGATCTCGTTAGTCTAGATATAGAAGACGGTTGTACAGACGGATCTCGTTAGTCTAGATATAGAAGACGTTTGTCCAACGACGTATCTCGTTAGTCTACATATAGAAGACGGTTGTACAGACGGATCTCGTTAGTCTAGATATAGAAGAACGTTGTACAGACGGGTCTCGTGAGTCTAGATAGAGAAGACGGTTGTACAGACGGATTTCGTTAGTCTAGATATAGAAGACGGTTGTACAGACGGATCTCGTTAGTCTAGATATAGAAGACGGTTGTACAGACGGATCTCGTTAGTCTAGATATTGAAGACGTTTGTCCAACGACGTATCTCGTTAGTCTAGATATAGAAGACGGTTGTACAGACGGATCTCGTTAGTCTAGATATAGAAGACGGTTGTACAGACGGATCTCGTTAGTCTAGGTATAGAAGATGGTTGTACAACGACGTATCTCGTTCGTCTAGATATAGAAGGCCGTTGTACAGACGGATCTCGTTAGTCTAGATATAGAAGAAGGTTGTACAGACGGATCCCGTTATTCTAGATATAGAAGACGGTTGTATAACGAGAGAGCTCGTTAGTCTAGATATAGAAGACGGTTGTACAGACGGATATCGTTAGTCTAGATATAGAAGACGGTTGTATAACGAGAGATCTCGTTAGTCTAGATATAGAAGACGGTTGTACAGACGGATCTCGTTAGTCTAGATATAGAAGACGGTTGTACAGACGGATCTCGTTAGTCTAGATATAGAAGACGGTTGTACAGACGGATCTCGTTAGTCTAGATATAGAAGACGTTTGTCCAACGACGTATCTCGTTAGTCTACATATAGAAGACGGTTGTACAGCCGGATCTCGTTAGTCTAGATATAGAAGACGGTTGTACAGACGGATCTCGTTAGTCTAGATATAGAAGAAGGTTGTACAGACGAATCCCGTTATTCTAGATATAGAAGACGGTTGTATAACGAGAGAGCTCGTTAGTCTAGATATAGAAGACGGTTGTACAGACGGATATCGTTAGTCTAGATATAGAAGACGGTTGTATAACGAGAGATCTCGTTAGTCTAGATATAGAAGATGGTTGTACAGACGGATCTCGTTAGTCTAGATATAGAAGACGGTTGTACAGCCGGATCTCGTTAGTCTAGATATAGAAGACGGTTGTACAGACGGATCTCGTTAGTCTAGATATAGAAGACGGTTGTACAGACGGATCTCGTTAGTCTAGATATAGAAGACGGTTGTACAGACGGATCTCGTTAGTCTAGATATAGAAGACGTTTGTCCAACGACGTATCTCGTTAGTCTAGATATAGAAGACGTTTGTCCAACGACGTATCTCGTTAGTCTAGATATAGAAGACGTTTGTCCAACGACGTATCTCGTTAGTCTAGATATAGAAGACGGTTGTACAGACGGATCTCGTTAGTCTAGATATAGAAGACGGTTGTACAGACGGATCCCGTTAGTCTAGATATAGAAGACGGTTGTACAGACGGATCTCGTTAGTCTAGATATAGAAGACGGTTGTATAACGAGAGATCTCGTTAGTCTAGATATAGAAGACGGTTGTACAGACGGATCTCGTTAGTCTAGATATAGAAGACGGTTGTACAGCCGGATCTCGTTAGTCTAGATATAGAAGACGGTTGTACAGACGGATCTCGTTAGTCTAGATATAGAAGACGGTTGTACAGACGGATCTCGTTAGTCTAGATATAGAAGACGGTTGTACAGACGGATCTCGTTAGTCTAGATATAGAAGACGGTTGTACAGACGGATCTCGTTAGTCTAGATATAGAAGACGTTTGTCCAACGACGTATCTCGTTAGTCTACATATAGAAGACGGTTGTACAGACGGATCTCGTTAGTCTAGATATAGAAGAACGTTGTACAGACGGGTCTCGTGAGTCTAGATAGAGAAGACGGTTGTACAGACGGATTTCGTTAGTCTAGATATAGAAGACGGTTGTACAGACGGATCTCGTTAGTCTAGATATAGAAGACGGTTGTACAGACGGATCTCGTTAGTCTAGATATTGAAGACGTTTGTCCAACGACGTATCTCGTTAGTCTAGATATAGAAGACGGTTGTACAGACGGATCTCGTTAGTCTAGATATAGAAGACGGTTGTACAGACGGATCTCGTTAGTCTAGGTATAGAAGATGGTTGTACAACGACGTATCTCGTTCGTCTAGATATAGAAGGCGGTTGTACAGACGGATCTCGTTAGTCTAGATATAGAAGAAGGTTGTACAGACGGATCCCGTTATTCTAGATATAGAAGACGGTTGTATAACGAGAGAGCTCGTTAGTCTAGATATAGAAGACGGTTGTACAGACGGATATCGTTAGTCTAGATATAGAAGACGGTTGTATAACGAGAGATCTCGTTAGTCTAGATATAGAAGATGGTTGTACAGACAGATCTCGTTAGTCTAGATATAGAAGACGGTTGTACAGCCGGATCTCGTTAGTCTAGATATAGAAGACGGTTGTACAGACGGATCTCGTTAGTCTAGATATAGAAGAAGGTTGTACAGACGAATCCCGTTATTCTAGATATAGAAGACGGTTGTATAACGAGAGAGCTCGTTAGTCTAGATATACAAGACGGTTGTACAGACGGATATCGTTAGTCTAGATATAGAAGACGGTTGTATAACGAGAGATCTCGTTAGTCTAGATATAGAAGATGGTTGTACAGACGGATCTCGTTAGTCTAGATATAGAAGACGGTTGTACAGCCGGATCTCGTTAGTCTAGATATAGAAGACGGTTGTACAGACGGATCTCGTTAGTCTAGATATAGAAGACGGTTGTACAGACGGATCTCGTTAGTCTAGATATAGAAGACGGTTGTACAGACGGATCTCGTTAGTCTAGATATAGAAGACGTTTGTCCAACGACGTATCTCGTTAGTCTAGATATAGAAGACGGTTGTACAGACGGATCTCGTTAGTCTAGATATAGAAGAACGTTGTACAGACGGGTCTCGTGAGTCTAGATAGAGAAGACGGTTGTACAGACGGATCTCGTTAGTCTAGATATAGAAGACGGTTGTACAGACGGATCTCGTTAGTCTAGATATAGAAGACGGTTGTACAGACGGATCTCGTTAGTCTAGATATTGAAGACGTTTTTCCAACGACGTATCTCGTTAGTCTAGATATAGAAGACGGTTGTACAGACGGATCTCGTTAGTCTAGATATAGAAGACGGTTGTACAGACGGATCTCGTTAGTCTAGATATAGAAGATGGTTGTACAACGACGTATCTCGTTCGTCTAGATATAGAAGGCGGTTGTACAGACGGATCTCGTTAGTCTAGATATAGAAGACGGTTGTACAGACGGATCTCGTTAGTCTAGATATTGAAGACGTTTGTCCAACGACGTACCTCGTTAGTCTAGATATAGAAAACGGTTGTACAGACGGATCTCGTTAGTCTAGATATAGAAGACGGTTGTACAACGACGGATCTCGTTAGTCTAGATATAGAAGACGGTTGTGCAGACGGATCTCGTTAGTCTAGATATAAAAGACGGTTGTACAGACGGATCTCGTTAGTCTAGATATACAGGACGGTTGTACTGACGGATCTCGTTAGTCTAGATATTGAAGACGTTTGTCCAACGACGTACCTCGTTAGTCTAGATATAGAAAACGGTTGTACAGACGGATCTCGTTAGTCTAGATATTGAAGACGTTTGTCGAACGACGTACCTCGTTAGTCTAGATATTGAAAACGGTTGTACAGACGGATCTCGTTAGTCTAGATATAGAAGACGGTTGTACAACGACGGATCTCGTTAGTCTAGATATAGAAGACGGTTGTGCAGACGGATCTCGTTCGTCTAGATATAGAAGGCGGTTGTACAGACGGATCTCGTTAGTCTAGATATAGAAGACGGTTGTACAGACGGATCTCGTTAGTCTAGATATTGAAGACGTTTGTCGAACGACGTACCTCGTTAGTCTAGATATTGAAAACGGTTGTACAGACGGATCTCGTTAGTCTAGATATAGAAGACGGTTGTACAACGACGGATCTCGTTAGTCTAGATATAGAAGACGGTTGTGCAGACGGATCTCGTTAGTCTAGATATAAAAGACGGTTGTACAGACGGATCTCGTTAGTCTAGATATAGAGGACGGTTGTACAGACGGATCTCGTTAGTCTAGATATAGAAGTAGGTTGTACAGACGGGTCTCGTGAGTCTAGATAGAGAAGACGGTTGTACAGACGGATCTCGTTAGTCTAGATATTGAAGACGGTTGTACAGACGGATCTCGTTAGTCTAGATATAGAAGACGGTTGTACAGACGGATCTCGTTAGTCTAGATATTGAAGACGTTTGTCCAACGACGTATCTCGTTAGTCTAGATATAGAAGACGGTTGTACAGACGGATCTCGTTAGTCTAGATATAGAAGACGGTTGTACAGACGGATCCCGTTAGTCTAGATATAGAAGACGGTTGTACAGACGGATCTCGTTAGTCTAGATATTGAAGACGTTTGTCCAACGACGTACCTCGTTAGTCTAGATATAGAAAACCGTTGTACAGACGGATCTCGCTAGTCTAGATATAGAAGACGGTTGTACAACGACGGATCTCGTTAGTCTAGATATAGAAGAAGGTTGTACAGACGGATCTCGTGAGTCTAGATATAGAAGACGGTTGTACAGACGGGTCTCGTTAGTCTAGATATAGAGGACGGTTGTACAACGACGTATCTCGTTCGTCTAGATATAGAAGGCGGTTGTACAGACGGATCTCGTTAGTCTAGATATAGAAGACGGTTGTACAGACGGATCTCGTTAGTCTAGATATTGAAGACGCTTGTCCAACGACGTATCTCGTTAGTCTAGATATAGAAGACGGTTGTACAGACGGATCTCGTTAGTCTAGATATAGAAGACGGTTGTACAGACGGATCTCGTTAGTCTAGATATAGAAGATGGTTGTACAACGACGTATCTCGTTCGTCTAGATATAGAAGGCGGTTGTACAGACGGATCTCGTTAGTCTAGATATAGAAGACGGTTGTACAGACGGATCTCGTTAGTCTAGATATTGAAGACGTTTGTCCAACGACGTACCTCGTTAGTCTAGATATAGAAAACGGTTGTACAGACGGATCTCTTTAGTCTAGATATAGAAGACGGTTGTACAACGACGGATCTCGTTAGTCTAGATATAGAAGAAGGTTGTACAGACGGATCTCGTGAGTCTAGATATAGAAGACGGTTGTACAGACGGGTCTCGTTAGTCTAGATATAGAAGACGGTTGTACAACGACGTATCTCGTTCGTCTAGATATAGAAGGCGGTTGTACAGACGGATCTCGTTAGTCTAGATATAGAAGACGGTTGTACAGACGGATCTCGTTAGTCTAGATATTGAAGACGTTTGTCCAACGACGTACCTCGTTAGTCTAGATATTGAAAACGGTTGTACAGACGGATCTCGTTAGTCTAGATATAGAAGACGGTTGTACAACGACGGATCTCGTTAGTCTAGATATAGAAGACGGTTGTGCAGACGGATCTCGTTAGTCTAGATATAAAAGACGGTTGTACAGACGGATCTCGTTAGTCTAGATATAGAGGACGGTTGTACAGACGGATCTCGTTAGTCTAGATATAGAAGTAGGTTGTACAGACGGGTCTCGTGAGTCTAGATAGAGAAGACGGTTGTACAGACGGATCTCGTTAGTCTAGATATAGAAGACGGTTGTACAGACAGATCTCGTTAGTCTAGATATAGAAGACGGTTGTACAGACGGATCCCGTTAGTCTAGATATAGAAGACGGTTGTATAACGAGAGATATCGTTAGTCTAGATATAGAAGACGGTTGTACAGACGGATCTCGTTAGTCTAGATATAGAAGACGGTTGTACAGACGGGTCTCGTTAGTCTAGATATAGAAGACGGTTGTACAGACGGATCTCGTGAGTCTAGATATAGAAGACGGTTGTACAGGCGGATCTCGTTGGTCTAGATATAGAAGACGTTTGTCCAACGACGTATCCCGTTAGTCTAGATATAGAAGACGGTTGTATAACGAGAAATCTAGTTAGTCTAGATATAGAAGACGGTTGTACAGACGGATCTCGTTAGTCTAGATATAGAAGACGGTTGTACAGACGGATCTCGTTAGTCTAGATATAGAAGACGGTTGTATAACGAGAGATCTCGTTAGTCTAGATATAGAAGACGGTTGTACAGACGGATCTCGTTAGTCTAGATATAGAAGACGGTTGTACCGACGGATCTCTTTAGTCTAGATATAGAAGACGGTTGTACCGACGGATCTCGTTAGTCTAGATATAGAAGAAGGTTGTACAGACGGGTCTCGTGAGTCTAGATAGAGAAGACGGTTGTACAGACGGGTCTCGTTAGTCTAGATATAGAAGACGGTTGTACAGACGGATCTCATTAGTCTAGATATAGAAGACGGTTGTACAGGCGGATCTCGTTAGTCCAGATATAGAAGACGGTTGTACAGACGGATCCCGTTAGTCTAGATATAGAAGACGGTTGTACAGACGGATCTCGTTAGTGTAGATATAGAAGACGGTTGTACAGACGGATCTCGTTAGTCTAGATATAGAAGACGGTTGTACAGACGGATCTCGTTAGTCTAGATTTAGAAGACGGTTGTACAGACGGATCTCGTTAGTCTAGATATAGAAGACGGTTGTTCAGACGGATCTCGTTAGTCTAGATATAGAAGACGGTTGTACAGGCGGATCTCGTTAGTCCAGATATAGAAGACGGTTGTACAGACGGATCCCGTTAGTCTAGATATAGAAGACGGTTGTACAGACGGATCTCGTTAGTGTAGATATAGAAGACGGTTGTACAGACGGATCTCGTTAGTCTAGATATAGAAGACGGTTGTACAGACGGATCTCGTTAGTCTAGATTTAGAAGACGGTTGTACAGACGGATCTCGTTAGTCTAGATATAGAAGACGGTTGTTCAGACGGATCTCGTTAGTCTAGATATAGAAGACGGTTGTACAGACGGATCTCGTTAGTCTAGATATAGAAGACGGTTGTACAGTCGGATCTCGTTAGTCTAGATATAGAAGACGTTTGTCCAACGTCGTATCCCGTTAGTCTAGATATAGAAGACGGTTGTACAGACGGATCTCGTTAGTCTCGATATAGAAAACGGTTGTACAGACGGATCTCGTGAGTCTAGATATAGAAGACGGTTGTGCAGACGGATCTCGTTAGTCTAGATATAAAAGACGGTTGTACAGACGGATCTCGTTAGTCTAGATATAGAGGACGGTTGTACAGACGGATCTCGTTAGTCTAGATATAGAAGTAGGTTGTACAGACGGGTCTCGTGAGTCTAGATAGAGAAGACGGTTGTACAGACGGATCTCGTTAGTCTAGATATAGAAGACGGTTGTACAGACGGATCTCGTTAGTCTAGATATAGAAGATGGTTGTACAACGACGTATCTCGTTCGTCTAGATATAGAAGGCGGTTGTACAGACGGATCTCGTTAGTCTAGATATAGAAGACGGTTGTACAGACGGATCTCGTTAGTCTAGATATTGAAGACGTTTGTCCAACGACGTACCTCGTTAGTCTAGATATAGAAAACGGTTGTACAGACGGATCTCGTGAGTCTAGATATAGAAGACGGTTGTACAGACGGATCTCGTTAGTCTAGATATAGAAGATGGTTGTACAACGACGTATCTCGTTCGTCTAGATATAGAAGGCGGTTGTACAGACGGATCTCGTTAGTCTAGATATAGAAGACGGTTGTGCAGACGGATCTCGTTAGTCTAGATATAAAAGACGGTTGTACAGACGGATCTCGTTAGTCTAGATATAGAGGACGGTTGTACAGACGGATCTCGTTAGTCTAGATATAGAAGTAGGTTGTACAGACGGGTCTCGTGAGTCTAGATAGAGAAGACGGTTGTACAGACGGATCTCGTTAGTCTAGATATAGAAGACGGTTGTACAGACGGATCTCGTTAGTCTAGATATAGAAGACGGTTGTACAGACGGATCCCGTTAGTCTAGATATAGAAGACGGTTGTATAACGAGAGATATCGTTAGTCTAGATATAGAAGACGGTTGTACAGACGGATCTCGTTAGTCTAGATATAGAAGACGGTTGTACAGACGGGTCTCGTTAGTCTAGATATAGAAGACGGTTGTACAGACGGATCTCGTGAGTCTAGATATAGAAGACGGTTGTACAGGCGGATCTCGTTGGTCTAGATATAGAAGACGTTTGTCCAACGACGTATCCCGTTAGTCTAGATATAGAAGACGGTTGTATAACGAGAAATCTAGTTAGTCTAGATATAGAAGACGGTTGTACAGACGGATCTCGTTAGTCTAGATATAGAAGACGGTTGTACAGACGGATCTCGTTAGTCTAGATATAGAAGACGGTTGTATAACGAGAGATCTCGTTAGTCTAGATATAGAAGACGGTTGTACAGACGGATCTCGTTAGTCTAGATATAGAAGACGGTTGTACCGACGGATCTCTTTAGTCTAGATATAGAAGACGGTTGTACAGACGGATCTCGTTAGTCTAGATATAGAAGAAGGTTGTACAGACGGGTCTCGTGAGTCTAGATAGAGAAGACGGTTGTACAGACGGGTCTCGTTAGTCTAGATATAGAAGACGGTTGTACAGACGGATCTCATTAGTCTAGATATAGAAGACGGTTGTACAGGCGGATCTCGTTAGTCCAGATATAGAAGACGGTTGTACAGACGGATCCCGTTAGTCTAGATATAGAAGACGGTTGTACAGACGGATCTCGTTAGTGTAGATATAGAAGACGGTTGTACAGACGGATCTCGTTAGTCTAGATATAGAAGACGGTTGTACAGACGGATCTCGTTAGTCTAGATTTAGAAGACGGTTGTACAGACGGATCTCGTTAGTCTAGATATAGAAGACGGTTGTTCAGACGGATCTCGTTAGTCTAGATATAGAAGACGGTTGTACAGACGGATCTCGTTAGTCTAGATTTAGAAGACGGTTGTACAGACGGATCTCGTTAGTCTAGATATAGAAGACGGTTGTTCAGACGGATCTCGTTAGTCTAGATATAGAAGACGGTTGTACAGACGGATCTCGTTGGTCTAGATATAGAAGACGTTTGTCCAACGACGTATCCCGTTAGTCTAGATATAGAAGACGGTTGTATAA
Organism: Andrena bicolor; assembly: GCA_960531205.1. Lineage (NCBI taxonomy): Eukaryota > Metazoa > Arthropoda > Insecta > Hymenoptera > Andrenidae > Andrena > Andrena bicolor. The sequence goes on along the minus strand of CAUIJW010000166.1, from coordinate 396,317 downwards.
CGAGAAATCTAGTTAGTCTAGATATAGAAGACGGTTGTACAGACGGATCTCGTTAGTCTAGATATAGAAGACGGTTGTACAGACGGATCTCGTTAGTCTAGATATAGAAGACGGTTGTATAACGAGAGATCTCGTTAGTCTAGATATAGAAGACGGTTGTACAGACGGATCTCGTTAGTCTAGATATAGAAGACGGTTGTACCGACGGATCTCTTTAGTCTAGATATAGAAGACGGTTGTACAGACGGATCTCGTTAGTCTAGATATAGAAGAAGGTTGTACAGACGGATCTCATTAGTCTAGATAGAGAAGACGGTTGTACAGACGGATCTCGTTAGTCTAGATATTGAAGACGGTTGTACAGACGGATCTCGTTAGTCTAGATATAGAAGACGGTTGTACAGACGGATCTCGTTAGTCTAGATATTGAAGACGTTTGTCCAACGACGTATCTCGTTAGTCTAGATATAGAAGACTGTTGTACAGACGGATCTCGTTAGTCTAGATATAGAAGACGGTTGTACAGACGGATCCCGTTAGTCTAGATATAGAAGACGGTTGTACAGACGGATCTCGTTAGTCTAGATATAGAAGATGGTTGTACAACGACGTATCTCGTTAGTCTAGATATAGAAGACGGTTGTACAGACGGATCTCGTTAGTCTAGATATAGAAGACGGTTGTACAGACGGATCCCGTTAGTCTAGATATAGAAGACGGTTGTACAGACGGTTCTCGTTAGTCTAGATATAGAAGACGGTTGTACAGACGGATCTCGTTAGTCTAGATATTGAAGACGTTTTTCCAACGACGTATCTCGTTAGTCTAGATATAGAAGACGGTTGTACAGACGGCTCTCGTTAGTCTAGATATAGAAGACGGTTGTACAGACGGATCTCGTTAGTCTAGATATAGAAGATGGTTGTACAACGACGTATCTCGTTCGTCTAGATATAGAAGGCGGTTGTACAGACGGATCTCGTTAGTCTAGATATAGAAGACGGTTGTACAGACGGATCTCGTTAGTCTAGATATTGAAGACGTTTGTCCAACGACGTACCTCGTTAGTCTAGATATAGAAAACGGTTGTACAGACGGATCTCGTTAGTCTAGATATAGAAGACGGTTGTACAACGACGGATCTCGTTAGTCTAGATATAGAAGACGGTTGTGCAGACGGATCTCGTTAGTCTAGATATAAAAGACGGTTGTACAGACGGATCTCGTTAGTCTAGATATACAGGACGGGTGTACTGACGGATCTCGTTAGTCTAGATATTGAAGACGTTTGTCCAACGACGTACCTCGTTAGTCTAGATATAGAAAACGGTTGTACAGACGGATCTCGTTAGTCTAGATATTGAAGACGTTTGTCGAACGACGTACCTCGTTAGTCTAGATATTGAAAACGGTTGTACAGACGGATCTCGTTAGTCTAGATATAGAAGACGGTTGTACAACGACGGATCTCGTTAGTCTAGATATAGAAGACGGTTGTGCAGACGGATCTCGTTCGTCTAGATATAGAAGGCGGTTGTACAGACGGATCTCGTTAGTCTAGATATAGAAGACGGTTGTACAGACGGATCTCGTTAGTCTAGATATTGAAGACGTTTGTCGAACGACGTACCTCGTTAGTCTAGATATTGAAAACGGTTGTACAGACGGATCTCGTTAGTCTAGATATAGAAGACGGTTGTACAACGACGGATCTCGTTAGTCTAGATATAGAAGACGGTTGTGCAGACGGATCTCGTTAGTCTAGATATAAAAGACGGTTGTACAGACGGATCTCGTTAGTCTAGATATAAAAGACGGTTGTACAGACGGATCTCGTTAGTCTAGATATAGAGGACGGTTGTACAGACGGATCTCGTTAGTCTAGATATAGAAGAAGGTTGTACAGACGGGTCTCGTGAGTCTAGATAGAGAAGACGGTTGTACAGACGGATCCCGTTAGTCTAGATATTGAAGACGGTTGTACAGACGGATCTCGTTAGTCTAGATATAGAAGACGGTTGTACAGACGGATCCCGTTAGTCTAGATATTGAAGACGGTTGTACAGACGGATCTCGTTAGTCTAGATATAGAAGATGGTTGTACAACGACGTATCTCGTTCGTCTAGATATAGAAGGCGGTTGTACAGACGGATCTCGTGAGTCTAGATAGAGAAGACGGTTGTACAGACGGATCTCGTTAGTCTAGATATAGAAGACGGTTGTACAGACGGATCTCGTTAGTCTAGATATTGAAGACGTTTGTCCAACGACGTACCTCGTTAGTCTAGATATAGAAAACGGTTGTACAGACAGATCTCGTTAGTCTAGATATAGAAGACGGTTGTACAACGACGGATCTCGTTAGTCTAGATATAGAAGACGGTTGTGCAGACGGATCTCGTTAGTCTAGATTTAAAAGACGGTTGTACAGACGGATCTCGTTAGTCTAGATATAGAGGACGGTTGTACAGACGGATCTCGTTAGTCTAGATATAGAAGAAGGTTGTACAGACGGGTCTCGTGAGTCTATATAGAGAAGACGGTTGTACAGACGGATCTCGTTAGTCTAGATATAGAAGACGGTTGTACAGACGGATCTCGTTAGTCTAGATGTAGAAGACGTTTGTCCAACGACGTATCTCGTTAGTCTAGATATAGAAGACGTTTGTCCAACGACGTATCTCGTTAGTCTAGATATAGAAGACGGTTGTACAGACGGATCTCGTTAGTCTAGATATAGAAGACGGTTGTACAGACGGATCCCGTTAGTCTAGATATAGAAGACGGTTGTACAGACGGATCTCGTTAGTCTAGATATAGAAGAAGGTTGTACAGACGGGTCTCGTGAGTCTAGATCGAGAAGACGGTTGTACAGACGGATCTCGTTAGTCTAGATATAGAAGACGGTTGTACAGACGGATCTCGTTAGTCTAGATATAGAAGACGTTTGTACAACGACGGATCTCGTTAGTCTAGATATAGAAGACGGTTGTGCAGACGGATCTCGTTAGTCTAGATATAGAAGATGGTTGTACAACGACGTATCTCGTTCGTCTAGATATAGAAGGCGGTTGTACAGACGGATCTCGTTAGTCTAGATATAGAAGACGGTTGTACAACGACGGATCTCGTTAGTCTAGATATAGAAGACGGTTGTGCAGACGGATCTCGTTAGTCTAGATATAAAATACGGTTGTACAGACGGATCTCGTTAGTCTAGATATAGAGGACGGTTGTACAGACGGATCTCGTTAGTCTAGATATAGAAGAAGGTTGTACAGACGGGTCTCGTGAGTCTAGATAGAGAAGACGGTTGTACAGACGGATCTCGTTAGTCTAGATATAGAAGACGGTTGTACAGACGGATCTCGTTAGTCTAGATATAGAAGACGGTTGTACAGACGGATCTCGTTAGTCTAGATATAGAAGACGGTTGTACAGACGGATCCCGTTAGTCTAGATATTGAAGACGGTTGTACAGACGGATCTCGTTAGTCTAGATATAGAAGACGGTTGTACAGACGGATCCCGTTAGTCTAGATATTGAAGACGGTTGTACAGACGGATCTCGTTAGTCTAGATATAGAAGATGGTTGTACAACGACGTATCTCGTTCGTCTAGATATAGAAGGCGGTTGTACAGACGGATCTCGTGAGTCTAGATAGAGAAGACGGTTGTACAGACGGGTCTCGTTAGTCTAGATATAGAAGACGGTTGTGCAGACGGATCTCGTTAGTCTAGATATAAAATACGGTTGTACAGACGGATCTCGTTAGTCTAGATATAGAGGACGGTTGTACAGACGGATCTCGTTAGTCTAGATATAGAAGAAGGTTGTACAGACGGGTCTCGTGAGTCTAGATAGAGAAGACGGTTGTACAGACGGATCTCGTTAGTCTAGATATAGAAGACGGTTGTACAGACGGATCTCGTTAGTCTAGATATAGAAGACGGTTGTACAGACGGATCTCGTTAGTCTAGATATAGAAGACGGTTGTACAGACGGATCCCGTTAGTCTAGATATTGAAGACGGTTGTACAGACGGATCTCGTTAGTCTAGATATAGAAGACGGTTGTATAACGAGAGATCTCGTTAGTCTAGATATAGAAGACGGTTCCCCAGGGGCACCCAAGCGGCCGTGGTCGAGGTTCCGTTGAACCTCCTTAAGAACCTCGGGGAGGGAGGGGCCCGCTTCAGGTCGGGCCTGTCCTGGGCGAAGGCCAGGGTCCTGCCGAAGAGCACGAGGTGCTACAGGTGCCACCTTATCGGCCATATGGCCAGGGACTGCGGGGCGGTCAGGGAGGGGTGCGAGCTCTGCAGAAGGTGCGGAGCCTCGGACCACCTGATCGCGAAATGCCCCAACCCTCCTAGGTGCGCCGTGTGCCTGAAGGAGGGGCGGAAGGGCCCAGGTACGGCGCACGTGACGGCGTCGCTGGCGTGCCCGTACAACAGGCCGCACAGAGGAGTCGCGCCCAGGACGGAGCACAAGGGTCGAGGGGGAACCAGCGCCGGGAATGGCCCTTAAGGTTGCCCAGATCAACCTGAACAGGTGCCGCCTAGCCCAGGACCTCATGGAGCATATGATGTCTCAGCTCTCGGTGGATGTGGTGATCATCTCCGAGCCGTATCGCCAGTTGAACTACTGGTTCAACGATGCGGCCGGAGATGCCTCCATTTGGGTGACAGGGTTCAACGGCCACTTCCCAACGATGGCGCGCCCCGTGGTGGCAGACGGGGTGGCTGCAGTCAGTTGGGAGGGTAAAGTGCTGTTGAGCTGCTACTGTTCACCCAAAACTAACCTGGAGGGGTTCGGATCATTTCTGAACACCATCGAGGGCATCATCGCTGAGATGAGGTCCCCGGGCATGGGTGTGCTCCTGTCAGGTGACTGGAACGCAAGGTCCCCGGCCTGGGGGGGTGCCCGGCTGGACAGGAAGGGGACGGCGATCCTCGACCTGCTGGCCGGGCTTGGCCTGGTCCCGGTAAAGATCCCGGAGAGGTACAGGTTCACCTTCGAGAGGAACGGCAGGAGGTCATTCATCGACATCCTGTCCGCGGACCGTGCGACAGCCAGAGGAACCAAGAGCGAGGTCCTCGGACAGGACTCGTTCTCCGACCATAGATACGTCCTCCATACCATCAGGAGGACAAGATCTATGGTCGGGGTGGCCCCTTGGCAGCCATACTCCACGAGGGAGATGGATGCTGCCGAGGTGGTGGCGCACTTCGGGCTGTTGCACGGGCGGCGGGATGTCGGTGACGAAGGTGGGCCTGGCCCTCCGGGGGAGCCGAGGGCGGACAGGCTGCAAAGAACCCTCGAGGCGACCTGTAGGCAAGTGTTGCCCAGGAAGTCTTTCCCCCGAGGGACCCGCAAGCCCAATGGGTGGTGGTGCGACGAGGTGGCCGTGGCGCGGGCAGCCTCCCTGAAGGCGAGGCGCAGGTTGAAGAAGCGGAGGAGGAGGGGCGGCCCAGAGGCGGAGGAGGCGCGTGTGGCCTACTCCGTGGCTCGGAGAGGGGTGCAGGTCGCCATTTGGAGGGCAAAGGAGGCCCAATGGATGGGCATGTGTGCCCAGGTCGACCTGGACCCCTGGGGGAGGCCGTACAAGGCGGTTATGGCCAAACTCGGTGGGCGACCACCGAAAATGGTGATGACCCCGGCCCAGGTCGGGAGAGTTTTGGACGGCCTCTTTGTTACGGTACCTCCCCCCCCCCTCCCCCTACCCTCACGCCGTGGGGATGCTCCGGAGGACGGGGCCCTGAGGGCTTTGCTGACGGCCCCTGAGGTGGACGTGGAAATGGTCGAGGAGGCCATATCCCGCCTCAAGCCCAACAAAGCCCCGGGCCTGGATGCGGTCCCTGCTGAGGTCGCGATAGCGGTGTCGAGGGCGTTTCGGCAGGAGCTCGCGGAAGCGTTCCTCGACACCCTAAGGAGGGGATCCATCCCTGCGGCGTGGAAAAGGGCTCGGGTGGTGCTTGCCCCGAAGCCTGGCAAGCAGCCCTCGGAGCCTGGTGCGTACCGTCCGATCAGCGTGCTCCCAGCACTGAGTAAAGTCTGGGAGTACGCTATGAAAGAGTTGATTGAGAGGCAGATCGGCCGGGACCCCTTCTCCCCGAACCAGTTCGGTTTTAGGAGAGGGGTCGGGACAGTGGAGGCCGCCAGGGAAGTCATGGCGTTTGCCGAAGGCTGTGTGGCTACCTCCAAACCGAGGCTCTGCGTGATGGTGTTGATTGACGTGCGTAACGCTTTCAACGCCATCCGCTGGGAGTCCATCATGCGGGAACTCGTCGTGAGGCGCGTGCAACCAGCGGTCAGGAGAGTCCTTCGAGACTATTTCTCCGACCGCTATATCACGGTGCACACGCAGCACGACGAGGTCACGACCCGAGTCTGCGCGGGGGTACCTCAAGGCTCGGTCCTAGGCCCTTTCCTGTGGAACCTCGTATACGACGGGGTTCTTAAGACCATTGGTCCCGGGCGTTTTGTCAAGGCCATCGCTTATGCCGACGACCTGGCTGTCATGTTCTCAGCTAGGGACGTGACCCAGGTCGAGGCGATGATGGCCGAAACGCTCGGGAGGGTTAGGGCCTGGTTCGAGTCCACTGGCCTGGAGATGGCATCGGATAAAACCGAGGTCATCGTCCTGGCGGGACTCCGCGCGGACAAGGGTAGGGAATTCCCGGTGATGGGATCGGTGGTGGCGGCTGCACAGTCGGCCAAGTACCTGGGGGTCACGCTGGACTGCCGTCGGAGGTTTAAGACGCACCTCGACGGGGCGGTCATCAGGGCGGACAAGGTTGTCGGAGCCCTGTCGGCGCTGCTCCCAAACGTTAGGGGTCCCTCGATCGCTTCGAGGCGGCTATACTATAACGTTTGGGAGTCAGTGCTGACGTATGCCGCCCCGGCATGGGCGTCGGCCTTGAAGGTGGGAGTAAACCTCACCTCCATCCGACGGGCCCAGCGATCTGCCCTCATCAGGACATCGGCGGCCTATCGGACGGTGTCGCGGCAGGCACTCTGTGTCCTCGCGGGGAGGTTGCCGCTGGAAATTAAGGTGGCCATGTGGAGGGAAGTACACGACGAGAGGGCGCGGGATAGGGCGAACCCGGCCCTAATGCGGGACCCAAAAGAGTTGAGGGCCAAGCAGGCGCTGAGCAGGCGCACTGCCCTGGTCGCCGCCATGGGTAAGTGGCAGGAGGCCTGGGACGGAATGGGCCTCACGTATTGGACGTGGAGGCTGGTGCCGGACGTCCGGACGTTCGCGGCGGGAGCTGGGCTGGCGCGGCAGCCAGATTACTGGTTAACCCAGCTCCTGACCGGACATGGGTCCTTCGGGGCCTTCAGGAAGAGAATAGGGAAGGCCCCTACTGGGGCGTGCGAGGAGTGCGGGGCGGCGTGGGATGACGCCGAGCACGTCCTCACGGCATGCCCGGTGTTCGAGGAAGAACGCCGGGCATTGGCCGAGGCCCTGGGGGCCCCGTTGGACCCCAGTACAGTGGTCCGCCTCGCGATGGGGGCGGACAATAAATGGGAGCAGCTCCGGACCTTCGCATCCACTGTCATGGGTGCGAAGGCCCGGAGAGAGGCCCTGGCGGAAAAAGCCGCGAGGGCCGCCCGGGCGGCGGCGGCCAAAGAAGCGGCCCTAAGGAGGGCCTCGGAAAGAAGAAGACGGGCCCTGAAGAGAAAGAGGGGGGGGGCGGGCCAAGGGGTTAGACCCCCTCCTAGTAAAAGGGTGAGGAGGCTGGGTCCTCCTCACCTCCAATAAAGGCGGGTCGGCACGGTGTATTTATTTTATTTATTCCGTAGACGTAAGGTGGGCGGCGCGTATTTATCCCGTTTTTTGTTTGTGTGAATGGATGTATCGCGTATTTATTCCGACTTGTGTGGGTATGAATGCTGTGTACGTCTGGGTGCGTGAATGTGTACATATTTGTTTGTTACTTATTTATTTATTTATTTAGGTAAGTAAGTATTTATTTAAATTGTACATAGGAGGCGTGGCCTACACCGTTACGGACGCTGTGGTGGTAGTAATGCCTTGAAGTTCCCACCACAGCGGGGTAGACACGTGTAAGGCGGACTTAGAGAGGGGGTTTTTAGTGGGTATCCCACCATTAGGGTGGCGAGTCCCACATAACCCCGGTATTCGTACCGGGGTATGCATAAAGCATTTTCCCCCTCTTAAAAAAAAAAAAAAAAAAAAAAAAGATATAGAAGACGGTTGTACACACGGATCTCGTTAGTCTAGATATAGAAGACGGTTGTACAGCCGGATCTCGTTAGTCTAGATATAGAAGACGGTTGTACAGACGGATCTCGTTAATCTAGATATAGAAGACGGTTGTACAGACGGATCTCGTTAGTTTAGATATAGAAGACGGTTGTACAGACGGATCTCGTTAGTCTAGATATAGAAGACGTTTGTCCAACGACGTATCTCGTTAGTCTACATATAGAAGACGGTTGTACAGACGGATCTCGTTAGTCTAGATATAGAAGACGGTTGTACAGACGGATCCCGTTAGTCTAGATATAGAAGACGGTTGTACAGACGGATCTCGTTAGTCTAGATATTGAAGACGGTTGTACAGACGGGTCTCGTTAGTCTAGATATAGAAGACGGTTGTACAACGACGTATCTCGTTCGTCTAGATATTGAAGGCGGTTGTACAGACGGATCTCGTTAGTCTAGATATAGAAGACGGTTGTACAGACGGATCTCGTTAGTCTAGATATTGAAGACGTTTGTCCAACGACGTACCTCGTTAGTCTAGATATAGAAAACGGTTGTACAGACGGATCTCGTTAGTCTAGATATAGAAGACGGTTGTACAACGACGGATCTCGTTAGTCTAGATATAGAAGACGGTTGTGCAGACGGATCTCGTTAGTCTAGATATAAAAGACGGTTGTACAGACGGATCTCGTTAGTCTAGATATAGAGGACGGTTGTACAGACGGATCTCGTTAGTCTAGATATAGAAGAAGGTTGTACAGACGGGTCTCGTGAGTCTAGATAGAGAAGACGGTTGTACAGACGGATCTCGTTAGTCTAGATATAGAAGACGGTTGTACAGACGGATCTCGTTAGTCTAGATATAGAAGACGGTTGTACAGACGGATCTCGTTAGTCTAGATATTGAAGACGTTTGTCCAACGACGTACCTCGTTAGTCTAGATATAGAAAACGGTTGTACAGACAGATCTCGTTAGTCTAGATATAGAAGACGGTTGTACAACGACGGATCTCGTTAGTCTAGATATAGAAGACGGTTGTGCAGACGGATCTCGTTAGTCTAGATTTAAAAGACGGTTGTACAGACGGATCTCGTTAGTCTAGATATAGAGGACGGTTGTACAGACGGATCTCGTTAGTCTAGATATAGAAGAAGGTTGTACAGACGGGTCTCGTGAGTCTATATAGAGAAGACGGTTGTACAGACGGATCTCGTTAGTCTAGATATAGAAGACGGTTGTACAGACGGATCTCGTTAGTCTAGATGTAGAAGACGTTTGTCCAACGACGTATCTCGTTAGTCTAGATATAGAAGACGTTTGTCCAACGACGTATCTCGTTAGTCTAGATATAGAAGACGGTTGTACAGACGGATCTCGTTAGTCTAGATATAGAAGACGGTTGTACAGACGGATCCCGTTAGTCTAGATATAGAAGACGGTTGTACAGACGGATCTCGTTAGTCTAGATATAGAAGAAGGTTGTACAGACGGGTCTCGTGAGTCTAGATCGAGAAGACGGTTGTACAGACGGATCTCGTTAGTCTAGATATAGAAGACGGTTGTACAGACGGATCTCGTTAGTCTAGATATAGAAGACGTTTGTACAACGACGGATCTCGTTAGTCTAGATATAGAAGACGGTTGTGCAGACGGATCTCGTTAGTCTAGATATAGAAGATGGTTGTACAACGACGTATCTCGTTCGTCTAGATATAGAAGGCGGTTGTACAGACGGATCTCGTTAGTCTAGATATAGAAGACGGTTGTACAACGACGGATCTCGTTAGTCTAGATATAGAAGACGGTTGTGCAGACGGATCTCGTTAGTCTAGATATAAAATACGGTTGTACAGACGGATCTCGTTAGTCTAGATATAGAGGACGGTTGTACAGACGGATCTCGTTAGTCTAGATATAGAAGAAGGTTGTACAGACGGGTCTCGTGAGTCTAGATAGAGAAGACGGTTGTACAGACGGATCTCGTTAGTCTAGATATAGAAGACGGTTGTACAGACGGATCTCGTTAGTCTAGATATAGAAGACGGTTGTACAGACGGATCTCGTTAGTCTAGATATAGAAGACGGTTGTACAGACGGATCCCGTTAGTCTAGATATTGAAGACGGTTGTACAGACGGATCTCGTTAGTCTAGATATAGAAGACGGTTGTATAACGAGAGATCTCGTTAGTCTAGATATAGAAGACGGTTGTACACACGGATCTCGTTAGTCTAGATATAGAAGACGGTTGTACAGCCGGATCTCGTTAGTCTAGATATAGAAGACGGTTGTACAGACGGATCTCGTTAATCTAGATATAGAAGACGGTTGTACAGACGGATCTCGTTAGTCTAGATAGAGAAGACGGTTGTACAGACGGATCTCGTTAGTCTAGATATAGAAGACGGTTGTACAGACGGATCTCGTTAGTCTAGATATAGAAGACGGTTGTACAGACGGATCTCGTTAGTCTAGATATTGAAGACGTTTGTCCAACGACGTACCTCGTTAGTCTAGATATAGAAAACGGTTGTACAGACAGATCTCGTTAGTCTAGATATAGAAGACGGTTGTACAACGACGGATCTCGTTAGTCTAGATATAGAAGACGGTTGTGCAGACGGATCTCGTTAGTCTAGATTTAAAAGACGGTTGTACAGACGGATCTCGTTAGTCTAGATATAGAGGACGGTTGTACAGACGGATCTCGTTAGTCTAGATATAGAAGAAGGTTGTACAGACGGGTCTCGTGAGTCTAGATAGAGAAGACGGTTGTACAGACGGATCTCGTTAGTCTAGATATAGAAGACGGTTGTACAGACGGATCTCGTTAGTCTAGATATAGAAGACGTTTGTCCAACGACGTATCTCGTTAGTCTAGATATAGAAGACGTTTGTCCAACGACGTATCTCGTTAGTCTAGATATAGAAGACGGTTGTACAGACGGATCTCGTTAGTCTAGATATAGAAGACGGTTGTACAGACGGATCCCGTTAGTCTAGATATAGAAGACGGTTGTACAGACGGATCTCGTTATTCTAGATATAGAAGAAGGTTGTACAGACGGGTCTCGTGAGTCTAGATCGAGAAGACGGTTGTACAGACGGATCTCGTTAGTCTAGATATAGAAGACGGTTGTACAGACGGATCTCGTTAGTCTAGATATAGAAGACGTTTGTCCAACGACGTATCTCGTTAGTCTAGATATAGAAGACGTTTGTCCAACGACGTATCTCGTTAGTCTAGATATAGAAGACGTTTGTCCAACGACGTATCTCGTTAGTCTAGATATAGAAGACGGTTGTACAGACGGATCTCGTTAGTCTAGATATAGAAGACGGTTGTACAGACGGATCCCGTTAGTCTAGATATAGAAGACGGTTGTACAGACGGATCTCGTTAGTCTAGATATAGAAGACGGTTGTATAACGAGAGATCTCGTTAGTCTAGATATAGAAGACGGTTGTACAGACGGATCTCGTTAGTCTAGATATAGAAGACGGTTGTACAGCCGGATCTCGTTAGTCTAGATATAGAAGACGGTTGTACAGACGGATCTCGTTAGTCTAGATATAGAAGACGGTTGTACAGACGGATCTCGTTAGTCTAGATATAGAAGACGGTTGTACAGACGGATCTCGTTAGTCTAGATATAGAAGACGTTTGTCCAACGACGTATCTCGTTAGTCTACATATAGAAGACGGTTGTACAGACGGATCTCGTTAGTCTAGATATAGAAGAACGTTGTACAGACGGGTCTCGTGAGTCTAGATAGAGAAGACGGTTGTACAGACGGATTTCGTTAGTCTAGATATAGAAGACGGTTGTACAGACGGATCTCGTTAGTCTAGATATAGAAGACGGTTGTACAGACGGATCTCGTTAGTCTAGATATTGAAGACGTTTGTCCAACGACGTATCTCGTTAGTCTAGATATAGAAGACGGTTGTACAGACGGATCTCGTTAGTCTAGATATAGAAGACGGTTGTACAGACGGATCTCGTTAGTCTAGGTATAGAAGATGGTTGTACAACGACGTATCTCGTTCGTCTAGATATAGAAGGCGGTTGTACAGACGGATCTCGTTAGTCTAGATATAGAAGAAGGTTGTACAGACGGATCCCGTTATTCTAGATATAGAAGACGGTTGTATAACGAGAGAGCTCGTTAGTCTAGATATAGAAGACGGTTGTACAGACGGGTCTCGTTAGTCTAGATATAGAAGACGGTTGTACAACGACGTATCTCGTTCGTCTAGATATAGAAGGCGGTTGTACAGACGGATCTCGTTAGTCTAGATATAGAAGACGTTTGTCCAACGACGTATCTCGTTAGTCTAGATATAGAAGACGGTTGTACAGACGGGTCTCGTTAGTCTAGATATAGAAGACGGTTGTACAACGACGTATCTCGTTCGTCTAGATATAGAAGGCGGTTGTACAGACGGATCTCGTTAGTCTAGATATAGAAGACGGTTGTACAGACGGATCTCGTTAGTCTAGATATTGAAGACGTTTGTCCAACGACGTACCTCGTTAGTCTAGATATAGAAAACGGTTGTACAGACGGATCTCGTTAGTCTAGATATAGAAGACGGTTGTACAACGATGGATCTCGTTAGTCTAGATATAGAAGACGGTTGTGCAGACGGATCTCGTTAGTCTAGATATAAAAGACGGTTGTACAGACGGATCTCGTTAGTCTAGATATAGAGGACGGTTGTACAGACGGATCTCGTTAGTCTAGATATAGAAGAAGGTTGTACAGACGGGTCTCGTGAGTCTAGATAGAGAAGACGGTTGTACAGACGGATCTCGTTAGTCTAGATATAGAAGACGGTTGTACAGACGGATCTCGTTAGTCTAGATATAGAAGACGGTTGTACAGACGGATCTCGTTAGTCTAGATATTGAAGACGTTTGTCCAACGACGTACCTCGTTAGTCTAGATATAGAAAACGGTTGTACAGACAGATCTCGTTAGTCTAGATATAGAAGACGGTTGTACAACGACGGATCTCGTTAGTCTAGATATAGAAGACGGTTGTGCAGACGGATCTCGTTAGTCTAGATTTAAAAGACGGTTGTACAGACGGATCTCGTTAGTCTAGATATAGAGGACGGTTGTACAGACGGATCTCGTTAGTCTAGATATAGAAGAAGGTTGTACAGACGGGTCTCGTGAGTCTATATAGAGAAGACGGTTGTACAGACGGATCTCGTTAGTCTAGATATAGAAGACGGTTGTACAGACGGATCTCGTTAGTCTAGATGTAGAAGACGTTTGTCCAACGACGTATCTCGTTAGTCTAGATATAGAAGACGTTTGTCCAACGACGTATCTCGTTAGTCTAGATATAGAAGACGGTTGTACAGACGGATCTCGTTAGTCTAGATATAGAAGACGGTTGTACAGACGGATCCCGTTAGTCTAGATATAGAAGACGGTTGTACAGACGGATCTCGTTAGTCTAGATATAGAAGAAGGTTGTACAGACGGGTCTCGTGAGTCTAGATCGAGAAGACGGTTGTACAGACGGATCTCGTTAGTCTAGATATAGAAGACGGTTGTACAGACGGATCTCGTTAGTCTAGATATAGAAGACGTTTGTACAACGACGGATCTCGTTAGTCTAGATATAGAAGACGGTTGTGCAGACGGATCTCGTTAGTCTAGATATAGAAGATGGTTGTACAACGACGTATCTCGTTCGTCTAGATATAGAAGGCGGTTGTACAGACGGATCTCGTTAGTCTAGATATAGAAGACGGTTGTACAACGACGGATCTCGTTAGTCTAGATATAGAAGACGGTTGTGCAGACGGATCTCGTTAGTCTAGATATAAAATACGGTTGTACAGACGGATCTCGTTAGTCTAGATATAGAGGACGGTTGTACAGACGGATCTCGTTAGTCTAGATATAGAAGAAGGTTGTACAGACGGGTCTCGTGAGTCTAGATAGAGAAGACGGTTGTACAGACGGATCTCGTTAGTCTAGATATAGAAGACGGTTGTACAGACGGATCTCGTTAGTCTAGATATAGAAGACGGTTGTACAGACGGATCTCGTTAGTCTAGATATAGAAGACGGTTGTACAGACGGATCCCGTTAGTCTAGATATTGAAGACGGTTGTACAGACGGATCTCGTTAGTCTAGATATAGAAGACGGTTGTATAACGAGAGATCTCGTTAGTCTAGATATAGAAGACGGTTGTACACACGGATCTCGTTAGTCTAGATATAGAAGACGGTTGTACAGCCGGATCTCGTTAGTCTAGATATAGAAGACGGTTGTACAGACGGATCTCGTTAATCTAGATATAGAAGACGGTTGTACAGACGGATCTCGTTAGTCTAGATAGAGAAGACGGTTGTACAGACGGATCTCGTTAGTCTAGATATAGAAGACGGTTGTACAGACGGATCTCGTTAGTCTAGATATAGAAGACGGTTGTACAGACGGATCTCGTTAGTCTAGATATTGAAGACGTTTGTCCAACGACGTACCTCGTTAGTCTAGATATAGAAAACGGTTGTACAGACAGATCTCGTTAGTCTAGATATAGAAGACGGTTGTACAACGACGGATCTCGTTAGTCTAGATATAGAAGACGGTTGTGCAGACGGATCTCGTTAGTCTAGATTTAAAAGACGGTTGTACAGACGGATCTCGTTAGTCTAGATATAGAGGACGGTTGTACAGACGGATCTCGTTAGTCTAGATATAGAAGAAGGTTGTACAGACGGGTCTCGTGAGTCTAGATAGAGAAGACGGTTGTACAGACGGATCTCGTTAGTCTAGATATAGAAGACGGTTGTACAGACGGATCTCGTTAGTCTAGATATAGAAGACGTTTGTCCAACGACGTATCTCGTTAGTCTAGATATAGAAGACGTTTGTCCAACGACGTATCTCGTTAGTCTAGATATAGAAGACGGTTGTACAGACGGATCTCGTTAGTCTAGATATAGAAGACGGTTGTACAGACGGATCCCGTTAGTCTAGATATAGAAGACGGTTGTACAGACGGATCTCGTTATTCTAGATATAGAAGAAGGTTGTACAGACGGGTCTCGTGAGTCTAGATCGAGAAGACGGTTGTACAGACGGATCTCGTTAGTCTAGATATAGAAGACGGTTGTACAGACGGATCTCGTTAGTCTAGATATAGAAGACGTTTGTCCAACGACGTATCTCGTTAGTCTAGATATAGAAGACGTTTGTCCAACGACGTATCTCGTTAGTCTAGATATAGAAGACGTTTGTCCAACGACGTATCTCGTTAGTCTAGATATAGAAGACGGTTGTACAGACGGATCTCGTTAGTCTAGATATAGAAGACGGTTGTACAGACGGATCCCGTTAGTCTAGATATAGAAGACGGTTGTACAGACGGATCTCGTTAGTCTAGATATAGAAGACGGTTGTATAACGAGAGATCTCGTTAGTCTAGATATAGAAGACGGTTGTACAGACGGATCTCGTTAGTCTAGATATAGAAGACGGTTGTACAGCCGGATCTCGTTAGTCTAGATATAGAAGACGGTTGTACAGACGGATCTCGTTAGTCTAGATATAGAAGACGGTTGTACAGACGGATCTCGTTAGTCTAGATATAGAAGACGGTTGTACAGACGGATCTCGTTAGTCTAGATATAGAAGACGTTTGTCCAACGACGTATCTCGTTAGTCTACATATAGAAGACGGTTGTACAGACGGATCTCGTTAGTCTAGATATAGAAGAACGTTGTACAGACGGGTCTCGTGAGTCTAGATAGAGAAGACGGTTGTACAGACGGATTTCGTTAGTCTAGATATAGAAGACGGTTGTACAGACGGATCTCGTTAGTCTAGATATAGAAGACGGTTGTACAGACGGATCTCGTTAGTCTAGATATTGAAGACGTTTGTCCAACGACGTATCTCGTTAGTCTAGATATAGAAGACGGTTGTACAGACGGATCTCGTTAGTCTAGATATAGAAGACGGTTGTACAGACGGATCTCGTTAGTCTAGGTATAGAAGATGGTTGTACAACGACGTATCTCGTTCGTCTAGATATAGAAGGCGGTTGTACAGACGGATCTCGTTAGTCTAGATATAGAAGAAGGTTGTACAGACGGATCCCGTTATTCTAGATATAGAAGACGGTTGTATAACGAGAGAGCTCGTTAGTCTAGATATAGAAGACGGTTGTACAGACGGGTCTCGTTAGTCTAGATATAGAAGACGGTTGTACAACGACGTATCTCGTTCGTCTAGATATAGAAGGCGGTTGTACAGACGGATCTCGTTAGTCTAGATATAGAAGACGTTTGTCCAACGACGTATCTCGTTAGTCTAGATATAGAAGACGGTTGTACAGACGGGTCTCGTTAGTCTAGATATAGAAGACGGTTGTACAACGACGTATCTCGTTCGTCTAGATATAGAAGGCGGTTGTACAGACGGATCTCGTTAGTCTAGATATAGAAGACGGTTGTACAGACGGATCTCGTTAGTCTAGATATTGAAGACGTTTGTCCAACGACGTACCTCGTTAGTCTAGATATAGAAAACGGTTGTACAGACGGATCTCGTTAGTCTAGATATAGAAGACGGTTGTACAACGATGGATCTCGTTAGTCTAGATATAGAAGACGGTTGTGCAGACGGATCTCGTTAGTCTAGATATAAAAGACGGTTGTACAGACGGATCTCGTTAGTCTAGATATAGAGGACGGTTGTACAGACGGATCTCGTTAGTCTAGATATAGAAGAAGGTTGTACAGACGGGTCTCGTGAGTCTAGATAGAGAAGACGGTTGTACAGACGGATCTCGTTAGTCTAGATATAGAAGATGGTTGTACAGACGGATCTCGTTAGTCTAGATATAGAAGACGGTTGTACAGACGGATCTCGTTAGTCTAGATATTGAAGACGTTTGTCCAACGACGTATCTCGTTTGTCTAGGTATAGAAGACGGTTGTACAGACGGATCTCCTTAGTCTAGATATAGAAGACGGTTGTACAGACGGATCTCGTTAGTCTAGATATAGAAGACGGTTGTACAGACGGATCTCGTTAGTCTAGATATAGAAGATGGTTGTACAACGACGTATCTCGTTCGTCTAGATATAGAAGGCGGTTGTACAGACGGATCTGGTGAGTCTAGATAGAGAAGACGGTTGTACAGACGGGTCTCGTTAGTCTAGATATAGAAGACGGTTGTGCAGACGGATCTCGTTAGTCTAGATATAAAATACGGTTGTACAGACGGATCTCGTTAGTCTAGATATAGAGGACGGTTGTACAGACGGATCTCGTTAGTCTAGATATAGAAGAAGGTTGTACAGACGGGTCTCGTGAGTCTAGATAGAGAAGACGGTTGTACAGACGGATCTCGTTAGTCTAGATATAGAAGACGGTTGTACAGACGGATCTCGTTAGTCTAGATATAGAAGACGGTTGTACAGACGGATCTCGTTAGTCTAGATATAGAAGACGGTTGTACAGACGGATCCCGTTAGTCTAGATATTGAAGACGGTTGTACAGACGGATCTCGTTAGTCTAGATATAGAAGACGGTTGTATAACGAGAGATCTCGTTAGTCTAGATATAGAAGACGGTTGTACACACGGATCTCGTTAGTCTAGATATAGAAGACGGTTGTACAGCCGGATCTCGTTAGTCTAGATATAGAAGACGGTTGTACAGACGGATCTCGTTAAACTAGATATAGAAGACGGTTGTACAGACGGATCTCGTTAGTCTAGATATAGAAGACGGTTGTACAGACGGATCTCGTTAGTCTAGATATAGAAGACGTTTGTCCAACGACGTATCTCGTTAGTCTACATATAGAAGACGGTTGTACAGACGGATCTCGTTAGTCTAGATATAGAAGACGGTTGTACAGACGGATCCCGTTAGTCTAGATATAGAAGACGGTTGTACAGACGGATCTCGTTAGTCTAGATATTGAAGACGGTTGTACAGACGGGTCTCGTTAGTCTAGATATAGAAGACGGTTGTACAACGACGTATCTCGTTCGTCTAGATATTGAAGGCGGTTGTACAGACGGATCTCGTTAGTCTAGATATAGAAGACGGTTGTACAGACGGATCTCGTTAGTCTAGATATTGAAGACGTTTGTCCAACGACGTACCTCGTTAGTCTAGATATAGAAAACGGTTGTACAGACGGATCTCGTTAGTCTAGATATAGAAGACGGTTGTACAACGACGGATCTCGTTAGTCTAGATATAGAAGACGGTTGTGCAGACGGATCTCGTTAGTCTAGATATAAAAGACGGTTGTACAGACGGATCTCGTTAGTCTAGATATAGAGGACGGTTGTACAGACGGATCTCGTTAGTCTAGATATAGAAGAAGGTTGTACAGACGGGTCTCGTGAGTCTAGATAGAGAAGACGGTTGTACAGACGGATCTCGTTAGTCTAGATATAGAAGACGGTTGTACAGACGGATCTCGTTAGTCTAGATATAGAAGACGGTTGTACAGACGGATCTCGTTAGTCTAGATATTGAAGACGTTTGTCCAACGACGTACCTCGTTAGTCTAGATATAGAAAACGGTTGTACAGACAGATCTCGTTAGTCTAGATATAGAAGACGGTTGTACAACGACGGATCTCGTTAGTCTAGATATAGAAGACGGTTGTGCAGACGGATCTCGTTAGTCTAGATTTAAAAGACGGTTGTACAGACGGATCTCGTTAGTCTAGATATAGAGGACGGTTGTACAGACGGATCTCGTTAGTCTAGATATAGAAGAAGGTTGTACAGACGGGTCTCGTGAGTCTATATAGAGAAGACGGTTGTACAGACGGATCTCGTTAGTCTAGATATAGAAGACGGTTGTACAGACGGATCTCGTTAGTCTAGATGTAGAAGACGTTTGTCCAACGACGTATCTCGTTAGTCTAGATATAGAAGACGTTTGTCCAACGACGTATCTCGTTAGTCTAGATATAGAAGACGGTTGTACAGACGGATCTCGTTAGTCTAGATATAGAAGACGGTTGTACAGACGGATCCCGTTAGTCTAGATATAGAAGACGGTTGTACAGACGGATCTCGTTAGTCTAGATATAGAAGAAGGTTGTACAGACGGGTCTCGTGAGTCTAGATCGAGAAGACGGTTGTACAGACGGATCTCGTTAGTCTAGATATAGAAGACGGTTGTACAGACGGATCTCGTTAGTCTAGATATAGAAGACGTTTGTACAACGACGGATCTCGTTAGTCTAGATATAGAAGACGGTTGTGCAGACGGATCTCGTTAGTCTAGATATAGAAGATGGTTGTACAACGACGTATCTCGTTCGTCTAGATATAGAAGGCGGTTGTACAGACGGATCTCGTTAGTCTAGATATAGAAGACGGTTGTACAACGACGGATCTCGTTAGTCTAGATATAGAAGACGGTTGTGCAGACGGATCTCGTTAGTCTAGATATAAAATACGGTTGTACAGACGGATCTCGTTAGTCTAGATATAGAGGACGGTTGTACAGACGGATCTCGTTAGTCTAGATATAGAAGAAGGTTGTACAGACGGGTCTCGTGAGTCTAGATAGAGAAGACGGTTGTACAGACGGATCTCGTTAGTCTAGATATAGAAGACGGTTGTACAGACGGATCTCGTTAGTCTAGATATAGAAGACGGTTGTACAGACGGATCTCGTTAGTCTAGATATAGAAGACGGTTGTACAGACGGATCCCGTTAGTCTAGATATTGAAGACGGTTGTACAGACGGATCTCGTTAGTCTAGATATAGAAGACGGTTGTATAACGAGAGATCTCGTTAGTCTAGATATAGAAGACGGTTGTACACACGGATCTCGTTAGTCTAGATATAGAAGACGGTTGTACAGCCGGATCTCGTTAGTCTAGATATAGAAGACGGTTGTACAGACGGATCTCGTTAATCTAGATATAGAAGACGGTTGTACAGACGGATCTCGTTAGTCTAGATAGAGAAGACGGTTGTACAGACGGATCTCGTTAGTCTAGATATAGAAGACGGTTGTACAGACGGATCTCGTTAGTCTAGATATAGAAGACGGTTGTACAGACGGATCTCGTTAGTCTAGATATTGAAGACGTTTGTCCAACGACGTACCTCGTTAGTCTAGATATAGAAAACGGTTGTACAGACAGATCTCGTTAGTCTAGATATAGAAGACGGTTGTACAACGACGGATCTCGTTAGTCTAGATATAGAAGACGGTTGTGCAGACGGATCTCGTTAGTCTAGATTTAAAAGACGGTTGTACAGACGGATCTCGTTAGTCTAGATATAGAGGACGGTTGTACAGACGGATCTCGTTAGTCTAGATATAGAAGAAGGTTGTACAGACGGGTCTCGTGAGTCTAGATAGAGAAGACGGTTGTACAGACGGATCTCGTTAGTCTAGATATAGAAGACGGTTGTACAGACGGATCTCGTTAGTCTAGATATAGAAGACGTTTGTCCAACGACGTATCTCGTTAGTCTAGATATAGAAGACGTTTGTCCAACGACGTATCTCGTTAGTCTAGATATAGAAGACGGTTGTACAGACGGATCTCGTTAGTCTAGATATAGAAGACGGTTGTACAGACGGATCCCGTTAGTCTAGATATAGAAGACGGTTGTACAGACGGATCTCGTTAGTCTAGATATAGAAGAAGGTTGTACAGACGGGTCTCGTGAGTCTAGATCGAGAAGACGGTTGTACAGACGGATCTCGTTAGTCTAGATATAGAAGACGGTTGTACAGACGGATCTCGTTAGTCTAGATATAGAAGACGTTTGTCCAACGACGTATCTCGTTAGTCTAGATATAGAAGACGTTTGTCCAACGACGTATCTCGTTAGTCTAGATATAGAAGACGGTTGTACAGACGGATCTCGTTAGTCTAGATATAGAAGACGGTTGTACAGACGGATCCCGTTAGTCTAGATATAGAAGACGGTTGTACAGACGGATCTGGTTAGTCTAGATATAGAAGACGGTTGTATAACGAGAGATCTCGTTAGTCTAGATATAGAAGACGGTTGTACAGACGGATCTCGTTAGTCTAGATATAGAAGACGGTTGTACAGCCGGATCTCGTTAGTCTAGATATAGAAGACGGTTGTACAGACGGATCTCGTTAGTCTAGATATAGAAGACGGTTGTACAGACGGATCTCGTTAGTCTAGATATAGAAGACGGTTGTACAGACGGATCTCGTTAGTCTAGATATAGAAGACGTTTGTCCAACGACGTATCTCGTTAGTCTACATATAGAAGACGGTTGTACAGACGGATCTCGTTAGTCTAGATATAGAAGAACGTTGTACAGACGGGTCTCGTGAGTCTAGATAGAGAAGACGGTTGTACAGACGGATTTCGTTAGTCTAGATATAGAAGACGGTTGTACAGACGGATCTCGTTAGTCTAGATATAGAAGACGGTTGTACAGACGGATCTCGTTAGTCTAGATATTGAAGACGTTTGTCCAACGACGTATCTCGTTAGTCTAGATATAGAAGACGGTTGTACAGACGGATCTCGTTAGTCTAGATATAGAAGACGGTTGTACAGACGGATCTCGTTAGTCTAGGTATAGAAGATGGTTGTACAACGACGTATCTCGTTCGTCTAGATATAGAAGGCCGTTGTACAGACGGATCTCGTTAGTCTAGATATAGAAGAAGGTTGTACAGACGGATCCCGTTATTCTAGATATAGAAGACGGTTGTATAACGAGAGAGCTCGTTAGTCTAGATATAGAAGACGGTTGTACAGACGGATATCGTTAGTCTAGATATAGAAGACGGTTGTATAACGAGAGATCTCGTTAGTCTAGATATAGAAGACGGTTGTACAGACGGATCTCGTTAGTCTAGATATAGAAGACGGTTGTACAGACGGATCTCGTTAGTCTAGATATAGAAGACGGTTGTACAGACGGATCTCGTTAGTCTAGATATAGAAGACGTTTGTCCAACGACGTATCTCGTTAGTCTACATATAGAAGACGGTTGTACAGCCGGATCTCGTTAGTCTAGATATAGAAGACGGTTGTACAGACGGATCTCGTTAGTCTAGATATAGAAGAAGGTTGTACAGACGAATCCCGTTATTCTAGATATAGAAGACGGTTGTATAACGAGAGAGCTCGTTAGTCTAGATATAGAAGACGGTTGTACAGACGGATATCGTTAGTCTAGATATAGAAGACGGTTGTATAACGAGAGATCTCGTTAGTCTAGATATAGAAGATGGTTGTACAGACGGATCTCGTTAGTCTAGATATAGAAGACGGTTGTACAGCCGGATCTCGTTAGTCTAGATATAGAAGACGGTTGTACAGACGGATCTCGTTAGTCTAGATATAGAAGACGGTTGTACAGACGGATCTCGTTAGTCTAGATATAGAAGACGGTTGTACAGACGGATCTCGTTAGTCTAGATATAGAAGACGTTTGTCCAACGACGTATCTCGTTAGTCTAGATATAGAAGACGTTTGTCCAACGACGTATCTCGTTAGTCTAGATATAGAAGACGTTTGTCCAACGACGTATCTCGTTAGTCTAGATATAGAAGACGGTTGTACAGACGGATCTCGTTAGTCTAGATATAGAAGACGGTTGTACAGACGGATCCCGTTAGTCTAGATATAGAAGACGGTTGTACAGACGGATCTCGTTAGTCTAGATATAGAAGACGGTTGTATAACGAGAGATCTCGTTAGTCTAGATATAGAAGACGGTTGTACAGACGGATCTCGTTAGTCTAGATATAGAAGACGGTTGTACAGCCGGATCTCGTTAGTCTAGATATAGAAGACGGTTGTACAGACGGATCTCGTTAGTCTAGATATAGAAGACGGTTGTACAGACGGATCTCGTTAGTCTAGATATAGAAGACGGTTGTACAGACGGATCTCGTTAGTCTAGATATAGAAGACGGTTGTACAGACGGATCTCGTTAGTCTAGATATAGAAGACGTTTGTCCAACGACGTATCTCGTTAGTCTACATATAGAAGACGGTTGTACAGACGGATCTCGTTAGTCTAGATATAGAAGAACGTTGTACAGACGGGTCTCGTGAGTCTAGATAGAGAAGACGGTTGTACAGACGGATTTCGTTAGTCTAGATATAGAAGACGGTTGTACAGACGGATCTCGTTAGTCTAGATATAGAAGACGGTTGTACAGACGGATCTCGTTAGTCTAGATATTGAAGACGTTTGTCCAACGACGTATCTCGTTAGTCTAGATATAGAAGACGGTTGTACAGACGGATCTCGTTAGTCTAGATATAGAAGACGGTTGTACAGACGGATCTCGTTAGTCTAGGTATAGAAGATGGTTGTACAACGACGTATCTCGTTCGTCTAGATATAGAAGGCGGTTGTACAGACGGATCTCGTTAGTCTAGATATAGAAGAAGGTTGTACAGACGGATCCCGTTATTCTAGATATAGAAGACGGTTGTATAACGAGAGAGCTCGTTAGTCTAGATATAGAAGACGGTTGTACAGACGGATATCGTTAGTCTAGATATAGAAGACGGTTGTATAACGAGAGATCTCGTTAGTCTAGATATAGAAGATGGTTGTACAGACAGATCTCGTTAGTCTAGATATAGAAGACGGTTGTACAGCCGGATCTCGTTAGTCTAGATATAGAAGACGGTTGTACAGACGGATCTCGTTAGTCTAGATATAGAAGAAGGTTGTACAGACGAATCCCGTTATTCTAGATATAGAAGACGGTTGTATAACGAGAGAGCTCGTTAGTCTAGATATACAAGACGGTTGTACAGACGGATATCGTTAGTCTAGATATAGAAGACGGTTGTATAACGAGAGATCTCGTTAGTCTAGATATAGAAGATGGTTGTACAGACGGATCTCGTTAGTCTAGATATAGAAGACGGTTGTACAGCCGGATCTCGTTAGTCTAGATATAGAAGACGGTTGTACAGACGGATCTCGTTAGTCTAGATATAGAAGACGGTTGTACAGACGGATCTCGTTAGTCTAGATATAGAAGACGGTTGTACAGACGGATCTCGTTAGTCTAGATATAGAAGACGTTTGTCCAACGACGTATCTCGTTAGTCTAGATATAGAAGACGGTTGTACAGACGGATCTCGTTAGTCTAGATATAGAAGAACGTTGTACAGACGGGTCTCGTGAGTCTAGATAGAGAAGACGGTTGTACAGACGGATCTCGTTAGTCTAGATATAGAAGACGGTTGTACAGACGGATCTCGTTAGTCTAGATATAGAAGACGGTTGTACAGACGGATCTCGTTAGTCTAGATATTGAAGACGTTTTTCCAACGACGTATCTCGTTAGTCTAGATATAGAAGACGGTTGTACAGACGGATCTCGTTAGTCTAGATATAGAAGACGGTTGTACAGACGGATCTCGTTAGTCTAGATATAGAAGATGGTTGTACAACGACGTATCTCGTTCGTCTAGATATAGAAGGCGGTTGTACAGACGGATCTCGTTAGTCTAGATATAGAAGACGGTTGTACAGACGGATCTCGTTAGTCTAGATATTGAAGACGTTTGTCCAACGACGTACCTCGTTAGTCTAGATATAGAAAACGGTTGTACAGACGGATCTCGTTAGTCTAGATATAGAAGACGGTTGTACAACGACGGATCTCGTTAGTCTAGATATAGAAGACGGTTGTGCAGACGGATCTCGTTAGTCTAGATATAAAAGACGGTTGTACAGACGGATCTCGTTAGTCTAGATATACAGGACGGTTGTACTGACGGATCTCGTTAGTCTAGATATTGAAGACGTTTGTCCAACGACGTACCTCGTTAGTCTAGATATAGAAAACGGTTGTACAGACGGATCTCGTTAGTCTAGATATTGAAGACGTTTGTCGAACGACGTACCTCGTTAGTCTAGATATTGAAAACGGTTGTACAGACGGATCTCGTTAGTCTAGATATAGAAGACGGTTGTACAACGACGGATCTCGTTAGTCTAGATATAGAAGACGGTTGTGCAGACGGATCTCGTTCGTCTAGATATAGAAGGCGGTTGTACAGACGGATCTCGTTAGTCTAGATATAGAAGACGGTTGTACAGACGGATCTCGTTAGTCTAGATATTGAAGACGTTTGTCGAACGACGTACCTCGTTAGTCTAGATATTGAAAACGGTTGTACAGACGGATCTCGTTAGTCTAGATATAGAAGACGGTTGTACAACGACGGATCTCGTTAGTCTAGATATAGAAGACGGTTGTGCAGACGGATCTCGTTAGTCTAGATATAAAAGACGGTTGTACAGACGGATCTCGTTAGTCTAGATATAGAGGACGGTTGTACAGACGGATCTCGTTAGTCTAGATATAGAAGTAGGTTGTACAGACGGGTCTCGTGAGTCTAGATAGAGAAGACGGTTGTACAGACGGATCTCGTTAGTCTAGATATTGAAGACGGTTGTACAGACGGATCTCGTTAGTCTAGATATAGAAGACGGTTGTACAGACGGATCTCGTTAGTCTAGATATTGAAGACGTTTGTCCAACGACGTATCTCGTTAGTCTAGATATAGAAGACGGTTGTACAGACGGATCTCGTTAGTCTAGATATAGAAGACGGTTGTACAGACGGATCCCGTTAGTCTAGATATAGAAGACGGTTGTACAGACGGATCTCGTTAGTCTAGATATTGAAGACGTTTGTCCAACGACGTACCTCGTTAGTCTAGATATAGAAAACCGTTGTACAGACGGATCTCGCTAGTCTAGATATAGAAGACGGTTGTACAACGACGGATCTCGTTAGTCTAGATATAGAAGAAGGTTGTACAGACGGATCTCGTGAGTCTAGATATAGAAGACGGTTGTACAGACGGGTCTCGTTAGTCTAGATATAGAGGACGGTTGTACAACGACGTATCTCGTTCGTCTAGATATAGAAGGCGGTTGTACAGACGGATCTCGTTAGTCTAGATATAGAAGACGGTTGTACAGACGGATCTCGTTAGTCTAGATATTGAAGACGCTTGTCCAACGACGTATCTCGTTAGTCTAGATATAGAAGACGGTTGTACAGACGGATCTCGTTAGTCTAGATATAGAAGACGGTTGTACAGACGGATCTCGTTAGTCTAGATATAGAAGATGGTTGTACAACGACGTATCTCGTTCGTCTAGATATAGAAGGCGGTTGTACAGACGGATCTCGTTAGTCTAGATATAGAAGACGGTTGTACAGACGGATCTCGTTAGTCTAGATATTGAAGACGTTTGTCCAACGACGTACCTCGTTAGTCTAGATATAGAAAACGGTTGTACAGACGGATCTCTTTAGTCTAGATATAGAAGACGGTTGTACAACGACGGATCTCGTTAGTCTAGATATAGAAGAAGGTTGTACAGACGGATCTCGTGAGTCTAGATATAGAAGACGGTTGTACAGACGGGTCTCGTTAGTCTAGATATAGAAGACGGTTGTACAACGACGTATCTCGTTCGTCTAGATATAGAAGGCGGTTGTACAGACGGATCTCGTTAGTCTAGATATAGAAGACGGTTGTACAGACGGATCTCGTTAGTCTAGATATTGAAGACGTTTGTCCAACGACGTACCTCGTTAGTCTAGATATTGAAAACGGTTGTACAGACGGATCTCGTTAGTCTAGATATAGAAGACGGTTGTACAACGACGGATCTCGTTAGTCTAGATATAGAAGACGGTTGTGCAGACGGATCTCGTTAGTCTAGATATAAAAGACGGTTGTACAGACGGATCTCGTTAGTCTAGATATAGAGGACGGTTGTACAGACGGATCTCGTTAGTCTAGATATAGAAGTAGGTTGTACAGACGGGTCTCGTGAGTCTAGATAGAGAAGACGGTTGTACAGACGGATCTCGTTAGTCTAGATATAGAAGACGGTTGTACAGACAGATCTCGTTAGTCTAGATATAGAAGACGGTTGTACAGACGGATCCCGTTAGTCTAGATATAGAAGACGGTTGTATAACGAGAGATATCGTTAGTCTAGATATAGAAGACGGTTGTACAGACGGATCTCGTTAGTCTAGATATAGAAGACGGTTGTACAGACGGGTCTCGTTAGTCTAGATATAGAAGACGGTTGTACAGACGGATCTCGTGAGTCTAGATATAGAAGACGGTTGTACAGGCGGATCTCGTTGGTCTAGATATAGAAGACGTTTGTCCAACGACGTATCCCGTTAGTCTAGATATAGAAGACGGTTGTATAACGAGAAATCTAGTTAGTCTAGATATAGAAGACGGTTGTACAGACGGATCTCGTTAGTCTAGATATAGAAGACGGTTGTACAGACGGATCTCGTTAGTCTAGATATAGAAGACGGTTGTATAACGAGAGATCTCGTTAGTCTAGATATAGAAGACGGTTGTACAGACGGATCTCGTTAGTCTAGATATAGAAGACGGTTGTACCGACGGATCTCTTTAGTCTAGATATAGAAGACGGTTGTACCGACGGATCTCGTTAGTCTAGATATAGAAGAAGGTTGTACAGACGGGTCTCGTGAGTCTAGATAGAGAAGACGGTTGTACAGACGGGTCTCGTTAGTCTAGATATAGAAGACGGTTGTACAGACGGATCTCATTAGTCTAGATATAGAAGACGGTTGTACAGGCGGATCTCGTTAGTCCAGATATAGAAGACGGTTGTACAGACGGATCCCGTTAGTCTAGATATAGAAGACGGTTGTACAGACGGATCTCGTTAGTGTAGATATAGAAGACGGTTGTACAGACGGATCTCGTTAGTCTAGATATAGAAGACGGTTGTACAGACGGATCTCGTTAGTCTAGATTTAGAAGACGGTTGTACAGACGGATCTCGTTAGTCTAGATATAGAAGACGGTTGTTCAGACGGATCTCGTTAGTCTAGATATAGAAGACGGTTGTACAGGCGGATCTCGTTAGTCCAGATATAGAAGACGGTTGTACAGACGGATCCCGTTAGTCTAGATATAGAAGACGGTTGTACAGACGGATCTCGTTAGTGTAGATATAGAAGACGGTTGTACAGACGGATCTCGTTAGTCTAGATATAGAAGACGGTTGTACAGACGGATCTCGTTAGTCTAGATTTAGAAGACGGTTGTACAGACGGATCTCGTTAGTCTAGATATAGAAGACGGTTGTTCAGACGGATCTCGTTAGTCTAGATATAGAAGACGGTTGTACAGACGGATCTCGTTAGTCTAGATATAGAAGACGGTTGTACAGTCGGATCTCGTTAGTCTAGATATAGAAGACGTTTGTCCAACGTCGTATCCCGTTAGTCTAGATATAGAAGACGGTTGTACAGACGGATCTCGTTAGTCTCGATATAGAAAACGGTTGTACAGACGGATCTCGTGAGTCTAGATATAGAAGACGGTTGTGCAGACGGATCTCGTTAGTCTAGATATAAAAGACGGTTGTACAGACGGATCTCGTTAGTCTAGATATAGAGGACGGTTGTACAGACGGATCTCGTTAGTCTAGATATAGAAGTAGGTTGTACAGACGGGTCTCGTGAGTCTAGATAGAGAAGACGGTTGTACAGACGGATCTCGTTAGTCTAGATATAGAAGACGGTTGTACAGACGGATCTCGTTAGTCTAGATATAGAAGACGGTTGTACAGACGGATCCCGTTAGTCTAGATATAGAAGACGGTTGTACAGACGGATCTCGTTAGTCTAGATATAGAAGACGGTTGTACAGACGGATCTCGTTAGTCTAGATATTGAAGACGTTTTTCCAACGACGTATCTCGTTAGTCTAGATATAGAAGACGGTTGTACAGACGGATCTCGTTAGTCTAGATATAGAAGACGGTTGTACAGACGGATCTCGTTAGTCTAGATATAGAAGATGGTTGTACAACGACGTATCTCGTTCGTCTAGATATAGAAGGCGGTTGTACAGACGGATCTCGTTAGTCTAGATATAGAAGACGGTTGTACAGACGGATCTCGTTAGTCTAGATATTGAAGACGTTTGTCCAACGACGTACCTCGTTAGTCTAGATATAGAAAACGGTTGTACAGACGGATCTCGTGAGTCTAGATATAGAAGACGGTTGTACAGACGGATCTCGTTAGTCTAGATATAGAAGATGGTTGTACAACGACGTATCTCGTTCGTCTAGATATAGAAGGCGGTTGTACAGACGGATCTCGTTAGTCTAGATATAGAAGACGGTTGTGCAGACGGATCTCGTTAGTCTAGATATAAAAGACGGTTGTACAGACGGATCTCGTTAGTCTAGATATAGAGGACGGTTGTACAGACGGATCTCGTTAGTCTAGATATAGAAGTAGGTTGTACAGACGGGTCTCGTGAGTCTAGATAGAGAAGACGGTTGTACAGACGGATCTCGTTAGTCTAGATATAGAAGACGGTTGTACAGACGGATCTCGTTAGTCTAGATATAGAAGACGGTTGTACAGACGGATCCCGTTAGTCTAGATATAGAAGACGGTTGTATAACGAGAGATATCGTTAGTCTAGATATAGAAGACGGTTGTACAGACGGATCTCGTTAGTCTAGATATAGAAGACGGTTGTACAGACGGGTCTCGTTAGTCTAGATATAGAAGACGGTTGTACAGACGGATCTCGTGAGTCTAGATATAGAAGACGGTTGTACAGGCGGATCTCGTTGGTCTAGATATAGAAGACGTTTGTCCAACGACGTATCCCGTTAGTCTAGATATAGAAGACGGTTGTATAACGAGAAATCTAGTTAGTCTAGATATAGAAGACGGTTGTACAGACGGATCTCGTTAGTCTAGATATAGAAGACGGTTGTACAGACGGATCTCGTTAGTCTAGATATAGAAGACGGTTGTATAACGAGAGATCTCGTTAGTCTAGATATAGAAGACGGTTGTACAGACGGATCTCGTTAGTCTAGATATAGAAGACGGTTGTACCGACGGATCTCTTTAGTCTAGATATAGAAGACGGTTGTACAGACGGATCTCGTTAGTCTAGATATAGAAGAAGGTTGTACAGACGGGTCTCGTGAGTCTAGATAGAGAAGACGGTTGTACAGACGGGTCTCGTTAGTCTAGATATAGAAGACGGTTGTACAGACGGATCTCATTAGTCTAGATATAGAAGACGGTTGTACAGGCGGATCTCGTTAGTCCAGATATAGAAGACGGTTGTACAGACGGATCCCGTTAGTCTAGATATAGAAGACGGTTGTACAGACGGATCTCGTTAGTGTAGATATAGAAGACGGTTGTACAGACGGATCTCGTTAGTCTAGATATAGAAGACGGTTGTACAGACGGATCTCGTTAGTCTAGATTTAGAAGACGGTTGTACAGACGGATCTCGTTAGTCTAGATATAGAAGACGGTTGTTCAGACGGATCTCGTTAGTCTAGATATAGAAGACGGTTGTACAGACGGATCTCGTTAGTCTAGATTTAGAAGACGGTTGTACAGACGGATCTCGTTAGTCTAGATATAGAAGACGGTTGTTCAGACGGATCTCGTTAGTCTAGATATAGAAGACGGTTGTACAGACGGATCTCGTTGGTCTAGATATAGAAGACGTTTGTCCAACGACGTATCCCGTTAGTCTAGATATAGAAGACGGTTGTATAACGAGAAATCTAGTTAGTCTAGATATAGAAGACGGTTGTACAGACGGATCTCGTTAGTCTAGATATAGAAGACGGTTGTACAGACGGATCTCGTTAGTCTAGATATAGAAGACGGTTGTATAACGAGAGATCTCGTTAGTCTAGATATAGAAGACGGTTGTACAGACGGATCTCGTTAGTCTAGATATAGAAGACGGTTGTACCGACGGATCTCTTTAGTCTAGATATAGAAGACGGTTGTACAGACGGATCTCGTTAGTCTAGATATAGAAGAAGGTTGTACAGACGGATCTCATTAGTCTAGATAGAGAAGACGGTTGTACAGACGGATCTCGTTAGTCTAGATATTGAAGACGGTTGTACAGACGGATCTCGTTAGTCTAGATATAGAAGACGGTTGTACAGACGGATCTCGTTAGTCTAGATATTGAAGACGTTTGTCCAACGACGTATCTCGTTAGTCTAGATATAGAAGACTGTTGTACAGACGGATCTCGTTAGTCTAGATATAGAAGACGGTTGTACAGACGGATCCCGTTAGTCTAGATATAGAAGACGGTTGTACAGACGGATCTCGTTAGTCTAGATATAGAAGATGGTTGTACAACGACGTATCTCGTTAGTCTAGATATAGAAGACGGTTGTACAGACGGATCTCGTTAGTCTAGATATAGAAGACGGTTGTACAGACGGATCCCGTTAGTCTAGATATAGAAGACGGTTGTACAGACGGTTCTCGTTAGTCTAGATATAGAAGACGGTTGTACAGACGGATCTCGTTAGTCTAGATATTGAAGACGTTTTTCCAACGACGTATCTCGTTAGTCTAGATATAGAAGACGGTTGTACAGACGGCTCTCGTTAGTCTAGATATAGAAGACGGTTGTACAGACGGATCTCGTTAGTCTAGATATAGAAGATGGTTGTACAACGACGTATCTCGTTCGTCTAGATATAGAAGGCGGTTGTACAGACGGATCTCGTTAGTCTAGATATAGAAGACGGTTGTACAGACGGATCTCGTTAGTCTAGATATTGAAGACGTTTGTCCAACGACGTACCTCGTTAGTCTAGATATAGAAAACGGTTGTACAGACGGATCTCGTTAGTCTAGATATAGAAGACGGTTGTACAACGACGGATCTCGTTAGTCTAGATATAGAAGACGGTTGTGCAGACGGATCTCGTTAGTCTAGATATAAAAGACGGTTGTACAGACGGATCTCGTTAGTCTAGATATACAGGACGGGTGTACTGACGGATCTCGTTAGTCTAGATATTGAAGACGTTTGTCCAACGACGTACCTCGTTAGTCTAGATATAGAAAACGGTTGTACAGACGGATCTCGTTAGTCTAGATATTGAAGACGTTTGTCGAACGACGTACCTCGTTAGTCTAGATATTGAAAACGGTTGTACAGACGGATCTCGTTAGTCTAGATATAGAAGACGGTTGTACAACGACGGATCTCGTTAGTCTAGATATAGAAGACGGTTGTGCAGACGGATCTCGTTCGTCTAGATATAGAAGGCGGTTGTACAGACGGATCTCGTTAGTCTAGATATAGAAGACGGTTGTACAGACGGATCTCGTTAGTCTAGATATTGAAGACGTTTGTCGAACGACGTACCTCGTTAGTCTAGATATTGAAAACGGTTGTACAGACGGATCTCGTTAGTCTAGATATAGAAGACGGTTGTACAACGACGGATCTCGTTAGTCTAGATATAGAAGACGGTTGTGCAGACGGATCTCGTTAGTCTAGATATAAAAGACGGTTGTACAGACGGATCTCGTTAGTCTAGATATAGAGGACGGTTGTACAGACGGATCTCGTTAGTCTAGATATAGAAGTAGGTTGTACAGACGGGTCTCGTGAGTCTAGATAGAGAAGACGGTTGTACAGACGGATCTCGTTAGTCTAGATATTGAAGACGGTTGTACAGACGGATCTCGTTAGTCTAGATATAGAAGACGGTTGTACAGACGGATCTCGTTAGTCTAGATATTG
Source organism: Andrena bicolor (assembly GCA_960531205.1). Lineage (NCBI taxonomy): Eukaryota > Metazoa > Arthropoda > Insecta > Hymenoptera > Andrenidae > Andrena > Andrena bicolor. Next base: position 363,415 of record CAUIJW010000166.1, on the reverse strand, counting down.
AAGACGTTTGTCCAACGACGTATCTCGTTAGTCTAGTTATAGAAGACGGTTGTACAGACGGATCTCGTTAGTCTAGATATAGAAGACGGTTGTACAGACGGATCCCGTTAGTCTAGATATAGAAGACGGTTGTACAGACGGATCTCGTTAGTCTAGATATTGAAGACGTTTGTCCAACGACGTACCTCGTTAGTCTAGATATAGAAAACCGTTGTACAGACGGATCTCGTTAGTCTAGATATAGAAGACGGTTGTACAACGACGGATCTCGTTAGTCTAGATATAGAAGAAGGTTGTACAGACGGATCTCGTGAGTCTAGATATAGAAGACGGTTGTACAGACGGGTCTCGTTAGTCTAGATATAGAGGACGGTTGTACAACGACGTATCTCGTTCGTCTAGATATAGAAGGCGGTTGTACAGACGGATCTCGTTAGTCTAGATATAGAAGACGGTTGTACAGACGGATCTCGTTAGTCTAGATATTGAAGACGCTTGTCCAACGACGTATCTCGTTAGTCTAGATATAGAAGACGGTTGTACAGACGGATCTCGTTAGTCTAGATATAGAAGACGGTTGTACAGACGGATCTCGTTAGTCTAGATATAGAAGATGGTTGTACAACGACGTATCTCGTTCGTCTAGATATAGAAGGCGGTTGTACAGACGGATCTCGTTAGTCTAGATATAGAAGACGGTTGTACAGACGGATCTCGTTAGTCTAGATATTGAAGACGTTTGTCCAACGACGTACCTCGTTAGTCTAGATATAAAAAACGGTTGTACAGACGGATCTCTTTAGTCTAGATATAGAAGACGGTTGTACAACGACGGATCTCGTTAGTCTAGATATAGAAAAAGGTTGTACAGACGGATCTCGTGAGTCTAGATATAGAAGACGGTTGTACAGACGGGTCTCGTTAGTCTAGATATAGAAGACGGTTGTACAACGACGTATCTCGTTCGTCTAGATATAGAAGGCGGTTGTACAGACGGATCTCGTTAGTCTAGATATAGAAGACGGTTGTACAGACGGATCTCGTTAGTCTAGATATTGAAGACGTTTGTCCAACGACGTACCTCGTTAGTCTAGATATTGAAAACGGTTGTACAGACGGATCTCGTTAGTCTAGATATAGAAGACGGTTGTACAACGACGGATCTCGTTAGTCTAGATATAGAAGACGGTTGTGCAGACGGATCTCGTTAGTCTAGATATAAAAGACGGTTGTACAGACGGATCTCGTTAGTCTAGATATAGAGGACGGTTGTACAGACGGATCTCGTTAGTCTAGATATAGAAGTAGGTTGTACAGACGGGTCTCGTGAGTCTAGATAGAGAAGACGGTTGTACAGACGGATCTCGTTAGTCTAGATATAGAAGACGGTTGTACAGACGGATCTCGTTAGTCTAGATATAGAAGACGGTTGTACAGACGGATCCCGTTAGTCTAGATATAGAAGACGGTTGTATAACGAGAGATATCGTTAGTCTAGATATAGAAGACGGTTGTACAGACGGATCTCGTTAGTCTAGATATAGAAGACGGTTGTACAGACGGATCTCGTTAGTCTAGATATAGAAGACGGTTGTACAGACGGGTCTCGTTAGTCTAGATATAGAAGACGGTTGTACAGACGGATCTCGTGAGTCTAGATATAGAAGACGGTTGTACAGGCGGATCTCGTTGGTCTAGATATAGAAGACGTTTGTCCAACGACGTATCCCGTTAGTCTAGATATAGAAGACGGTTGTATAACGAGAAATCTAGTTAGTCTAGATATAGAAGACGGTTGTACAGACGGATCTCGTTAGTCTAGATATAGAAGACGGTTGTACAGACGGATCTCGTTAGTCTAGATATAGAAGACGGTTGTATAACGAGAGATCTCGTTAGTCTAGATATAGAAGACGGTTGTACAGACGGATCTCGTTAGTCTAGATATAGAAGACGGTTGTACCGACGGATCTCTTTAGTCTAGATATAGAAGACGGTTGTACAGACGGATCTCGTTAGTCTAGATATAGAAGAAGGTTGTACAGACGGATCTCATTAGTCTAGATATAGAAGACGGTTGTACAGGCGGATCTCGTTAGTCCAGATATAGAAGACGGTTGTACAGACGGATCCCGTTAGTCTAGATATAGAAGACGGTTGTACAGACGGATCTCGTTAGTGTAGATATAGAAGACGGTTGTACAGACGGATCTCGTTAGTCTAGATATAGAAGACGGTTGTACAGACGGATCTCGTTAGTCTAGATTTAGAAGACGGTTGTACAGACGGATCTCGTTAGTCTAGATATAGAAGACGGTTGTTCAGACGGATCTCGTTAGTCTAGATATAGAAGACGGTTGTACAGACGGATCTCGTTAGTCTAGATATAGAAGACGGTTGTACAGTCGGATCTCGTTAGTCTAGATATAGAAGACGTTTGTCCAACGTCGTATCCCGTTAGTCTAGATATAGAAGACGGTTGTACAGACGGATCTCGTTAGTCTCGATATAGAAAACGGTTGTACAGACGGATCGCGTTAGTCTAGATATAGAAGATGGTTGTACAACGACGTATCTCGTTAGTCTAGATATAGAAGGCGGTTGTACAGACGGATCTCGTTAGTCTAGATATTGAAGACGGTTGTTCAGACGGATCTCGTTAGTCTAGATATAGAAGACGGTTGTGCAGACGGATCTCGTTAGTCTAGATATAAAAGACGGTTGTACAGACGGATCTCGTTAGTCTAGATATAGAAGACGGTTGTGCAGACGGATCTCGTTAGTCTAGATATAGAAGGCGGTTGTACAGACGGATCTCGTTAGTCTAGATATAGAAGACGGTTGTACAGACGGATCTCGTTAGTCTAGATATAGAAGACGGTTGTACAGACGGATCTCGTTAGTCTAGATATAGAAGACGGTTGTACAGACGGATCTCGTTAGTCTAGATATAGAAGACGGTTGTACAGACGGATCTCGTTAGTCTAGATATAGAAGACGGTTGTACAGACGGATCTCGTTAGTCTAGATATAGAAGACGGTTGTATAACGAGAGATCTCGTTAGTCTAGATATAGAAGACGGTTGTACAGACGGATCTCGTTAGTCTAGATATAGAAGACGGTTGTACCGACGGATCTCTTTAGTCTAGATATAGAAGACGGTTGTACAGACGGATCTCGTTAGTCTAGATATAGAAGAAGGTTGTACAGACGGGTCTCGTGAGTCTAGATAGAGAAGACGGTTGTACAGACGGGTCTCGTTAGTCTAGATATAGAAGACGGTTGTACAGACGGATCTCATTAGTCTAGATATAGAAGACGGTTGTACAGACGGATCTCGTTAGTCCAGATATAGAAGACGGTTGTACAGACGGATCCCGTTAGTCTAGATATAGAAGACGGTTGTACAGACGGATCTCGTTAGTCTAGATATTGAAGACGTTTGTCGAACGACGTACCTAGTTAGTCTAGATATTGAAAACGGTTGTACAGACGGATCTCGTTAGTCTAGATATAGAAGACGGTTGTACAGACGGATCTCGTTAGTCTAGATATAGAAGACGGTTGTACCGACGGATCTCTTTAGTCTAGATATAGAAGACGGTTGTACAGACGGATCTCGTTAGTCTAGATATAGAAGAAGGTTGTACAGACGGATCTCGTTAGTCTAGATATAGAGGACGGTTGTACAGACGGATCTCGTTAGTCTAGATATAGAAGTAGGTTGTACAGACGGGTCTCGTGAGTCTAGATATAGAAGACGGTTGTGCAGACGGATCTCGTTAGTCTAGATATAAAAGACGGTTGTACAGACGGATCTCGTTAGTCTAGATATAGAGGACGGTTGTACAGACGGATCTCGTTAGTCTAGATATAGAAGTAGGTTGTACAGACGGGTCTCGTGAGTCTAGATAGAGAAGACGGTTGTACAGACGGATCTCGTTAGTCTAGATATAGAAGACGGTTGTACAGACAGATCTCGTTAGTCTAGATATAGAAGACGGTTGTACAGACGGATCCCGTTAGTCTAGATATAGAAGACGGTTGTATAACGAGAGATATCGTTAGTCTAGATATAGAAGACGGTTGTACAGACGGATCTCGTTAGTCTAGATATAGAAGACGGTTGTACAGACGGGTCTCGTTAGTCTAGATATAGAAGACGGTTGTACAGACGGATCTCGTGAGTCTAGATATAGAAGACGGTTGTACAGGCGGATCTCGTTGGTCTAGATATAGAAGACGTTTGTCCAACGACGTATCCCGTTAGTCTAGATATAGAAGACGGTTGTATAACGAGAAATCTAGTTAGTCTAGATATAGAAGACGGTTGTACAGACGGATCTCGTTAGTCTAGATATAGAAGACGGTTGTACAGACGGATCTCGTTAGTCTAGATATAGAAGACGGTTGTATAACGAGAGATCTCGTTAGTCTAGATATAGAAGACGGTTGTACAGACGGATCTCGTTAGTCTAGATATAGAAGACGGTTGTACCGACGGATCTCTTTAGTCTAGATATAGAAGACGGTTGTACCGACGGATCTCGTTAGTCTAGATATAGAAGAAGGTTGTACAGACGGGTCTCGTGAGTCTAGATAGAGAAGACGGTTGTACAGACGGGTCTCGTTAGTCTAGATATAGAAGACGGTTGTACAGACGGATCTCATTAGTCTAGATATAGAAGACGGTTGTACAGGCGGATCTCGTTAGTCCAGATATAGAAGACGGTTGTACAGACGGATCCCGTTAGTCTAGATATAGAAGACGGTTGTACAGACGGATCTCGTTAGTGTAGATATAGAAGACGGTTGTACAGACGGATCTCGTTAGTCTAGATATAGAAGACGGTTGTACAGACGGATCTCGTTAGTCTAGATTTAGAAGACGGTTGTACAGACGGATCTCGTTAGTCTAGATATAGAAGACGGTTGTTCAGACGGATCTCGTTAGTCTAGATATAGAAGACGGTTGTACAGGCGGATCTCGTTAGTCCAGATATAGAAGACGGTTGTACAGACGGATCCCGTTAGTCTAGATATAGAAGACGGTTGTACAGACGGATCTCGTTAGTGTAGATATAGAAGACGGTTGTACAGACGGATCTCGTTAGTCTAGATATAGAAGACGGTTGTACAGACGGATCTCGTTAGTCTAGATTTAGAAGACGGTTGTACAGACGGATCTCGTTAGTCTAGATATAGAAGACGGTTGTTCAGACGGATCTCGTTAGTCTAGATATAGAAGACGGTTGTACAGACGGATCTCGTTAGTCTAGATATAGAAGACGGTTGTACAGTCGGATCTCGTTAGTCTAGATATAGAAGACGTTTGTCCAACGTCGTATCCCGTTAGTCTAGATATAGAAGACGGTTGTACAGACGGATCTCGTTAGTCTCGATATAGAAAACGGTTGTACAGACGGATCTCGTGAGTCTAGATATAGAAGACGGTTGTGCAGACGGATCTCGTTAGTCTAGATATAAAAGACGGTTGTACAGACGGATCTCGTTAGTCTAGATATAGAGGACGGTTGTACAGACGGATCTCGTTAGTCTAGATATAGAAGTAGGTTGTACAGACGGGTCTCGTGAGTCTAGATAGAGAAGACGGTTGTACAGACGGATCTCGTTAGTCTAGATATAGAAGACGGTTGTACAGACGGATCTCGTTAGTCTAGATATAGAAGACGGTTGTACAGACGGATCCCGTTAGTCTAGATATAGAAGACGGTTGTACAGACGGATCTCGTTAGTCTAGATATAGAAGACGGTTGTACAGACGGATCTCGTTAGTCTAGATATTGAAGACGTTTTTCCAACGACGTATCTCGTTAGTCTAGATATAGAAGACGGTTGTACAGACGGATCTCGTTAGTCTAGATATAGAAGACGGTTGTACAGACGGATCTCGTTAGTCTAGATATAGAAGATGGTTGTACAACGACGTATCTCGTTCGTCTAGATATAGAAGGCGGTTGTACAGACGGATCTCGTTAGTCTAGATATAGAAGACGGTTGTACAGACGGATCTCGTTAGTCTAGATATTGAAGACGTTTGTCCAACGACGTACCTCGTTAGTCTAGATATAGAAAACGGTTGTACAGACGGATCTCGTGAGTCTAGATATAGAAGACGGTTGTACAGACGGATCTCGTTAGTCTAGATATAGAAGATGGTTGTACAACGACGTATCTCGTTCGTCTAGATATAGAAGGCGGTTGTACAGACGGATCTCGTTAGTCTAGATATAGAAGACGGTTGTGCAGACGGATCTCGTTAGTCTAGATATAAAAGACGGTTGTACAGACGGATCTCGTTAGTCTAGATATAGAGGACGGTTGTACAGACGGATCTCGTTAGTCTAGATATAGAAGTAGGTTGTACAGACGGGTCTCGTGAGTCTAGATAGAGAAGACGGTTGTACAGACGGATCTCGTTAGTCTAGATATAGAAGACGGTTGTACAGACGGATCTCGTTAGTCTAGATATAGAAGACGGTTGTACAGACGGATCCCGTTAGTCTAGATATAGAAGACGGTTGTATAACGAGAGATATCGTTAGTCTAGATATAGAAGACGGTTGTACAGACGGATCTCGTTAGTCTAGATATAGAAGACGGTTGTACAGACGGGTCTCGTTAGTCTAGATATAGAAGACGGTTGTACAGACGGATCTCGTGAGTCTAGATATAGAAGACGGTTGTACAGGCGGATCTCGTTGGTCTAGATATAGAAGACGTTTGTCCAACGACGTATCCCGTTAGTCTAGATATAGAAGACGGTTGTATAACGAGAAATCTAGTTAGTCTAGATATAGAAGACGGTTGTACAGACGGATCTCGTTAGTCTAGATATAGAAGACGGTTGTACAGACGGATCTCGTTAGTCTAGATATAGAAGACGGTTGTATAACGAGAGATCTCGTTAGTCTAGATATAGAAGACGGTTGTACAGACGGATCTCGTTAGTCTAGATATAGAAGACGGTTGTACCGACGGATCTCTTTAGTCTAGATATAGAAGACGGTTGTACAGACGGATCTCGTTAGTCTAGATATAGAAGAAGGTTGTACAGACGGGTCTCGTGAGTCTAGATAGAGAAGACGGTTGTACAGACGGGTCTCGTTAGTCTAGATATAGAAGACGGTTGTACAGACGGATCTCATTAGTCTAGATATAGAAGACGGTTGTACAGGCGGATCTCGTTAGTCCAGATATAGAAGACGGTTGTACAGACGGATCCCGTTAGTCTAGATATAGAAGACGGTTGTACAGACGGATCTCGTTAGTGTAGATATAGAAGACGGTTGTACAGACGGATCTCGTTAGTCTAGATATAGAAGACGGTTGTACAGACGGATCTCGTTAGTCTAGATTTAGAAGACGGTTGTACAGACGGATCTCGTTAGTCTAGATATAGAAGACGGTTGTTCAGACGGATCTCGTTAGTCTAGATATAGAAGACGGTTGTACAGACGGATCTCGTTAGTCTAGATTTAGAAGACGGTTGTACAGACGGATCTCGTTAGTCTAGATATAGAAGACGGTTGTTCAGACGGATCTCGTTAGTCTAGATATAGAAGACGGTTGTACAGACGGATCTCGTTGGTCTAGATATAGAAGACGTTTGTCCAACGACGTATCCCGTTAGTCTAGATATAGAAGACGGTTGTATAACGAGAAATCTAGTTAGTCTAGATATAGAAGACGGTTGTACAGACGGATCTCGTTAGTCTAGATATAGAAGACGGTTGTACAGACGGATCTCGTTAGTCTAGATATAGAAGACGGTTGTATAACGAGAGATCTCGTTAGTCTAGATATAGAAGACGGTTGTACAGACGGATCTCGTTAGTCTAGATATAGAAGACGGTTGTACCGACGGATCTCTTTAGTCTAGATATAGAAGACGGTTGTACAGACGGATCTCGTTAGTCTAGATATAGAAGAAGGTTGTACAGACGGATCTCATTAGTCTAGATAGAGAAGACGGTTGTACAGACGGATCTCGTTAGTCTAGATATTGAAGACGGTTGTACAGACGGATCTCGTTAGTCTAGATATAGAAGACGGTTGTACAGACGGATCTCGTTAGTCTAGATATTGAAGACGTTTGTCCAACGACGTATCTCGTTAGTCTAGATATAGAAGACTGTTGTACAGACGGATCTCGTTAGTCTAGATATAGAAGACGGTTGTACAGACGGATCCCGTTAGTCTAGATATAGAAGACGGTTGTACAGACGGATCTCGTTAGTCTAGATATAGAAGATGGTTGTACAACGACGTATCTCGTTAGTCTAGATATAGAAGACGGTTGTACAGACGGATCTCGTTAGTCTAGATATAGAAGACGGTTGTACAGACGGATCCCGTTAGTCTAGATATAGAAGACGGTTGTACAGACGGTTCTCGTTAGTCTAGATATAGAAGACGGTTGTACAGACGGATCTCGTTAGTCTAGATATTGAAGACGTTTTTCCAACGACGTATCTCGTTAGTCTAGATATAGAAGACGGTTGTACAGACGGCTCTCGTTAGTCTAGATATAGAAGACGGTTGTACAGACGGATCTCGTTAGTCTAGATATAGAAGATGGTTGTACAACGACGTATCTCGTTCGTCTAGATATAGAAGGCGGTTGTACAGACGGATCTCGTTAGTCTAGATATAGAAGACGGTTGTACAGACGGATCTCGTTAGTCTAGATATTGAAGACGTTTGTCCAACGACGTACCTCGTTAGTCTAGATATAGAAAACGGTTGTACAGACGGATCTCGTTAGTCTAGATATAGAAGACGGTTGTACAACGACGGATCTCGTTAGTCTAGATATAGAAGACGGTTGTGCAGACGGATCTCGTTAGTCTAGATATAAAAGACGGTTGTACAGACGGATCTCGTTAGTCTAGATATACAGGACGGGTGTACTGACGGATCTCGTTAGTCTAGATATTGAAGACGTTTGTCCAACGACGTACCTCGTTAGTCTAGATATAGAAAACGGTTGTACAGACGGATCTCGTTAGTCTAGATATTGAAGACGTTTGTCGAACGACGTACCTCGTTAGTCTAGATATTGAAAACGGTTGTACAGACGGATCTCGTTAGTCTAGATATAGAAGACGGTTGTACAACGACGGATCTCGTTAGTCTAGATATAGAAGACGGTTGTGCAGACGGATCTCGTTCGTCTAGATATAGAAGGCGGTTGTACAGACGGATCTCGTTAGTCTAGATATAGAAGACGGTTGTACAGACGGATCTCGTTAGTCTAGATATTGAAGACGTTTGTCGAACGACGTACCTCGTTAGTCTAGATATTGAAAACGGTTGTACAGACGGATCTCGTTAGTCTAGATATAGAAGACGGTTGTACAACGACGGATCTCGTTAGTCTAGATATAGAAGACGGTTGTGCAGACGGATCTCGTTAGTCTAGATATAAAAGACGGTTGTACAGACGGATCTCGTTAGTCTAGATATAGAGGACGGTTGTACAGACGGATCTCGTTAGTCTAGATATAGAAGTAGGTTGTACAGACGGGTCTCGTGAGTCTAGATAGAGAAGACGGTTGTACAGACGGATCTCGTTAGTCTAGATATTGAAGACGGTTGTACAGACGGATCTCGTTAGTCTAGATATAGAAGACGGTTGTACAGACGGATCTCGTTAGTCTAGATATTGAAGACGTTTGTCCAACGACGTATCTCGTTAGTCTAGTTATAGAAGACGGTTGTACAGACGGATCTCGTTAGTCTAGATATAGAAGACGGTTGTACAGACGGATCCCGTTAGTCTAGATATAGAAGACGGTTGTACAGACGGATCTCGTTAGTCTAGATATTGAAGACGTTTGTCCAACGACGTACCTCGTTAGTCTAGATATAGAAAACCGTTGTACAGACGGATCTCGTTAGTCTAGATATAGAAGACGGTTGTACAACGACGGATCTCGTTAGTCTAGATATAGAAGAAGGTTGTACAGACGGATCTCGTGAGTCTAGATATAGAAGACGGTTGTACAGACGGGTCTCGTTAGTCTAGATATAGAGGACGGTTGTACAACGACGTATCTCGTTCGTCTAGATATAGAAGGCGGTTGTACAGACGGATCTCGTTAGTCTAGATATAGAAGACGGTTGTACAGACGGATCTCGTTAGTCTAGATATTGAAGACGCTTGTCCAACGACGTATCTCGTTAGTCTAGATATAGAAGACGGTTGTACAGACGGATCTCGTTAGTCTAGATATAGAAGACGGTTGTACAGACGGATCTCGTTAGTCTAGATATAGAAGATGGTTGTACAACGACGTATCTCGTTCGTCTAGATATAGAAGGCGGTTGTACAGACGGATCTCGTTAGTCTAGATATAGAAGACGGTTGTACAGACGGATCTCGTTAGTCTAGATATTGAAGACGTTTGTCCAACGACGTACCTCGTTAGTCTAGATATAAAAAACGGTTGTACAGACGGATCTCTTTAGTCTAGATATAGAAGACGGTTGTACAACGACGGATCTCGTTAGTCTAGATATAGAAAAAGGTTGTACAGACGGATCTCGTGAGTCTAGATATAGAAGACGGTTGTACAGACGGGTCTCGTTAGTCTAGATATAGAAGACGGTTGTACAACGACGTATCTCGTTCGTCTAGATATAGAAGGCGGTTGTACAGACGGATCTCGTTAGTCTAGATATAGAAGACGGTTGTACAGACGGATCTCGTTAGTCTAGATATTGAAGACGTTTGTCCAACGACGTACCTCGTTAGTCTAGATATTGAAAACGGTTGTACAGACGGATCTCGTTAGTCTAGATATAGAAGACGGTTGTACAACGACGGATCTCGTTAGTCTAGATATAGAAGACGGTTGTGCAGACGGATCTCGTTAGTCTAGATATAAAAGACGGTTGTACAGACGGATCTCGTTAGTCTAGATATAGAGGACGGTTGTACAGACGGATCTCGTTAGTCTAGATATAGAAGTAGGTTGTACAGACGGGTCTCGTGAGTCTAGATAGAGAAGACGGTTGTACAGACGGATCTCGTTAGTCTAGATATAGAAGACGGTTGTACAGACGGATCTCGTTAGTCTAGATATAGAAGACGGTTGTACAGACGGATCCCGTTAGTCTAGATATAGAAGACGGTTGTATAACGAGAGATATCGTTAGTCTAGATATAGAAGACGGTTGTACAGACGGATCTCGTTAGTCTAGATATAGAAGACGGTTGTACAGACGGATCTCGTTAGTCTAGATATAGAAGACGGTTGTACAGACGGGTCTCGTTAGTCTAGATATAGAAGACGGTTGTACAGACGGATCTCGTGAGTCTAGATATAGAAGACGGTTGTACAGGCGGATCTCGTTGGTCTAGATATAGAAGACGTTTGTCCAACGACGTATCCCGTTAGTCTAGATATAGAAGACGGTTGTATAACGAGAAATCTAGTTAGTCTAGATATAGAAGACGGTTGTACAGACGGATCTCGTTAGTCTAGATATAGAAGACGGTTGTACAGACGGATCTCGTTAGTCTAGATATAGAAGACGGTTGTATAACGAGAGATCTCGTTAGTCTAGATATAGAAGACGGTTGTACAGACGGATCTCGTTAGTCTAGATATAGAAGACGGTTGTACCGACGGATCTCTTTAGTCTAGATATAGAAGACGGTTGTACAGACGGATCTCGTTAGTCTAGATATAGAAGAAGGTTGTACAGACGGATCTCATTAGTCTAGATATAGAAGACGGTTGTACAGGCGGATCTCGTTAGTCCAGATATAGAAGACGGTTGTACAGACGGATCCCGTTAGTCTAGATATAGAAGACGGTTGTACAGACGGATCTCGTTAGTGTAGATATAGAAGACGGTTGTACAGACGGATCTCGTTAGTCTAGATATAGAAGACGGTTGTACAGACGGATCTCGTTAGTCTAGATTTAGAAGACGGTTGTACAGACGGATCTCGTTAGTCTAGATATAGAAGACGGTTGTTCAGACGGATCTCGTTAGTCTAGATATAGAAGACGGTTGTACAGACGGATCTCGTTAGTCTAGATATAGAAGACGGTTGTACAGTCGGATCTCGTTAGTCTAGATATAGAAGACGTTTGTCCAACGTCGTATCCCGTTAGTCTAGATATAGAAGACGGTTGTACAGACGGATCTCGTTAGTCTCGATATAGAAAACGGTTGTACAGACGGATCGCGTTAGTCTAGATATAGAAGATGGTTGTACAACGACGTATCTCGTTAGTCTAGATATAGAAGGCGGTTGTACAGACGGATCTCGTTAGTCTAGATATTGAAGACGGTTGTTCAGACGGATCTCGTTAGTCTAGATATAGAAGACGGTTGTGCAGACGGATCTCGTTAGTCTAGATATAAAAGACGGTTGTACAGACGGATCTCGTTAGTCTAGATATAGAAGACGGTTGTGCAGACGGATCTCGTTAGTCTAGATATAGAAGGCGGTTGTACAGACGGATCTCGTTAGTCTAGATATAGAAGACGGTTGTACAGACGGATCTCGTTAGTCTAGATATAGAAGACGGTTGTACAGACGGATCTCGTTAGTCTAGATATAGAAGACGGTTGTACAGACGGATCTCGTTAGTCTAGATATAGAAGACGGTTGTACAGACGGATCTCGTTAGTCTAGATATAGAAGACGGTTGTACAGACGGATCTCGTTAGTCTAGATATAGAAGACGGTTGTATAACGAGAGATCTCGTTAGTCTAGATATAGAAGACGGTTGTACAGACGGATCTCGTTAGTCTAGATATAGAAGACGGTTGTACCGACGGATCTCTTTAGTCTAGATATAGAAGACGGTTGTACAGACGGATCTCGTTAGTCTAGATATAGAAGAAGGTTGTACAGACGGGTCTCGTGAGTCTAGATAGAGAAGACGGTTGTACAGACGGGTCTCGTTAGTCTAGATATAGAAGACGGTTGTACAGACGGATCTCATTAGTCTAGATATAGAAGACGGTTGTACAGACGGATCTCGTTAGTCCAGATATAGAAGACGGTTGTACAGACGGATCCCGTTAGTCTAGATATAGAAGACGGTTGTACAGACGGATCTCGTTAGTCTAGATATTGAAGACGTTTGTCGAACGACGTACCTAGTTAGTCTAGATATTGAAAACGGTTGTACAGACGGATCTCGTTAGTCTAGATATAGAAGACGGTTGTACAACGACGGATCTCGTTAGTCTAGATATAGAAGACGGTTGTGCAGACGGATCTCGTTAGTCTAGATATAAAAGACGGTTGTACAGACGGATCTCGTTAGTCTAGATATAGAGGACGGTTGTACAGACGGATCTCGTTAGTCTAGATATAGAAGTAGGTTGTACAGACGGGTCTCGTGAGTCTAGATAGAGAAGACGGTTGTACAGCCGGATCTCGTTAGTCTAGATATAGAAGACGGTTGTACAGACGGATCTCGTTAGTCTAGATATAGAAGACGGTTGTACAGACGGATCTCGTTAGTTTAGATATAGAAGACGGTTGTACAGACGGGTCTCGTTAGTCTAGATATTGATGACGGTTGTACAGACGGATCTCCTTAGTCTAGATATAGAAGACGATTGTACAGATGGATCTCGTTAATCTAGATATAGAAGACGGTTGTACAGACGGATCTCGTTAGTCTAGATATAGAAGACGGTTGTATAACGAGAGATCTCGTTAGTCTAGATATAGAAGACGGTTGTACAGACGGATCCCGTTAGTCTAGATATAGAAGACGGTTGTATAACGAGAGATCTCGTTAGTCTAGATATAGAAGACGGTTGTACAGACGGATCTCGTTAGTCTAGATATAGAAGACGGTTGTACAGACGGATCTCGTTAGTGTAGATATAGAAGACGGTTGTACAGACGGATCTCGTTAGTCTAGATATAGAAGACGGTTGTACAGACGGATCTCGTTAGTCTAGATATAGAAGACGGTTGTACAGACGGATCTCGTTAGTCTAGATATAGAAGACGGTTGTTCAGACGGATCTCGTTAGTCTAGATATAGAAGACGGTTGTACAGACGGATCTCGTTAGTCTAGATATAGAAGACGGTTGTACAGACGGATCTCGTTAGTCTAGATATAGAAGACGTTTGTCCAACGTCGTATCCCGTTAGTCTAGATATAGAAGACGGTTGTACAGACGGATCTCGTTAGTCTCGATATAGAAAACGGTTGTACAGACGGATCGCGTTAGTCTAGATATAGAAGATGGTTGTACAACGACGTATCTCGTTAGTCTAGATATAGAAGGCGGTTGTACAGACGGATCTCGTTAGTCTAGATATAGAAGACGGTTGTTCAGACGGATCTCGTTAGTCTAGATATAGAAGACGGTTGTGCAGACGGATCTCGTTAGTCTAGATATAAAAGACGGTTGTACAGACGGATCTCGTTAGTCTAGATATAGAAGACGGTTGTGCAGACGGATCTCGTTAGTCTAGATATAGAAGGCGGTTGTACAGACGGATCTCGTTAGTCTAGATATAGAAGACGGTTGTACAACGACGGATCTCGTTAGTCTAGATATAGAAGACGGTTGTGCAGACGGATCTCGTTAGTCTAGATATAAAAGACGGTTGTACAGACGGATCTCGTTAGTCTAGATATACAGGACGGTTGTACTGACGGATCTCGTTAGTCTAGATATTGAAGACGTTTGTCCAACGACGTACCTCGTTAGTCTAGATATAGAAAACGGTTGTACAGACGGATCTCGTTAGTCTAGATATTGAAGACGTTTGTCGAACGACGTACCTCGTTAGTCTAGATATTGAAAACGGTTGTACAGACGGATCTCGTTAGTCTAGATATAGAAGACGGTTGTACAACGACGGATCTCGTTAGTCTAGATATAGAAGACGGTTGTGCAGACGGATCTCGTTCGTCTAGATATAGAAGGCGGTTGTACAGACGGATCTCGTTAGTCTAGATATAGAAGACGGTTGTACAGACGGATCTCGTTAGTCTAGATATTGAAGACGTTTGTCGAACGACGTACCTAGTTAGTCTAGATATTGAAAACGGTTGTACAGACGGATCTCGTTAGTCTAGATATAGAAGACGGTTGTACAACGACGGATCTCGTTAGTCTAGATATAGAAGACGGTTGTGCAGACGGATCTCGTTAGTCTAGATATAAAAGACGGTTGTACAGACGGATCTCGTTAGTCTGGATATAGAGGACGGTTGTACAGACGGATCTCGTTAGTCTAGATATAGAAGTAGGTTGTACAGACGGGTCTCGTGAGTCTAGATAGAGAAGACGGTTGTACAGACGGATCTCGTTAGTCTAGATATTGAAGACGGTTGTACAGACGGATCTCGTTAGTCTAGATATAGAAGGCGGTTGTACAGACGGATCTCGTTAGTCTAGTTATAGAAGACGGTTGTTCAGACGGATCTCGTTAGTCTAGATATAGAAGACGGTTGTGCAGACGGATCTCGTTAGTCTAGATATAAAAGACGGTTGTACAGACGGATCTCGTTAGTCTAGATATAGAAGACGGTTGTGCAGACGGATCTCGTTAGTCTAGATATAGAAGGCGGTTGTACAGACGGATCTCGTTAGTCTAGATATAGAAGACGGTTGTACAACGACGGATCTCGTTAGTCTAGATATAGAAGACGGTTGTGCAGACGGATCTCGTTAGTCTAGATATAAAAGACGGTTGTACAGACGGATCTCGTTAGTCTAGATATACAGGACGGTTGTACTGACGGATCTCGTTAGTCTAGATATTGAAGACGTTTGTCCAACGACGTACCTCGTTAGTCTAGATATAGAAAACGGTTGTACAGACGGATCTCGTTAGTCTAGATATTGAAGACGTTTGTCGAACGACGTACCTCGTTAGTCTAGATATTGAAAACGGTTGTACAGACGGATCTCGTTAGTCTAGATATAGAAGACGGTTGTACAACGACGGATCTCGTTAGTCTAGATATAGAAGACGGTTGTGCAGACGGATCTCGTTCGTCTAGATATAGAAGGCGGTTGTACAGACGGATCTCGTTAGTCTAGATATAGAAGACGGTTGTACAGACGGATCTCGTTAGTCTAGATATTGAAGACGTTTGTCGAACGACGTACCTAGTTAGTCTAGATATTGAAAACGGTTGTACAGACGGATCTCGTTAGTCTAGATATAGAAGACGGTTGTACAACGACGGATCTCGTTAGTCTAGATATAGAAGACGGTTGTGCAGACGGATCTCGTTAGTCTAGATATAAAAGACGGTTGTACAGACGGATCTCGTTAGTCTGGATATAGAGGACGGTTGTACAGACGGATCTCGTTAGTCTAGATATAGAAGTAGGTTGTACAGACGGGTCTCGTGAGTCTAGATAGAGAAGACGGTTGTACAGACGGATCTCTTTAGTCTAGATATAGAAGACGGTTGTACAGACGGATCTCGTTAGTCTCGATATAGAAAACGGTTGTACAGACGGATCGCGTTAGTCTAGATATAGAAGATGGTTGTACAACGACGTATCTCGTTAGTCTAGATATAGAAGGCGGTTGTACAGACGGATCTCGTTAGTCTAGATATTGAAGACGGTTGTTCAGACGGATCTCGTTAGTCTAGATATAGAAGACGGTTGTGCAGACGGATCTCGTTAGTCTAGATATAAAAGACGGTTGTACAGACGGATCTCGTTAGTCTAGATATAGAAGACGGTTGTGCAGACGGATCTCGTTAGTCTAGATATAGAAGGCGGTTGTACAGACGGATCTCGTTAGTCTAGATATAGAAGACGGTTGTACAGACGGATCTCGTTAGTCTAGATATAGAAGACGGTTGTACAGACGGATCTCGTTAGTCTAGATATAGAAGACGGTTGTACAGACGGATCTCGTTAGTCTAGATATAGAAGACGGTTGTACAGACGGATCTCGTTAGTCTAGATATAGAAGACGGTTGTACAGACGGATCTCGTTAGTCTAGATATAGAAGACGGTTGTATAACGAGAGATCTCGTTAGTCTAGATATAGAAGACGGTTGTACAGACGGATCTCGTTAGTCTAGATATAGAAGACGGTTGTACCGACGGATCTCTTTAGTCTAGATATAGAAGACGGTTGTACAGACGGATCTCGTTAGTCTAGATATAGAAGAAGGTTGTACAGACGGGTCTCGTGAGTCTAGATAGAGAAGACGGTTGTACAGACGGGTCTCGTTAGTCTAGATATAGAAGACGGTTGTACAGACGGATCTCATTAGTCTAGATATAGAAGACGGTTGTACAGACGGATCTCGTTAGTCCAGATATAGAAGACGGTTGTACAGACGGATCCCGTTAGTCTAGATATAGAAGACGGTTGTACAGACGGATCTCGTTAGTCTAGATATTGAAGACGTTTGTCGAACGACGTACCTAGTTAGTCTAGATATTGAAAACGGTTGTGCAGACGGATCTCGTTAGTCTAGATATAAAAGACGGTTGTACAGACGGATCTCGTTAGTCTAGATATAGAGGACGGTTGTACAGACGGATCTCGTTAGTCTAGATATAGAAGTAGGTTGTACAGACGGGTCTCGTGAGTCTAGATAGAGAAGACGGTTGTACAGCCGGATCTCGTTAGTCTAGATATAGAAGACGGTTGTACAGACGGATCTCGTTAGTCTAGATATAGAAGACGGTTGTACAGACGGATCTCGTTAGTTTAGATATAGAAGACGGTTGTACAGACGGGTCTCGTTAGTCTAGATATTGATGACGGTTGTACAGACGGATCTCCTTAGTCTAGATATAGAAGACGATTGTACAGATGGATCTCGTTAATCTAGATATAGAAGACGGTTGTACAGACGGATCTCGTTAGTCTAGATATAGAAGACGGTTGTATAACGAGAGATCTCGTTAGTCTAGATATAGAAGACGGTTGTACAGACGGATCCCGTTAGTCTAGATATAGAAGACGGTTGTATAACGAGAGATCTCGTTAGTCTAGATATAGAAGACGGTTGTACAGACGGATCTCGTTAGTCTAGATATAGAAGACGGTTGTACAGACGGATCTCGTTAGTGTAGATATAGAAGACGGTTGTACAGACGGATCTCGTTAGTCTAGATATAGAAGACGGTTGTACAGACGGATCTCGTTAGTCTAGATATAGAAGACGGTTGTACAGACGGATCTCGTTAGTCTAGATATAGAAGACGGTTGTTCAGACGGATCTCGTTAGTCTAGATATAGAAGACGGTTGTACAGACGGATCTCGTTAGTCTAGATATAGAAGACGGTTGTACAGACGGATCTCGTTAGTCTAGATATAGAAGACGTTTGTCCAACGTCGTATCCCGTTAGTCTAGATATAGAAGACGGTTGTACAGACGGATCTCGTTAGTCTCGATATAGAAAACGGTTGTACAGACGGATCGCGTTAGTCTAGATATAGAAGATGGTTGTACAACGACGTATCTCGTTAGTCTAGATATAGAAGGCGGTTGTACAGACGGATCTCGTTAGTCTAGATATAGAAGACGGTTGTTCAGACGGATCTCGTTAGTCTAGATATAGAAGACGGTTGTGCAGACGGATCTCGTTAGTCTAGATATAAAAGACGGTTGTACAGACGGATCTCGTTAGTCTAGATATAGAAGACGGTTGTGCAGACGGATCTCGTTAGTCTAGATATAGAAGGCGGTTGTACAGACGGATCTCGTTAGTCTAGATATAGAAGACGGTTGTACAACGACGGATCTCGTTAGTCTAGATATAGAAGACGGTTGTGCAGACGGATCTCGTTAGTCTAGATATAAAAGACGGTTGTACAGACGGATCTCGTTAGTCTAGATATACAGGACGGTTGTACTGACGGATCTCGTTAGTCTAGATATTGAAGACGTTTGTCCAACGACGTACCTCGTTAGTCTAGATATAGAAAACGGTTGTACAGACGGATCTCGTTAGTCTAGATATTGAAGACGTTTGTCGAACGACGTACCTCGTTAGTCTAGATATTGAAAACGGTTGTACAGACGGATCTCGTTAGTCTAGATATAGAAGACGGTTGTACAACGACGGATCTCGTTAGTCTAGATATAGAAGACGGTTGTGCAGACGGATCTCGTTCGTCTAGATATAGAAGGCGGTTGTACAGACGGATCTCGTTAGTCTAGATATAGAAGACGGTTGTACAGACGGATCTCGTTAGTCTAGATATTGAAGACGTTTGTCGAACGACGTACCTAGTTAGTCTAGATATTGAAAACGGTTGTACAGACGGATCTCGTTAGTCTAGATATAGAAGACGGTTGTACAACGACGGATCTCGTTAGTCTAGATATAGAAGACGGTTGTGCAGACGGATCTCGTTAGTCTAGATATAAAAGACGGTTGTACAGACGGATCTCGTTAGTCTGGATATAGAGGACGGTTGTACAGACGGATCTCGTTAGTCTAGATATAGAAGTAGGTTGTACAGACGGGTCTCGTGAGTCTAGATAGAGAAGACGGTTGTACAGACGGATCTCGTTAGTCTAGATATTGAAGACGGTTGTACAGACGGATCTCGTTAGTCTAGATATAGAAGGCGGTTGTACAGACGGATCTCGTTAGTCTAGTTATAGAAGACGGTTGTTCAGACGGATCTCGTTAGTCTAGATATAGAAGACGGTTGTGCAGACGGATCTCGTTAGTCTAGATATAAAAGACGGTTGTACAGACGGATCTCGTTAGTCTAGATATAGAAGACGGTTGTGCAGACGGATCTCGTTAGTCTAGATATAGAAGGCGGTTGTACAGACGGATCTCGTTAGTCTAGATATAGAAGACGGTTGTACAACGACGGATCTCGTTAGTCTAGATATAGAAGACGGTTGTGCAGACGGATCTCGTTAGTCTAGATATAAAAGACGGTTGTACAGACGGATCTCGTTAGTCTAGATATACAGGACGGTTGTACTGACGGATCTCGTTAGTCTAGATATTGAAGACGTTTGTCCAACGACGTACCTCGTTAGTCTAGATATAGAAAACGGTTGTACAGACGGATCTCGTTAGTCTAGATATTGAAGACGTTTGTCGAACGACGTACCTCGTTAGTCTAGATATTGAAAACGGTTGTACAGACGGATCTCGTTAGTCTAGATATAGAAGACGGTTGTACAACGACGGATCTCGTTAGTCTAGATAGAGAAGACGGTTGTACAGACGGATCTCGTTAGTCTAGATATAGAAGTAGGTTGTACAGACGGGTCTCGTGAGTCTAGATAGAGAAGACGGTTGTACAGACGGATCTCGTTAGTCTAGATATTGAAGACGGTTGTACAGACGGATCTCGTTAGTCTAGATATAGAAGACGGTTGTACAGACGGATCTCGTTAGTCTAGATATTGAAGACGTTTGTCCAACGACGTATCTCGTTAGTCTAGATATAGAAGACGGTTGTACAGACGGATCTCGTTAGTCTAGATATAGAAGACGGTTGTACAGACGGATCCCGTTAGTCTAGATATAGAAGACGGTTGTACAGACGGATCTCGTTAGTCTAGATATTGAAGACGTTTGTCCAACGACGTACCTCGTTAGTCTAGATATAGAAAACCGTTGTACAGACGGATCTCGTTAGTCTAGATATAGAAGACGGTTGTACAACGACGGATCTCGTTAGTCTAGATATAGAAGAAGGTTGTACAGACGGATCTCGTGAGTCTAGATATAGAAGACGGTTGTACAGACGGGTCTCGTTAGTCTAGATATAGAGGACGGTTGTACAACGACGTATCTCGTTCGTCTAGATATAGAAGGCGGTTGTACAGACGGATCTCGTTAGTCTAGATATAGAAGACGGTTGTACAGACGGATCTCGTTAGTCTAGATATTGAAGACGCTTGTCCAACGACGTATCTCGTTAGTCTAGATATAGAAGACGGTTGTACAGACGGATCTCGTTAGTCTAGATATAGAAGACGGTTGTACAGACGGATCTCGTTAGTCTAGATATAGAAGATGGTTGTACAACGACGTATCTCGTTCGTCTAGATATAGAAGGCGGTTGTACAGACGGATCTCGTTAGTCTAGATATAGAAGACGGTTGTACAGACGGATCTCGTTAGTCTAGATATTGAAGACGTTTGTCCAACGACGTACCTCGTTAGTCTAGATATAGAAAACGGTTGTACAGACGGATCTCTTTAGTCTAGATATAGAAGACGGTTGTACAACGACGGATCTCGTTAGTCTAGATATAGAAGAAGGTTGTACAGACGGATCTCGTGAGTCTAGATATAGAAGACGGTTGTACAGACGGGTCTCGTTAGTCTAGATATAGAAGACGGTTGTACAACGACGTATCTCGTTCGTCTAGATATAGAAGGCGGTTGTACAGACGGATCTCGTTAGTCTAGATATAGAAGACGGTTGTACAGACGGATCTCGTTAGTCTAGATATTGAAGACGTTTGTCCAACGACGTACCTCGTTAGTCTAGATATTGAAAACGGTTGTACAGACGGATCTCGTTAGTCTAGATATAGAAGACGGTTGTACAACGACGGATCTCGTTAGTCTAGATATAGAAGACGGTTGTGCAGACGGATCTCGTTAGTCTAGATATAAAAGACGGTTGTACAGGCGGATCTCGTTAGTCTAGATATAGAGGACGGTTGTACAGACGGATCTCGTTAGTCTAGATATAGAAGTAGGTTGTACAGACGGGTCTCGTGAGTCTAGATAGAGAAGACGGTTGTACAGACGGATCTCGTTAGTCTAGATATAGAAGACGGTTGTACAGACGGATCTCGTTAGTCTAGATATAGAAGACGGTTGTACAGACGGATCCCGTTAGTCTAGATATAGAAGACGGTTGTATAACGAGAGATATCGTTAGTCTAGATATAGAAGACGGTTGTACAGACGGATCTCGTTAGTCTAGATATAGAAGACGGTTGTACAGACGGGTCTCGTTAGTCTAGATATAGAAGACGGTTGTACAGACGGATCTCGTGAGTCTAGATGTAGAAGACGGTTGTACAGGCGGATCTCGTTGGTCTAGATATAGAAGACGTGTGTCCAACGACGTATCCCGTTAGTCTAGATATAGAAGACGGTTGTATAACGAGAAATCTAGTTAGTCTAGATATAGAAGACGGTTGTACAGACGGATCTCGTTAGTCTAGATATAGAAGACGGTTGTACAGACGGGTCTCGTTAGTCTAGATATAGAAGACGGTTGTACAGACGGATCTCGTGAGTCTAGATATAGAAGACGGTTGTACAGGCGGATCTCTTTGGTCTAGACATAGAAGACGTTTGTCCAACGACGTATCCCGTTAGTCTAGATATAGAAGACGGTTGTATAACGAGAAATCTAGTTAGTCTAGATATAGAAGACGGTTGTACAGACGGATCTCGTTAGTCTAGATATTGAAGACGTTTGTCCAACGACGTACCTCGTTAGTCTAGATATTGAAAACGGTTGTACAGACGGATCTCGTTAGTCTAGATATAGAAGACGGTTGTACAACGACGGATCTCGTTAGTCTAGATATAGAAGACGGTTGTGCAGACGGATCTCGTTAGTCTAGATATAAAAGACGGTTGTACAGACGGATCTCGTTAGTCTAGATATAGAGGACGGTTGTACAGACGGATCTCGTTAGTCTAGATATAGAAGTAGGTTGTACAGACGGGTCTCGTGAGTCTAGATAGAGAAGACGGTTGTACAGACGGATCTCGTTAGTCTAGATATAGAAGACGGTTGTACAGACGGATCTCGTTAGTCTAGATATAGAAGACGGTTGTACAGACGGATCCCGTTAGTCTAGATATAGAAGACGGTTGTATAACGAGAGATATCGTTAGTCTAGATATAGAAGACGGTTGTACAGACGGATCTCGTTAGTCTAGATATAGAAGACGGTTGTACAGACGGGTCTCGTTAGTCTAGATATAGAAGACGGTTGTACAGACGGATCTCGTGAGTCTAGATATAGAAGACGGTTGTACAGGCGGATCTCGTTGGTCTAGATATAGAAGACGTTTGTCCAACGACGTATCCCGTTAGTCTAGATATAGAAGACGGTTGTATAACGAGAAATCTAGTTAGTCTAGATATAGAAGACGGTTGTACAGACGGATCTCGTTAGTCTAGATATAGAAGACGGTTGTACAGACGGATCTCGTTAGTCTAGATATAGAAGACGGTTGTATAACGAGAGATCTCGTTAGTCTAGATATAGAAGACGGTTGTACAGACGGATCTCGTTAGTCTAGATATAGAAGACGGTTGTACCGACGGATCTCTTTAGCCTAGATATAGAAGACGGTTGTACAGACGGATCTCGTTAGTCTAGATATAGAAGAAGGTTGTACAGACGGGTCTCGTGAGTCTAGATAGAGAAGACGGTTGTACAGACGGGTCTCGTTAGTCTAGATATAGAAGACGGTTGTACAGACGGATCTCATTAGTCTAGATATAGAAGACGGTTGTACAGGCGGATCTCGTTAGTCCAGATATAGAAGACGGTTGTACAGACGGATCCCGTTAGTCTAGATATAGAAGACGGTTGTACAGACGGATCTCGTTAGTGTAGATATAGAAGACGGTTGTACAGACGGATCTCGTTAGTCTAGATATAGAAGACGGTTGTACAGACGGATCTCGTTAGTCTAGATTTAGAAGACGGTTGTACAGACGGATCTCGTTAGTCTAGATATAGAAGACGGTTGTTCAGACGGATCTCGTTAGTCTAGATATAGAAGACGGTTGTACAGACGGATCTCGTTAGTCTAGATATAGAAGACGGTTGTACAGTCGGATCTCGTTAGTCTAGATATAGAAGACGTTTGTCCAACGTCGTATCCCGTTAGTCTAGATATAGAAGACGGTTGTACAGACGGATCTCGTGAGTCTAGATAGAGAAGACGGTTGTACAGACGGGTCTCGTTAGTCTAGATATAGAAGACGGTTGTACAGACGGATCTCATTAGTCTAGATATAGAAGACGGTTGTACAGACGGATCTCGTTAGTCCAGATATAGAAGACGGTTGTACAGACGGATCCCGTTAGTCTAGATATAGAAGACGGTTGTACAGACGGATCTCGTTAGTCTAGATATTGAAGACGTTTGTCCAACGACGTACCTCGTTAGTCTAGATATAGAAAACGGTTGTACAGACGGATCTCGTTAGTCTAGATATAGAAGACGGTTATACAGACGGATCTCGTTAGTCTAGATATAGAAGACGGTTGTACAGACGGATCTCGTTAGTCTAGATATAGAAGACGGTTGTACAGACGGATCTCGTTAGTCTAGATATAGAAGACAGTGGTACAGACGGATCTCGTTAGTCTAGATATAGAAGAAGGTTGTACAGACGGGTCTCGTGAGTCTAGATAGAGAAGACGGTTGTACAGACGGGTCTCGTTAGTCTAGATACAAAAGACGGTTGTATAGACGGATCTCATTAGTCTAGATATAGAAGACGGTTGTACAGACGGATCTCGTTATTCTAGATATAGAAGACGGTTGTACAGACGGATCTCGTTAGTCTAGATATAAAAGACGGTTGTACAGACGGATCTCGTTAGTCTAGATATAGAAGACGGTTGTGCAGACGGATCTCGTTAGTCTAGATATAGAAGGCGGTTGTACAGACGGATCTCGTTAGTCTAGATATAGAAGACGGTTGTACAGACGGATCTCGTTAGTCTAGATATAGAAGACGGTTGTACAGACGGATCTCGTTAGTCTAGATATAGAAGACGGTTGTACCGACGGATCTCTTTAGTCTAGATATAGAAGACGGTTGTACAGACGGATCTCGTTAGTCTAGATATAGAAGAAGGTTGTACAGACGGGTCTCGTGAGTCTAGATAGAGAAGACGGTTGTACAGACGGGTCTCGTTAGTCTAGATATAGAAGACGGTTGTACAGACGGATCTCATTAGTCTAGATATAGAAGACGGTTGTACAGACGGATCTCGTTAGTCCAGATATAGAAGACGGTTGTACAGACGGATCCCGTTAGTCTAGATATAGAAGACGGTTGTACAGACGGATCTCGTTAGTCTAGATATTGAAGACGTTTGTCCAACGACGTACCTCGTTAGTCTAGATATAGAAAACGGTTGTACAGACGGATCTCGTTAGTCTAGATATAGAAGACGGTTATACAGACGGATCTCGTTAGTCTAGATATAGAAGACGGTTGTATAACGAGAGATCTCGTTAGTCTAGATATAGAAGACGGTTGTATAACGAGAGATCTCGTTAGTCTAGATATAGAAGACGGTTGTATAACGAGAGATCTCGTTAGTCTAGATATAGAAGACGGTTGTACAGACGGATCTCGTTAGTCTAGATATAGAAGACGGTTGTACAGCCGGATCTCGTTAGTCTAGATATAGAAGACGGTTGTACAGACGGATCTCGTTAGTCTAGATATAGAAGACGGTTGTACAGACGGATCTCGTTAGTTTAGATATAGAAGACGGTTGTACAGACGGGTCTCGTTAGTCTAGATATAGATGACGGTTGTACAGACGGATCTCCTTAGTCTAGATATAGAAGACGGTTGTACAGATGGATCTCGTTAATCTAGATATAGAAGACAGTTGTACAGACGGATCTCGTTAGTCTAGATATAGAAGACGGTTGTATAACGAGAGATCTCGTTAGTCTAGATATAGAAGACGGTTGTACAGACGGATCCCGTTAGTCTAGATATAGAAGACGGTTGTATAACGAGAGATCTCGTTAGTCTAGATATAGAAGACGGTTGTACAGACGGATCTCGTTAGTCTAGATATAGAAGACGGTTGTACAGACGGATCGCGTTAGTCTAGATATAGAAGATGGTTGTACAACGACGTATCTCGTTAGTCTAGATATAGAAGGCGGTTGTACAGACGGATCTCGTTAGTCTAGATATAGAAGACGGTTGTTCAGACGGATCTCGTTAGTCTAGATATAGAAGACGGTTGTGCAGACGGATCTCGTTAGTCTAGATATAAAAGACGGTTGTACAGACGGATCTCGTTAGTCTAGATATAGAAGACGGTTGTGCAGACGGATCTCGTTAGTCTAGATATAGAAGGCGGTTGTACAGACGGATCTCGTTAGTCTAGATATAGAAGACGGTTGTACAGACGGATCTCGTTAGTCTAGATATAGAAGACGGTTGTACAGACGGATCTCGTTAGTCTAGATATAGAAGACGGTTGTACAGACGGATCTCGTTAGTCTAGATATAGAAGACGGTTGTACAGACGGATCTCGTTAGTCTAGATATAGAAGACGGTTGTACAGACGGATCTCGTTAGTCTAGATATAGAAGACGGTTGTATAACGAGAGATCTCGTTAGTCTAGATATAGAAGACGGTTGTACAGACGGATCTCGTTAGTCTAGATATAGAAGACGGTTGTACCGACGGATCTCTTTAGTCTAGATATAGAAGACGGTTGTACAGACGGATCTCGTTAGTCTAGATATAGAAGAAGGTTGTACAGACGGGTCTCGTGAGTCTAGATAGAGAAGACGGTTGTACAGACGGGTCTCGTTAGTCTAGATATAGAAGACGGTTGTACAGACGGATCTCATTAGTCTAGATATAGAAGACGGTTGTACAGACGGATCTCGTTAGTCCAGATATAGAAGACGGTTGTACAGACGGATCCCGTTAGTCTAGATATAGAAGACGGTTGTACAGACGGATCTCGTTAGTCTAGATATTGAAGACGTTTGTCCAACGACGTACCTCGTTAGTCTAGATATAGAAAACGGTTGTACAGACGGATCTCGTTAGTCTAGATATAGAAGACGGTTATACAGACGGATCTCGTTAGTCTAGATATAGAAGACGGTTGTACAGACGGATCTCGTTAGTCTAGATATAGAAGACGGTTGTACAGACGGATCTCGTTAGTCTAGATATAGAAGAAGGTTGTACAGACGGGTCTCGTGAGTCTAGATAGAGAAGACGGTTGTACAGACGGATCTCATTAGTCTAGATATAGAAGACGGTTGTACAGACGGATCTCGTTAGTCCAGATATAGAAGACGGTTGTACAGACGGATCTCGTTAGTCTAGATATAGAAGACGGTTGTACAGCCGGATCTCGTTAGTCTAGATATAGAAGACGGTTGTACAGACGGATCTCGTTAGTCTAGATATAGAAGACGGTTGTACAGACGGATCTCGTTAGTCTAGATATAGAAGACGGTTGTACAGACGGGTCTCGTTAGTCTAGATATAGATGACGGTTGTACAGACGGATCTCCTTAGTCTAGATATAGAAGACGGTTGTACAGATGGATCTCGTTAGTCTAGATATAGAAGACGGTTGTACAGACGGATCTCGTTAGTCTAGATATAGAAGACGGTTGTATAACGAGAGATCTCGTTAGTCTAGATATAGAAGACGGTTGTACAGACGGATCTCGTTAGTCTAGATATAGAAGACGGTTGTACAGACGGATCTCGTTAGTCTAGATATAGAAGACGGTTGTACAGACGGATCTCGTTAGTCTAGATATAGAAGACGGTTGTTCAGACGGATCTCGTTAGTCTAGATATAGAAGACGGTTGTACAGACGGATCTCGTTAGTCTAGATATAGAAGACGGTTGTACAGACGGATCTCGTTAGTCTAGATATAGAAGACGGTTGTATAACGAGAGATCTCGTTAGTCTAGATATAGAAGACGGTTGTACAGACGGATCCCGTTAGTCTAGATATAGAAGACGGTTGTATAACGAGAGATATCGTTAGTCTAGATATAGAAGACGGTTGTACAGACGGATCTCGTTAGTCTAGATATAGAAGACGGTTGTACAGACGGGTCTCGTTAGTCTAGATATAGAAGACGGTTGTACAGACGGATCTCGTGAGTCTAGATATAGAAGACGGTTGTACAGGCGGATCTCGTTGGTCTAGATATAGAAAACGTTTGTCCAACGACGTATCCCGTTAGTCTAGATATAGAAGACGGTTGTATAACGAGAGATCTCGTTAGTCTAGATATAGAAGACGGTTGTACAGACGGATCTCGTTAGTCTAGATATAGAAGACGGTTGTACAGACGGATCTCGTTAGTGTAGATATAGAAGACGGTTGTACAGACGGATCTCGTTAGTCTAGATATAGAAGACGGTTGTACAGACGGATCTCGTTAGTCTAGATATAGAAGAAGGTTGTACAGACGGATCTCGTGAGTCTAGATATAGAAGACGGTTGTACAGACGGGTCTCGTTAGTCTAGATATAGAAGACGGTTGTACAACGACGTATCTCGTTCGTCTAGATATAGAAGGCGGTTGTACAGACGGATCTCGTTAGTCTAGATATAGAAGACGGTTGTACAGACGGATCTCGTTAGTCTAGATATTGAAGACGTTTGTCCAACGACGTACCTCGTTAGTCTAGATATTGAAAACGGTTGTACAGACGGATCTCGTTAGTCTAGATATAGAAGACGGTTGTACAACGACGGATCTCGTTAGTCTAGATATAGAAGACGGTTGTGCAGACGGATCTCGTTAGTCTAGATATAAAAGACGGTTGTACAGACGGATCTCGTTAGTCTAGATATAGAGGACGGTTGTACAGACGGATCTCGTTAGTCTAGATATAGAAGTAGGTTGTACAGACGGGTCTCGTGAGTCTAGATAGAGAAGACGGTTGTACAGACGGATCTCGTTAGTCTAGATATAGAAGACGGTTGTACAGACGGATCTCGTTAGTCTAGATATAGAAGACGGTTGTACAGACGGATCCCGTTAGTCTAGATATAGAAGACGGTTGTATAACGAGAGATATCGTTAGTCTAGATATAGAAGACGGTTGTACAGACGGATCTCGTTAGTCTAGATATAGAAGACGGTTGTACAGACGGGTCTCGTTAGTCTAGATATAGAAGACGGTTGTACAGACGGATCTCGTGAGTCTAGATGTAGAAGACGGTTGTACAGGCGGATCTCGTTGGTCTAGATATAGAAGACGTGTGTCCAACGACGTATCCCGTTAGTCTAGATATAGAAGACGGTTGTATAACGAGAAATCTAGTTAGTCTAGATATAGAAGACGGTTGTACAGACGGATCTCGTTAGTCTAGATATAGAAGACGGTTGTACAGACGGGTCTCGTTAGTCTAGATATAGAAGACGGTTGTACAGACGGATCTCGTGAGTCTAGATATAGAAGACGGTTGTACAGGCGGATCTCTTTGGTCTAGACATAGAAGACGTTTGTCCAACGACGTATCCCGTTAGTCTAGATATAGAAGACGGTTGTATAACGAGAAATCTAGTTAGTCTAGATATAGAAGACGGTTGTACAGACGGATCTCGTTAGTCTAGATATTGAAGACGTTTGTCCAACGACGTACCTCGTTAGTCTAGATATTGAAAACGGTTGTACAGACGGATCTCGTTAGTCTAGATATAGAAGACGGTTGTACAACGACGGATCTCGTTAGTCTAGATATAGAAGACGGTTGTGCAGACGGATCTCGTTAGTCTAGATATAAAAGACGGTTGTACAGACGGATCTCGTTAGTCTAGATATAGAGGACGGTTGTACAGACGGATCTCGTTAGTCTAGATATAGAAGTAGGTTGTACAGACGGGTCTCGTGAGTCTAGATAGAGAAGACGGTTGTACAGACGGATCTCGTTAGTCTAGATATAGAAGACGGTTGTACAGACGGATCTCGTTAGTCTAGATATAGAAGACGGTTGTACAGACGGATCCCGTTAGTCTAGATATAGAAGACGGTTGTATAACGAGAGATATCGTTAGTCTAGATATAGAAGACGGTTGTACAGACGGATCTCGTTAGTCTAGATATAGAAGACGGTTGTACAGACGGGTCTCGTTAGTCTAGATATAGAAGACGGTTGTACAGACGGATCTCGTGAGTCTAGATATAGAAGACGGTTGTACAGGCGGATCTCGTTGGTCTAGATATAGAAGACGTTTGTCCAACGACGTATCCCGTTAGTCTAGATATAGAAGACGGTTGTATAACGAGAAATCTAGTTAGTCTAGATATAGAAGACGGTTGTACAGACGGATCTCGTTAGTCTAGATATAGAAGACGGTTGTACAGACGGATCTCGTTAGTCTAGATATAGAAGACGGTTGTATAACGAGAGATCTCGTTAGTCTAGATATAGAAGACGGTTGTACAGACGGATCTCGTTAGTCTAGATATAGAAGACGGTTGTACCGACGGATCTCTTTAGCCTAGATATAGAAGACGGTTGTACAGACGGATCTCGTTAGTCTAGATATAGAAGAAGGTTGTACAGACGGGTCTCGTGAGTCTAGATAGAGAAGACGGTTGTACAGACGGGTCTCGTTAGTCTAGATATAGAAGACGGTTGTACAGACGGATCTCATTAGTCTAGATATAGAAGACGGTTGTACAGGCGGATCTCGTTAGTCCAGATATAGAAGACGGTTGTACAGACGGATCCCGTTAGTCTAGATATAGAAGACGGTTGTACAGACGGATCTCGTTAGTGTAGATATAGAAGACGGTTGTACAGACGGATCTCGTTAGTCTAGATATAGAAGACGGTTGTACAGACGGATCTCGTTAGTCTAGATTTAGAAGACGGTTGTACAGACGGATCTCGTTAGTCTAGATATAGAAGACGGTTGTTCAGACGGATCTCGTTAGTCTAGATATAGAAGACGGTTGTACAGACGGATCTCGTTAGTCTAGATATAGAAGACGGTTGTACAGTCGGATCTCGTTAGTCTAGATATAGAAGACGTTTGTCCAACGTCGTATCCCGTTAGTCTAGATATAGAAGACGGTTGTACAGACGGATCTCGTGAGTCTAGATAGAGAAGACGGTTGTACAGACGGGTCTCGTTAGTCTAGATATAGAAGACGGTTGTACAGACGGATCTCATTAGTCTAGATATAGAAGACGGTTGTACAGACGGATCTCGTTAGTCCAGATATAGAAGACGGTTGTACAGACGGATCCCGTTAGTCTAGATATAGAAGACGGTTGTACAGACGGATCTCGTTAGTCTAGATATTGAAGACGTTTGTCCAACGACGTACCTCGTTAGTCTAGATATAGAAAACGGTTGTACAGACGGATCTCGTTAGTCTAGATATAGAAGACGGTTATACAGACGGATCTCGTTAGTCTAGATATAGAAGACGGTTGTACAGACGGATCTCGTTAGTCTAGATATAGAAGACGGTTGTACAGACGGATCTCGTTAGTCTAGATATAGAAGACAGTGGTACAGACGGATCTCGTTAGTCTAGATATAGAAGAAGGTTGTACAGACGGGTCTCGTGAGTCTAGATAGAGAAGACGGTTGTACAGACGGGTCTCGTTAGTCTAGATACAAAAGACGGTTGTATAGACGGATCTCATTAGTCTAGATATAGAAGACGGTTGTACAGACGGATCTCGTTATTCTAGATATAGAAGACGGTTGTACAGACGGATCTCGTTAGTCTAGATATAAAAGACGGTTGTACAGACGGATCTCGTTAGTCTAGATATAGAAGACGGTTGTGCAGACGGATCTCGTTAGTCTAGATATAGAAGGCGGTTGTACAGACGGATCTCGTTAGTCTAGATATAGAAGACGGTTGTACAGACGGATCTCGTTAGTCTAGATATAGAAGACGGTTGTACAGACGGATCTCGTTAGTCTAGATATAGAAGACGGTTGTACCGACGGATCTCTTTAGTCTAGATATAGAAGACGGTTGTACAGACGGATCTCGTTAGTCTAGATATAGAAGAAGGTTGTACAGACGGGTCTCGTGAGTCTAGATAGAGAAGACGGTTGTACAGACGGGTCTCGTTAGTCTAGATATAGAAGACGGTTGTACAGACGGATCTCATTAGTCTAGATATAGAAGACGGTTGTACAGACGGATCTCGTTAGTCCAGATATAGAAGACGGTTGTACAGACGGATCCCGTTAGTCTAGATATAGAAGACGGTTGTACAGACGGATCTCGTTAGTCTAGATATTGAAGACGTTTGTCCAACGACGTACCTCGTTAGTCTAGATATAGAAAACGGTTGTACAGACGGATCTCGTTAGTCTAGATATAGAAGACGGTTATACAGACGGATCTCGTTAGTCTAGATATAGAAGACGGTTGTATAACGAGAGATCTCGTTAGTCTAGATATAGAAGACGGTTGTATAACGAGAGATCTCGTTAGTCTAGATATAGAAGACGGTTGTATAACGAGAGATCTCGTTAGTCTAGATATAGAAGACGGTTGTACAGACGGATCTCGTTAGTCTAGATATAGAAGACGGTTGTACAGCCGGATCTCGTTAGTCTAGATATAGAAGACGGTTGTACAGACGGATCTCGTTAGTCTAGATATAGAAGACGGTTGTACAGACGGATCTCGTTA
Source organism: Andrena bicolor (assembly GCA_960531205.1). Classification (NCBI taxonomy): domain Eukaryota; kingdom Metazoa; phylum Arthropoda; class Insecta; order Hymenoptera; family Andrenidae; genus Andrena; species Andrena bicolor. The sequence continues at coordinate 330,993 of CAUIJW010000166.1, read as the reverse complement.
GTTTAGATATAGAAGACGGTTGTACAGACGGGTCTCGTTAGTCTAGATATAGATGACGGTTGTACAGACGGATCTCCTTAGTCTAGATATAGAAGACGGTTGTACAGATGGATCTCGTTAATCTAGATATAGAAGACAGTTGTACAGACGGATCTCGTTAGTCTAGATATAGAAGACGGTTGTATAACGAGAGATCTCGTTAGTCTAGATATAGAAGACGGTTGTACAGACGGATCCCGTTAGTCTAGATATAGAAGACGGTTGTATAACGAGAGATCTCGTTAGTCTAGATATAGAAGACGGTTGTACAGACGGATCTCGTTAGTCTAGATATAGAAGACGGTTGTACAGACGGATCGCGTTAGTCTAGATATAGAAGATGGTTGTACAACGACGTATCTCGTTAGTCTAGATATAGAAGGCGGTTGTACAGACGGATCTCGTTAGTCTAGATATAGAAGACGGTTGTTCAGACGGATCTCGTTAGTCTAGATATAGAAGACGGTTGTGCAGACGGATCTCGTTAGTCTAGATATAAAAGACGGTTGTACAGACGGATCTCGTTAGTCTAGATATAGAAGACGGTTGTGCAGACGGATCTCGTTAGTCTAGATATAGAAGGCGGTTGTACAGACGGATCTCGTTAGTCTAGATATAGAAGACGGTTGTACAGACGGATCTCGTTAGTCTAGATATAGAAGACGGTTGTACAGACGGATCTCGTTAGTCTAGATATAGAAGACGGTTGTACAGACGGATCTCGTTAGTCTAGATATAGAAGACGGTTGTACAGACGGATCTCGTTAGTCTAGATATAGAAGACGGTTGTACAGACGGATCTCGTTAGTCTAGATATAGAAGACGGTTGTATAACGAGAGATCTCGTTAGTCTAGATATAGAAGACGGTTGTACAGACGGATCTCGTTAGTCTAGATATAGAAGACGGTTGTACCGACGGATCTCTTTAGTCTAGATATAGAAGACGGTTGTACAGACGGATCTCGTTAGTCTAGATATAGAAGAAGGTTGTACAGACGGGTCTCGTGAGTCTAGATAGAGAAGACGGTTGTACAGACGGGTCTCGTTAGTCTAGATATAGAAGACGGTTGTACAGACGGATCTCATTAGTCTAGATATAGAAGACGGTTGTACAGACGGATCTCGTTAGTCCAGATATAGAAGACGGTTGTACAGACGGATCCCGTTAGTCTAGATATAGAAGACGGTTGTACAGACGGATCTCGTTAGTCTAGATATTGAAGACGTTTGTCCAACGACGTACCTCGTTAGTCTAGATATAGAAAACGGTTGTACAGACGGATCTCGTTAGTCTAGATATAGAAGACGGTTATACAGACGGATCTCGTTAGTCTAGATATAGAAGACGGTTGTACAGACGGATCTCGTTAGTCTAGATATAGAAGACGGTTGTACAGACGGATCTCGTTAGTCTAGATATAGAAGAAGGTTGTACAGACGGGTCTCGTGAGTCTAGATAGAGAAGACGGTTGTACAGACGGGTCTCGTTAGTCTAGATATAGAAGACGGTTGTACAGACGGATCTCATTAGTCTAGATATAGAAGACGGTTGTACAGACGGATCTCGTTAGTCCAGATATAGAAGACGGTTGTACAGACGGATCTCGTTAGTCTAGATATAGAAGACGGTTGTACAGCCGGATCTCGTTAGTCTAGATATAGAAGACGGTTGTACAGACGGATCTCGTTAGTCTAGATATAGAAGACGGTTGTACAGACGGATCTCGTTAGTCTAGATATAGAAGACGGTTGTACAGACGGGTCTCGTTAGTCTAGATATAGATGACGGTTGTACAGACGGATCTCCTTAGTCTAGATATAGAAGACGGTTGTACAGATGGATCTCGTTAGTCTAGATATAGAAGACGGTTGTACAGACGGATCTCGTTAGTCTAGATATAGAAGACGGTTGTATAACGAGAGATCTCGTTAGTCTAGATATAGAAGACGGTTGTACAGACGGATCTCGTTAGTCTAGATATAGAAGACGGTTGTACAGACGGATCTCGTTAGTCTAGATATAGAAGACGGTTGTACAGACGGATCTCGTTAGTCTAGATATAGAAGACGGTTGTTCAGACGGATCTCGTTAGTCTAGATATAGAAGACGGTTGTACAGACGGATCTCGTTAGTCTAGATATAGAAGACGGTTGTACAGACGGATCTCGTTAGTCTAGATATAGAAGACGGTTGTATAACGAGAGATCTCGTTAGTCTAGATATAGAAGACGGTTGTACAGACGGATCCCGTTAGTCTAGATATAGAAGACGGTTGTATAACGAGAGATATCGTTAGTCTAGATATAGAAGACGGTTGTACAGACGGATCTCGTTAGTCTAGATATAGAAGACGGTTGTACAGACGGGTCTCGTTAGTCTAGATATAGAAGACGGTTGTACAGACGGATCTCGTGAGTCTAGATATAGAAGACGGTTGTACAGGCGGATCTCGTTGGTCTAGATATAGAAAACGTTTGTCCAACGACGTATCCCGTTAGTCTAGATATAGAAGACGGTTGTATAACGAGAGATCTCGTTAGTCTAGATATAGAAGACGGTTGTACAGACGGATCTCGTTAGTCTAGATATAGAAGACGGTTGTACAGACGGATCTCGTTAGTGTAGATATAGAAGACGGTTGTACAGACGGATCTCGTTAGTCTAGATATAGAAGACGGTTGTACAGACGGATCTCGTTAGTCTAGATATAGAAGACGGTTGTACAGACGGATCTCGTTAGTCTAGATATAGAAGACGGTTGTTCAGACGGATCTCGTTAGTCTAGATATAGAAGACGGTTGTACAGACGGATCTCGTTAGTCTAGATATAGAAGACGGTTGTACAGACGGATCTCGTTAGTCTAGATATAGAAGACGTTTGTGCAACGTCGTATCCCGTTAGTCTAGATATAGAAGACGGTTGTACAGACGGATCTCGTTAGTCTCGATATAGAAAACGGTTGTACAGACGGATCGCGTTAGTCTAGATATAGAAGATGGTTGTACAACGACGTATCTCGTTAGTCTAGATATAGAAGACGGTTGTACAGACGGATCTCGTGAGTCTAGATATAGAAGACGGTTGTACAGGCGGATCTCGTTGGTCTAGATATAGAAGACGTTTGTCCAACGACGTATCCCGTTAGTCTAGATATAGAAGACGGTTGTATAACGAGAGATCTCGTTAGTCTAGATATAGAAGACGGTTGTACAGACGGATCTCGTTAGTCTAGATATAGAAGACGGTTGTACAGACGGATCTCGTTAGTGTAGATATAGAAGACGGTTGTACAGACGGATCTCGTTAGTCTAGATATAGAAGACGGTTGTACAGACGGATCTCGTTAGTCTAGATATAGAAGACGGTTGTACAGACGGATCTCGTTAGTCTAGATATAGAAGACGGTTGTTCAGACGGATCTCCTTAGTCTAGATATAGAACACGGTTGTACAGATGGATCTCGTTAATCTAGATATAGAAGACGGTTGTGCAGACGGATCTCGTTAGTCTAGATATAAAAGACGGTTGTACAGACGGATCTCGTTAGTCTAGATATAGAAGACGGTTGTGCAGACGGATCTCGTTAGTCTAGATATAGAAGGCGGTTGTACAGACGGATCTCGTTAGTCTAGATATAGAAGACGGTTGTATAACGAGAGATCTCGTTAGTCTAGATATAGAAGACGGTTGTACAGACGGATCTCGTTAATCTAGATATAGAAGACGGTTGTACAGACGGATCTCGTTAGTCTAGATATAGAAGACGGTTGTACAGACGGATCTCGTTAGTCTAGATATAGAAGACGGTTGTACAGACGGATCTCGTTAGTCTAGATATAGAAGACGGTTGTACAGACGGATCTCGTTAGTCTAGATATAGAAGACGGTTGTACAGACGGATCTCGTTAGTCTAGATATAGAAGACGGTTGTACAGACGGATCTCGTTAGTCTAGATATAGAAGACGTTTGTCCAACGACGTATCCCGTTAGTCTAGATATAGAAGACGGTTGTACAGACGGGTCTCGTTAGTCTAGATATAGATGACGGTTGTACAGACGCATCTCATTAGTCTAGATATAGAAGATGGTTGTACAGATGGATCTCGTTAGTCTAGATATAGAAGACGGTTGTACAGACGGATCTCGTTAGTCTAGATATAGAAGACGGTTGTACAGACGGATCTCGTTAGTCTAGATATAGAAGACGGTTGTACAGACGGATCTCGTTAGTCTAGATATAGAAGACGGTTGTACAGACGGATCTCGTTAGTCTAGATATAGAAGACGGTTGTATAACGAGAGATCTCGTTAGTCTAGATATAGAAGACGGTTGTACAGACGGATCTCGTTAGTCTAGATATAGAAGACAGTTGTACCGACGGATCTCTTTAGTCTAGATATAGAAGACGGTTGTACAGACGGATCTCGTTAGTCTAGATATAGAAGAAGGTTGTACAGACGGGTCTCGTGAGTCTAGATAGAGAAGACGGTTGTACAGACGGGTCTCGTTAGTCTAGATATAGAAGACGGTTGTACAGACGGATCTCATTAGTCTAGATATAGAAGACGGTTGTACAGACGGATCTCGTTAGTCTAGATATAGAAGACGGTTGTACAGGCGGATCCCGTTAGTCTAGATATAGAAGACGGTTGTACAGACGGATCTCGTTAGTCTAGATATTGAAGACGTTTGTCCAACGACGTACCTCGTTAGTCTAGATATAGAAAACGGTTGTACAGACGGATCTCGTTAGTCTAGATATAGAAGACGGTTGTACAGACGGATCTCGTTAGTCTAGATATAGAAGACGGTTGTATAACGAGAGATCTCGTTAGTCTAGATATAGAAGACGGTTGTACAGACGGTTCTCGTTAGTCTAGATATAGAAGACGGTTGTACAGCCGGATCTCGTTAGTCTAGATATAGAAGACGGTTGTACAGACGGATCTCGTTAGTCTAGATATAGAAGACGGTTGTTCAGACGGATCTCCTTAGTCTAGATATAGAACACGGTTGTACAGATGGATCTCGTTAATCTAGATATAGAAGACGGTTGTGCAGACGGATCTCGTTAGTCTAGATATAAAAGACGGTTGTACAGACGGATCTCGTTAGTCTAGATATAGAAGACGGTTGTGCAGACGGATCTCGTTAGTCTAGATATAGAAGGCGGTTGTACAGACGGATCTCGTTAGTCTAGATATAGAAGACGGTTGTATAACGAGAGATCTCGTTAGTCTAGATATAGAAGACGGTTGTACAGACGGATCTCGTTAATCTAGATATAGAAGACGGTTGTACAGACGGATCTCGTTAGTCTAGATATAGAAGACGGTTGTACAGACGGATCTCGTTAGTCTAGATATAGAAGACGGTTGTACAGACGGATCTCGTTAGTCTAGATATAGAAGACGGTTGTACAGACGGATCTCGTTAGTCTAGATATAGAAGACGGTTGTACAGACGGATCTCGTTAGTCTAGATATAGAAGACGGTTGTACAGACAGATCTCGTTAGTCTAGATATAGAAGACGGTTGTACAGACGGATCTCGTTAGTCTAGATATAGAAGACGGTTGTACAGACGGATCTCGTTAGTCTAGATATAGAAGACGGTTGTACAGACGGATCTCGTTAGTCTAGATATAGAAGACGTTTGTCCAACGACGTATCCCGTTAGTCTAGATATAGAAGACGGTTGTACAGACGGGTCTCGTTAGTCTAGATATAGATGACGGTTGTACAGACGCATCTCATTAGTCTAGATATAGAAGACGGTTGTACAGATGGATCTCGTTAGTCTAGATATAGAAGACGGTTGTACAGACGGATCTCGTTAGTCTAGATATAGAAGACGGTTGTACAGACGGATCTCGTTAGTCTAGATATAGAAGACGGTTGTACAGACGGATCTCGTTAGTCTAGATATAGAAGACGGTTGTACAGACGGATCTCGTTAGTCTAGATATAGAAGACGGTTGTATAACGAGAGATCTCGTTAGTCTAGATATAGAAGACGGTTGTACAGACGGATCTCGTTAGTCTAGATATAGAAGACAGTTGTACCGACGGATCTCTTTAGTCTAGATATAGAAGACGGTTGTACAGACGGATCTCGTTAGTCTAGATATAGAAGAAGGTTGTACAGACGGGTCTCGTGAGTCTAGATAGAGAAGACGGTTGTACAGACGGGTCTCGTTAGTCTAGATATAGAAGACGGTTGTACAGACGGATCTCATTAGTCTAGATATAGAAGACGGTTGTACAGACGGATCTCGTTAGTCTAGATATAGAAGACGGTTGTACAGACGGATCTCGTTAGTCTAGATATAGAAGACGGTTGTACAGACGGATCTCGTTAGTCTAGATATAGAAGACGTTTGTCCAACGACGTATCCCGTTAGTCTAGATATAGAAGACGGTTGTATAACGAGAGATCTCGTTAGTCTAGATATAGAAGACGGTTGTACAGACGGATCTCGTTAGTCTAGATATAGAAGACGGTTGTACAGACGGATCTCGTTAGTCTAGATATAGAAGACGGTTGTACAGACGGATCTCGTTAGTCTAGATATAGAAGACGGTTGTGCAGACGGATCTCGTTAGTCTAGATATAGAAGGCGGTTGTACAGACGGATCTCGTTAGTCTAGATATAGAAGACGGTTGTATAACGAGAGATCTCGTTAGTCTAGATATAGAAGACGGTTGTACAGACGGATCTCGTTAGTCTAGATATAGAAGACGGTTGTACAGACGGATCTCGTTAGTCTAGATATAGAAGACGGTTGTACAGACGGATCTCGTTAGTCTAGATATAGAAGACGGTTGTACAGACGGATCTCGTTAGTCTAGATATAGAAGACGGTTGTACAGACGGATCTCGTTAGTCTAGATATAGAAGACGGTTGTACAGACGGATCTCGTTAGTCTAGATATAGAAGACGTTTGTCCAACGACGTATCCCGTTAGTCTAGATATAGAAGACGGTTGTACAGACGGGTCTCGTTAGTCTAGATATAGATGACGGTTGTACAGACGGATCTCATTAGTCTAGATATAGAAGACGGTTGTACAGATGGATCTCGTTAGTCTAGATATAGAAGACGGTTGTACAGACGGATCTCGTTAGTCTAGATATAGAAGACGGTTGTACAGACGGATCTCGTTAGTCTAGATATAGAAGACGGTTGTACAGACGGATCTCGTTAGTCTAGATATAGAAGACGGTTGTACAGACGGATCTCGTTAGTCTAGATATAGAAGACGGTTGTATAACGAGAGATCTCGTTAGTCTAGATATAGAAGACGGTTGTACAGACGGATCTCGTTAGTCTAGATATAGAAGACGGTTGTACCGACGGATCTCTTTAGTCTAGATATAGAAGACGGTTGTACAGACGGATCTCGTTAGTCTAGATATAGAAGAAGGTTGTACAGACGGGTCTCGTGAGTCTAGATAGAGAAGACGGTTGTACAGACGGGTCTCGTTAGTCTAGATATAGAAGACGGTTGTACAGACGGATCTCGTTAGTCTATATATAAAAGACGGTTGTTCAGACGGATCTCGTTAGTCTAGATATAGAAGACGGTTGTACAGACGGATCTCGTTAGTGTAGATATAGAAGACGGTTGTACAGACGGATCTCGTTAGTCTAGATATAGAAGACGGTTGTACAGACGGATCTCGTTAGTCTAGATATAGAAGACGGTTGTACAGACGGATCTCGTTAGTCTAGATATAGAAGACGGTTGTACAGACGGATCTCGTTAGTCTAGATATAGAAGACGGTTGTACATACGGATCTCGTTAGTCTAGATATAGAAGACGGTTGTACCGACGGATCTCTTTAGTCTAGATATAGAAGACGGTTGTACAGACGGATCTCGTTAGTCTAGATATAGAAGACGGTTGTACAGACGGATCTTGTTAGTCTAGATATAGAAGACGGTTGTACAGACGGATCTCGTTAGTCTAGATATAGAAGACGGTTGTACAGACGGATCTCGTTAGTCTAGATATAGAAGACGGTTGTACAGACGGATCTCGTTAGTCTAGATATAGAAGACGGTTGTTCAGACGGATCTCGTTAGTCTAGATATAGAAGACGGTCGTACAGACGGATCTCGTTAGTCTAGATATAGAAGACGGTTGTACAGACGGATCTCGTTAGTCTAGATATAGAAGACGTTTGTCCAACCTCGTATCCCGTTAGTCTAGATATAGAAGACGGTTGTACAGACGGATCTCGTTAGTCTCGATATAGAAAACGGTTGTACAGACGGATCGCGTTAGTCTAGATATAGAAGATGGAAGTACAACGACGTATCTCGTTAGTCTAGATATAGAAGGCGGTTGTACAGACGGATCTCGTTAGTCTAGATATAGAAGACGGTTGTGCAGACGGATCTCGTTAGTCTAGATATAGAAGGCGGTTGTACAGACGGATCTCGTTAGTCTAGATATAGAAGACGGTTGTATAACGAGAGATCTCGTTAGTCTAGATATAGAAGACGGTTGTACAGACGGATCTCGTTAGTCTAGATATAGAAGACGGTTGTACAGACGGATCTCGTTAGTCTAGATATAGAAGACGGTTGTACAGACGGATCTCGTTAGTCTAGATATAGAAGACGGTTGTACAGACGGATCTCGTTAGTCTAGATATAGAAGACGGTTGTACAGACGGATCTCGTTAGTCTAGATATAGAAGACGGTTGTACAGACGGATCTCGTTAGTCTAGATATAGAAGACGGTTGTACAGACGGATCTCGTTAGTCTAGATATAGAAGACGGTTGTACAACGACGGATCTCGTTAGTCTAGATATAGAAAACGGTTGTACAGACGGATCTCGTTAGTCTAGATATAGAAGACGGTTGTGCAGACGGATCTCGTTAGTCTAGATATAAAAGACGGTTGTGCAGACGGATCTCGTTAGTCTAGATATAAAAGACGGTTGTACAGACGGATCTCGTTAGTCTAGATATAGAAGAAGGTTGTACAGACGGATCTCGTTAGTCTAGATATAGAAGACGTTTGTCCAACGTCGTATCCCGTTAGTCTAGATATAGAAGACGGTTGTACAGACGGATCTCGTTAGTCTCGATATAGAAAACGGTTGTACAGACGGATCGCGTTAGTCTAGATATAGAAGATGGTTGTACAACGACGTATCTCGTTAGTCTAGATATAGAAGGCGGTTGTACAGACGGATCTCGTTAGTCTAGATATAGAAGACGGTTGTACAGACGGATCTCGTTAGTCTAGATATAGAAGACGGTTGTACAGACGGATCTCGTTAGTCTAGATATAGAAGACGGTTGTACCGACGGATCTCTTTAGTCTAGATATAGAAGACGGTTGTACAGACGGATCTCGTTAGTCTAGATATAGAAGACGGTTGTACAGACGGATCTCGTTAGTCTAGATATAGAAGACGGTTGTATAACGAGAGATCTCGTTAGTCTAGATATAGAAGACGGTTGTACAGACGGATCTCGTTAGTCTAGATATAGAAGACGGTTGTGCAGACGGATCTCGTTAGTCTAGATATAGAAGACGGTTGTACAGACGGGTCTCGTTAGTCTAGATATAGAAGACGGTTGTATAACAAGAGATCTCGTTAGTCTAGATTTAGAAGACGGTTGTACAGACGGATCTCGTTAGTCTAGATATAGAAGACGTTTGTCCAACGACGTATCCCGTTAGTCTAGATATAGAAGACGGTTGTACAGACGGGTCTCGTTAGTCTAGATATAGATGACGGTTGTACAGACGGATCTCGTTAGTCTAGATATAGAAGACGGTTGTACAGACGGATCTCGTTAGTCTAGATATAGAAGACGGTTGTACAGACGGATCTCGTTAGTCTAGATATAGAAGACGGTTGTTCAGACGGATCTCGTTAGTCTAGATATAGAAGACGGTTGTACAGACGGATCTCGTTAGTCTAGATATAGAAGACGGTTGTACAGACGGATCTCGTTAGTCTAGATATAGAAGACGTTTGTCCAACGTCGTATCCCGTTAGTCTAGATATAGAAGACGGTTGTACAGACGGATCTCGTTAGTCTCGATATAGAAAACGGTTGTACAGACGGATCGCGTTAGTCTAGATATAGAAGATGGTTGTACAACGACGTATCTCGTTAGTCTAGATATAGAAGGCGGTTGTACAGACGGATCTCGTTAGTCTAGATATAGAAGACGGTTGTTCAGACGGATCTCGTTAGTCTAGATATAGAAGACGGTTGTGCAGACGGATCTCGTTAGTCTAGATATAGAAGAAGGTTGTACAGACGGATCTTGTTAGTCTAGATATAGAAGGCGGTTGTACAGACGGATCTCGTTAGTCTAGATATAGAAGACGGTTGTACAGACGGATCTCGTTAGTCTAGATATAGAAGACGGTTGTACAGACGGATCTCGTTAGTCTAGATATAGAAGACGGTTGTACAGACGGATCTCGTTAGTCTAGATATAGAAGACGGTTGTACAGACGGATCTCGTTAGTCTAGATATAGAAGACCTTTGTCCAACGACGTATCCCGTTAGTCTAGATATAGAAGACGGTTGTACAGACGGGTCTCGTTAGTCTAGATATAGATGACGGTTGTACAGACGGATCTCATTAGTCTAGATATAGAAGACGGTTGTACAGATGGATCTCGTTAGTCTAGATATAGAAGACGGTTGTACAGACGGATCTCGTTAGTCTAGATATAGAAGACGGTTGTACAGACGGATCTCGTTAGTCTAGATATAGAAGACGGTTGTACAGACGGATCTCGTTAGTCTAGATATAGAAGACGGTTGTACAGACGGATCTCGTTAGTCTAGATATAGAAGACGGTTGTATAACGAGAGATCTCGTTAGTCTAGATATAGAAGACGGTTGTACAGACGGATCTCGTTAGTCTAGATATAGAAGACGGTTGTACCGACGGATCTCTTTAGTCTAGATATAGAAGACGGTTGTACAGACGGATCTCGTTAGTCTAGATATAGAAGAAGGTTGTACAGACGGGTCTCGTGAGTCTAGATAGAGAAGACGGTTGTACAGACGGGTCTCGTTAGTCTAGATATAGAAGACGGTTGTACAGACGGATCTCGTTAGTCTAGATATAAAAGACGGTTGTTCAGACGGATCTCGTTAGTCTAGATATAGAAGACGGTTGTACAGACGGATCTCGTTAGTGTAGATATAGAAGACGGTTGTACAGACGGATCACGTTAGTCTAGATATAGAAGACGGTTGTACAGACGGATCTCGTTAGTCTAGATATAGAAGACGGTTGTACAGACGGATCTCGTTAGTCTAGATATAGAAGACGGTTGTACAGACGGATCTCGTTAGTCTAGATATAGAAGACGGTTGTACATACGGATCTCGTTAGTCTAGATATAGAAGACGGTTGTACCGACGGATCTCTTTAGTCTAGATATAGAAGACGGTTGTACAGACGGATCTCGTTAGTCTAGATATAGAAGACGGTTGTACAGACGGATGTTGTTAGTCTAGATATAGAAGACGGTTGTACAGACGGATCTCGTTAGTCTAGATATAGAAGACGGTTGTACAGACGGATCTCGTTAGTCTAGATATAGAAGACGGTTGTACAGACGGATCTCGTTAGTCTAGATATAGAAGACGGTTGTTCAGACGGATCTCGTTAGTCTAGATATAGAAGACGGTTGTACAGACGGATCTCGTTAGTCTAGATATAGAAGACGGTTGTACAGACGGATCTCGTTAGTCTAGATATAGAAGACGTTTGTCCAACGTCGTATCCCGTTAGTCTAGATATAGAAGACGGTTGTACAGACGGATCTCGTTAGTCTCGATATAGAAAACGGTTGTACAGACGGATCGCGTTAGTCTAGATATAGAAGATGGAAGTACAACGACGTATCTCGTTAGTCTAGATATAGAAGGCGGTTGTACAGACGGATCTCGTTAGTCTAGATATAGAAGACGGTTGTGCAGACGGATCTCGTTAGTCTAGATATAGAAGGCGGTTGTACAGACGGATCTCGTTAGTCTAGATATAGAAGACGGTTGTATAACGAGAGATCTCGTTAGTCTAGATATAGAAGACGGTTGTACAGACGGATCTCGTTAGTCTAGATATAGAAGACGGTTGTACAGACGGATCTCGTTAGTCTAGATTTAGAAGACGGTTGTACAGACGGATCTCGTTAGTCTAGATATAGAAGACGGTTGTACCGACGGATCTCTTTAGTCTAGATATAGAAGACGGTTGTACAGACGGATCTCGTTAGTCTAGATATAGAAGACGGTTGTACAGACGGATCTCCTTAGTCTAGATATAGAAGACGGTTGTACAGACGGATCTCGTTAGTCTAGATATAGAAGACGGTTGTACAGACGGATCTCGTTAGTCTAGATATAGAAGACGGTTGTACAGACGGATCTCGTTAGTCTAGATATAGAAGACGGTTGTACAGACGGATCTCGTTAGTCTAGATATAGAAGACGGTTGTACAGACGGATCTCGTTAGTCTAGATATAGAAGACGGTTGTACAGACGGATCTCGTTAGTCTAGATATAGAAGACGGTTGTATAACGAGAGATCTCGTTAGTCTAGATATAGAAGACGGTTGTACAGACGGATCTCGTTAGTCTAGATATAGAAGACGGTTGTACCGACGGATCTCTTTAGTCTAGATATAGAAGACGGTTGTACAGACGGATCTCGTTAGTCTAGATATAGAAGACGGTTGTATAACGAGAGATCTCGTTAGTCTAGATATAGAAGACGGTTGTACAGACGGATCTCGTTAGTCTAGATATAGAAGACGGTTGTGCAGACGGATCTCGTTAGTCTAGATATAGAAGACGGTTGTACAGACGGGTCTCGTTAGTCTAGATATAGAAGACGGTTGTATAACGAGAGATCTCGTTAGTCTAGATATAGAAGACGGTTGTACAGACGGATCTCGTTAGTCTAGATATAGAAGACGGTTGTACAGACGTATCCCGTTAGTCTAGATATAGAAGACGGTTGTACAGACGGGTCTCGTTAGTCTAGATATAGATGACGGTTGTACAGACGGATCTCGTTAGTCTAGATATAGAAGACGGTTGTACAGACGGATCTCGTTAGTCTAGATATAGAAGACGGTTGTACAGACGGATCTCGTTAGTCTAGATATAGAAGACGGTTGTTCAGACGGATCTCGTTAGTCTAGATATAGAAGACGGTTGTACAGACGGATCTCGTTAGTCTAGATATAGAAGACGGTTGTACAGACGGATCTCGTTAGTCTAGATATAGAAGACGTTTGTCCAACGTCGTATCCCGTTAGTCTAGATATAGAAGACGGTTGTACAGACGGATCTCGTTAGTCTCGATATAGAAAACGGTTGTACAGACGGATCGCGTTAGTCTAGATATAGAAGATGGTTGTACAACGACGTATCTCGTTAGTCTAGATATAGAAGGCGGTTGTACAGACGGATCTCGTTAGTCTAGATATAGAAGACGGTTGTTCAGACGGATCTCGTTAGTCTAGATATAGAAGACGGTTGTGCAGACGGATCTCGTTAGTCTAGATATAGAAGACGGTTGTACAGACGGATCTCGTTAGTCTAGATATAGAAGACGGTTGTACAGACGGATCTCGTTAGTCTAGATATAGAAGACGGTTGTACAGACGGATCTCGTTAGTCTAGATATAGAAGACGGTTGTACAGACGGATCCCGTTAGTCTAGATATAGAAGACGGTTGTACAGACGGATCCCGTTAGTCTAGATATAGAAGACGGTTGTATAACGAGAGATCTCGTTAGTCTAGATATAGAAGACGGTTGTACAGACGGATCTCGTTAGTCTAGATATAGAAGACGGTTGTACAGACGGATCTCGTTAGTCTAGATATAGAAGACGGATGTACAGACGGATCTCGTTAGTCTAGATATAGAAGACGGTTGTACAACGACGGATCTCGTTAGTCTAGATATAGAAGACGGTTGTACAGACGGATCTCGTTAGTCTAGATATAGAAGACGGTTGTTCAGACGGATCTCGTTAGTCTAGATATAGAAGACGGTTGTACAGACGGATCTCGTTAGTCTAGATATAGAAGACGGTTGTACAGACGGATCTCGTTAGTCTAGATATAGAAGACGTTTGTCCAACGTTGTATCCCGTTAGTCTAGATATAGAAGACGGTTGTACAGACGGATCTCGTTAGTCTCGATATAGAAAACGGTTGTACAGACGGATCGCGTTAGTCTAGATATAGAAGATGGTTGTACAACGACGTATCTCGTTAGTCTAGATATAGAAGGCGGTTGTACAGACGGATCTCGTTAGTCTAGATATAGAAGACGGTTGTTCAGACGGATCTCGTTAGTCTAGATATAGAAGACGGTTGTGCAGACGGATCTCGTTAGTCTAGATATAAATGACGGTTGTACAGACGGATCTCGTTAGTCTAGATATAGAAGACGGTTGTGCAGACGGATCTCGTTAGTCTAGATATAGAAGGCGGTTGTACAGACGGATCTCGTTAGTCTAGATATAGAAGACGGTTGTATAACGAGAGATCTCGTTAGTCTAGATATAGAAGACGGTTGTACAGACGGATCTCGTTAGTCTAGATATAGAAGACGGTTGTACAGACGGATCTCGTTAGTCTAGATATAGAAGACGGTTGTACAGACAGATCTCGTTAGTCTAGATATAGAAGACGGTTGTACAGACGGATCTCGTTAGTCTAGATATAGAAGACGGTTGTGCAGACGGATCTCGTTAGTCTAGATATAGAAGGCGGTTGTACAGACGGATCTCGTTAGTGTAGATATAGAAGACGGTTGTATAACGAGAGATCTCGTTAGTCTAGATATAGAAGACGGTTGTACAGACGGATCTCGTTAGTCTAGATATAGAAGACGGTTGTACAGACGGATCTCGTTAGTCTAGATATAGAAGACGGTTGTACAGACGGATCTCGTTAGTCTAGATATAGAAGACGGTTGTGCAGACGGATCTCGTTAGTCTAGATATAGAAGGCGGTTGTACAGACGGATCTCGTTAGTCTAGATATAGAAGACGGTTGTACAGACGGATCTCGTTAGTCTAGATATAGAAGACGGTTGTACCGACGGATCTCTTTAGTCTAGATATAGAAGACGGTTGTACAGACGGATCTCGTTAGTCTAGATATAGAAGACGGTTGTACAGACGGATCTCCTTAGTCTAGATATAGAAGACGGTTGTACAGACGGATCTCGTTAGTCTAGATATAGAAGACGGTTGTACAGACGGATCTCGTTAGTCTAGATATAGAAGACGGTTGTACAGACGGATCTCGTTAGTCTAGATATAGAAGACGGTTGTACAGACGGATCTCGTTAGTCTAGATATAGAAGACGGTTGTACAGACAGATCTCGTTAGTCTAGATATAGAAGACGGTTGTACACACGGATCTCGTTAGTCTAGATATAGAAGACGGTTGTGCAGACGGATCTCGTTAGTCTAGATATAAAAGACGGTTGTACAGACGGATTTCGTTAGTCTAGATATAGAAGACGGTTGTACAGACGGTTCTCGTTAGTCTAGATATAGAAGACGTTTGTACAGACGGATCCCGTTAGTCTAGATATAGAAGACGGTTGTACAGACGGATCTCGTTAGTCTAGATATAGAAGACGGTTGTACAGACGGATCTCGTTAGTCTAGATATAGAAGACGTTTGTCCAACGACGTATCCCGTTAGTCTAGATATAGAAGACGGTTGTACAGACGGATCTCGTTTGTCTAGATATAGAAGACGGTTGTACAGACGGATCTCGTTAGTCTAGATATAGAAGACGGTTGTACAGACGGATCTCGTTAGTCTAGATATAGAAGACGGTTGTACAGACGGATCTCGTTAGTCTAGATATAGAAGACGGTTGTATAACGAGAGATCTCGTTAGTCTAGATATAGAAGACGGTTGTACAGACGGATCTCGTTAGTCTAGATATAGAAGACGGTTGTACCGACGGATCTCTTTAGTCTAGATATAGAAGACGGTTGTACAGACGGATCTCGTTAGTCTAGATATAGAAGACGGTTGTATAACGAGAGATCTCGTTAGTCTAGATATAGAAGACGGTTGTACAGACGGATCTCGTTAGTCTAGATATAGAAGACGGTTGTGCAGACGGATCTCGTTAGTCTAGATATAGAAGACGGTTGTACAGACGGGTCTCGTTAGTCTAGATATAGAAGACGGTTGTATAACGAGAGATCTCGTTAGTCTAGATATAGAAGACGGTTGTACAGACGGATCTCGTTAGTCTAGATATAGAAGACGGTTGTACAGACGTATCCCGTTAGTCTAGATATAGAAGACGGTTGTACAGACGGGTCTCGTTAGTCTAGATATAGATGACGGTTGTACAGACGGATCTCGTTAGTCTAGATATAGAAGACGGTTGTACAGACGGATCTCGTTAGTCTAGATATAGAAGACGGTTGTACAGACGGATCTCGTTAGTCTAGATATAGAAGACGGTTGTTCAGACGGATCTCGTTAGTCTAGATATAGAAGACGGTTGTACAGACGGATCTCGTTAGTCTAGATATAGAAGACGGTTGTACAGACGGATCTCGTTAGTCTAGATATAGAAGACGTTTGTCCAACGTCGTATCCCGTTAGTCTAGATATAGAAGACGGTTGTACAGACGGATCTCGTTAGTCTCGATATAGAAAACGGTTGTACAGACGGATCGCGTTAGTCTAGATATAGAAGATGGTTGTACAACGACGTATCTCGTTAGTCTAGATATAGAAGGCGGTTGTACAGACGGATCTCGTTAGTCTAGATATAGAAGACGGTTGTTCAGACGGATCTCGTTAGTCTAGATATAGAAGACGGTTGTGCAGACGGATCTCGTTAGTCTAGATATAGAAGAAGGTTGTACAGACGGATCTTGTTAGTCTAGATATAGAAGACGGTTGTATAACGAGAGATCTCGTTAGTCTAGATATAGAAGACGGTTGTACAGACGGATCTCGTTAGTCTAGATATAGTAGATGGGTGTACAACGACGTATCTCGTTAGTCTAGATATAGAAGGCGGTTGTACAGACGGATCTCGTTAGTCTAGATATAGAAGACGGTTGTACAGACGGATCTCGTTAGTCTAGATATAGAAGACGTTTGTCCAACGACGTATCCCGTTAGTCTAGATATAGAAGACGGTTGTACAGACGGATCTCGTTAGTCTAGATATAGAAGACGGTTGTACAGACGGATCTCGTTAGTCTAGATATAGAAGGCGGTTGTACAGACGGATCTCGTTAGCCTAGATATAGAAGACGGTTGTTCAGACGGATCTCGTTAGTCTAGATATAGAAGACGGTTGTACAGACGGGTCTGGTTAGTCTAGATATAGATGACGGTTGTACAGACGGATCTCGTTAGTCTAGATATAGAAGACGGTTGTACAGACGGATCTCGTTAGTCTAGATATAGAAGACGGTTGTACAGACGGATCTCGTTAGTCTAGATATAGAAGACGGTTGTTCAGACGGATCTCGTTAGTCTAGATATAGAAGACGGTTGTACAGACGGATCTCGTTAGTCTAGATATAGAAGACGGTTGTACAGACGGATCTCGTTAGTCTAGATATAGAAGACGTTTGTCCAACGTCGTATCCCGTTAGTCTAGATATAGAAGACGGTTGTACAGACGGATCTCGTTAGTCTCGATATAGAAAACGGTTGTACAGACGGATCGCGTTAGTCTAGATATAGAAGATGGTTGTACAACGACGTATCTCGTTAGTCTAGATATAGAAGGCGGTTGTACAGACGGATCTCGTTAGTCTAGATATAGAAGACGGTTGTTCAGACGGATCTCGTTAGTCTAGATATAGAAGACGGTTGTACAGACGGATCTCGTTAGTCTAGATATAGAAGACGGTTGTTCAGACGGATCTCGTTAGTCTAGATATAGAAGACGGTTGTACAGACGGATCTCGTTAGTCTAGATATAGAAGACGGTTGTGCAGACGGATCTCGTTAGTCTAGATATAGAAGGCGGTTGTACAGACGGATCTCGTTAGTCTAGATATAGAAGACGGTTGTATAACGAGAGATCTCGTTAGTCTAGATATAGAAGACGGTTGTACAGACGGATCTCGTTAGTCTAGATATAGAAGACGGTTGTACCGACGGATCTCTTTAGTCTAGATATAGAAGACGGTTGTATAACGAGAGATCTCGTTAGTCTAGATATAGAAGACGGTTGTACAGACGGATCTCGTTAGTCTAGATATAGAAGACGGTTGTACCGACGGATCTCTTTAGTCTAGATATAGAAGACGGTTGTACAGACGGATCTCGTTAGTCTAGATATAGAAGACGGTTGTACAGACGGATCTCGGTAGTCTAGATATAGAAGACGGTTGTACAGACGGATCTCGTTAGTCTAGATATAGAAGACGGTTGTACAGACGGATCTCGTTAGTCTAGATATAGAAGACGGTTGTACAGACGGATCTCGTTAGTCTAGATATAGAAGACGGTTGTATAACGAGAGATCTCGTTAGTCTAGATATAGAAGACGGTTGTGCAGACGGATCTCGTTAGTCTAGATATAAAAGACGGTTGTACAGACGGATCTCGTTAGTCTAGATATAGAAGACGGTTGTGCAGACGGATCTCGTTAGTCTAGATATAGAAGGCGGTTGTACAGACGGATCTCGTTAGTCTAGATATAGAAGACGTTTGTCCAACGTCGTATCCCGTTAGTCTAGATATAGAAGACGGTTGTACAGACGGATCTCGTTAGTCTCGATATAGAAAACGGTTGTACAGACGGATCGCGTTAGTCTAGATATAGAAGATGGTTGTACAACGACGTATCTCGTTAGTCTAGATATAGAAGGCGGTTGTACAGACGGATCTCGTTAGTCTAGATATAGAAGACGGTTGTTCAGACGGATCTCGTTAGTCTAGATATAGAAGACGGTTGTGCAGACGGATCTCGTTAGTCTAGATATAAAAGACGGTTGTACAGACGGATCTCGTTAGTCTAGATATAGAAGACGGTTGTGCAGACGGATCTCGTTAGTCTAGATATAGAAGGCGGTTGTACAGACGGATCTCGTTAGTCTAGATATAGAACACGGTTGTATAACGAGAGATCTCGTTAGTCTAGATATAGAAGACGGTTGTACAGACGGATCTCGTTAGTCTAGATATAGAAGACGGTTGTACCGACGGATCTCTTTAGTCTAGATATAGAAGACGGTTGTACAGACGGATCTCGTTAGTCTAGATATAGAAGACGGTTGTACAGACGGATCTCGTTAGTCTAGATATAGAAGACGTTTGTCCAACGACGTATCCCGTTAGTCTAGATATAGAAGACGGTTGTACAGACGGGTCTCGTTAGTCTAGATATAGATGACGGTTGTACAGACGGATCTCATTAGTCTAGATATAGAAGACGGTTGTACAGATGGATCTCGTTAGTCTAGATATAGAAAACGGTTGTACAGACGGATCGCGTTAGTCTAGATATAGAAGATGGTTGTACAACGACGTATCTCGTTAGTCTAGATATAGAAGGCGGTTGTACAGACGGATCTCGTTAGTCTAGATATAGAAGACGGTTGTTCAGACGGATCTCGTTAGTCTAGATATAGAAGACGGTTGTGCAGACGGATCTCGTTAGTCTAGATATAAAAGACGGTTGTACAGACGGATCTCGTTAGTCTAGATATAGAAGACGGTTGTGCAGACGGATCTCGTTAGTCTAGATATAGAAGGCGGTTGTACAGACGGATCTCGTTAGTCTAGATATAGAAGACGGTTGTATAACGAGAGATCTCGTTAGTCTAGATATAGAAGACGGTTGTATAACGAGAGATCTCGTTAGTCTAGATATAGAAGACGGTTGTACAGACGGATCTCGTTAGTCTAGATATAGAAGACGGTTGTACAGACGGATCTCGTTAGTCTAGATATAGAAGACGGTTGTACAGACGGATCTCGTTAGTCTAGATATAGAAGACGGTTGTACAGACGGATCTCGTTAGTCTAGATATAGAAGACGGTTGTACAACGACGGATCTCGTTAGTCTAGATATAGAAAACGGTTGTACAGACGGGTCTCGTTAGTCTAGATATAGAAGACGGTTGTACAGACGGATCTCGTGAGTCTAGATATAGAAGACGGTTGTTCAGACGGATCTCGTTAGTCTAGATATAGAAGACGGTTGTGCAGACGGATCTCGTTAGTCTAGATATAAAAGACGGTTGTACAGACGGATCTCGTTAGTCTAGATATAGAAGACGGTTGTGCAGACGGATCTCGTTAGTCTAGATATAGAAGGCGGTTGTACAGACGGATCTCGTTAGTCTAGATATAGAAGACGGTTGTATAACGAGAGATCTCGTTAGTCTAGATATAGAAGACGGTTGTACAGACGGATCTCGTTAGTCTAGATATAGAAGACGGTTGTACAGACGGATCTCGTTAGTCTAGATATAGAAGACGGTTGTACAGACGGATCTCGTTAGTCTAGATATAGAAGACGGTTGTGCAGACGGATCTCGTTAGTCTAGATATAGAAGGCGGTTGTACAGACGGATCTCGTTAGTCTAGATATAGAAGACGGTTGTATAACGAGAGATCTCGTTAGTCTAGATATAGAAGACGGTTGTACAGACGGATCTCGTTAGTCTAGATATAGAAGACGGTTGTACAGACGGATCTCGTTAGTCTAGATATAGAAGACGGTTGTACAGACGGATCTCGTTAGTCTAGATATAGAAAACGGTTCCCCCTCCAGGGTCGACCGCCTTGAGCGTGGAGAGGGGGCTCTGGGTAAGCGGCTATGTTCTCCTTCGGGCGATGTGCAAGGAATTAGTTCCGGGCATATCGGCTGCTGGGGGATGCTGCTCACCTGGCTAAGGGTCGGCCGCAGTCCGGGAGTTGGATCCTACGGGGGGTTCTGAAACCAAATGGAAGGAACTTGACACAAAGGATACGAGCCCTACATCCGATTCGTTACTCACCTAATGGTGGAGCCCAATCTGGTGCCAGGATGTCCCGTGGAGGTACCTGAAAGAAGAGGAGAAGTTGAGTCCAGGCTGATTGCCTGCCTGGACTGAGGATGAAGGCTGGGTAGCCTTCTCTACAAAGTATGGGAGGACCACTGTGGCGCGTATGGTCCCTCTGGCTATGCCAGAAGCAGCGCCTGGGCCATCCATCTGGGCCCGTGTGGGAGAAAACCCGCTGGGCGGTGGGGTCGTCGCCCCTAAGACACATTCATGGGAAAATGTCTGAATTTAGCCTGGCCTCGGATGTAACACAGGCGAATGAAGGTGTTAGACCATCCTCCCTCTCTTGCGCTGGCGGCAGCGAGGAGCGAGTACGAAAAAATAAGCCCGTCGACACCGAGCTAATGCAGCGGGCCGGTGCCGCCGGGGCGAAAGCCCCGGAAAGAGCTACAGCAGCAGACTCTGGCAAAAACAATATGGATTTTGAGAAAGATATTGAATGGATTGATACGAGGGGAGGTGGAGAGATCCGGGTCCGACTGGGCAGGATCAAACCGGTGAGGGATGACCCTACACATGTCATTGTCCCGGAGACCCCTTCACCTAAGGGAAGGGTGACCAGTGGTGGGGTGCAACCCCTACAGGAAGATAATGGAGGGCCCATACCTGGAAGCTCCGAGGTCCCACCTGGGGGCATCTTTAAAGGGAGGTCCCTGATGAGGACCCCCCCACTTATGATTCCGAATAGGACGCAAGTCGGGACTCCGGAGGGGGATAGTGGACAGGCCACGGTGGCAATCCAGACGATGGATCTCGAGGAGCCTAGTGGTATGGGAGAGGACCAGCCGGGTCTAGGACCAGAGACGTTTAAGAGGCTGGTGCAGAGGGAGTTAGTTGTATCCATTGACAGATGCAGTAGTGTTGAGGAGTACTCCAGGCAAAGGGCTAACTCGGCCTCGATGGTGGAACGCGGTAGCAGGGACCCTGACCTGGGCCTGAGTAAAGAGGCACTGAGCAGGGCAACTGTGATGGCCCCGCTCTCACTAGGATCAACGGCCAAGGTGAGAGAGATCCAAACGGAGATCCAAACGGAGGGCACTGTACCAGATGCAGGCCCTGATTATCACCCACCCGCTCAACTATCTAAGGCTGCTGGCCTGTTGAGGGATATCATCCAGGATTGCAAAAGGGCCACAAAGGAATTCAATGAAAGGAAGGCATCATCCAAGGTGGCCTCTATGAAGTGGGTGCTGGATTTCCTGGGGAAGGTAACCAGGAGAGGTGAGAAGGCGGAAAGCTTGGTTGCGGAGGTTTTGACAACTGGGGAGATCGCCAGGCGGAAGGAGGCTCCCATTAAGAGGACTGAAGAGCGGGGAGTCCAATGTGCACTCCTAGCTGATAGGGATGATGGTGGGAGTCTTCCTCAGGTTGCGCCCTCCATCGGGGAGGCCCAGGGATCCACGGCGGCTGAATCCGGTAAGGGTCAATCGCAGGTGGGAGGGGATAGGCATAAGCAGCAGAAGGCTAAGAGACTAAGGACCTCTCCGTCCCCGCGGCAGGAGACTAATAAGAAAAGGGCCTTTGACGGGACCGGGGTGTACGAACCCAGTCAGGCCAATGTGACAGAGAAAAGGATCGACTTGACAGAACCGGAAACCCCCATAGACAGTGTCCAGGTGGGGAGAGGACAGTCGGGGGGGAATATGACCCCCTCAGGGGATGAGGGAAGACAGCCTGTGGGGCTAAGAGAAGAAAATGAGAGGATCGTCAAGACCAAGGGGCAGATCAGGAGGGACCGAAGGGAGGTTAAAAGAAAAGACCTCCAGGCCCAGAGGGCACAACAGGAGTGTCTCCAGCAGAGCCAACGGCAACAACTGCAGCAAAGGCCAGTGCAGACGCGGCAGCAACAGCAGGAGGTTTATCTGCAACAAAGAACGATGATGACGCAGAATAGACCGCAGCCGCAATTAGAGCAGGGACAAGGAGGACAGGGACATATGGTACAAACATATGCTGAGATCGCTAGCGTGCCGGCACAGGGGACTACCAGTATACCTCAGAAGGCAAGGGATAGACCAAAGGTCAGGAAAAGACCGGAGGCTATTCTTGTTAAGGTGGTTCCACCTCAAACGTATATTGAGGTTTATAGGACCCTGGTTACCAAGGGGAAAGATGTGCTGAAAACGATCAGCGCCATGAGGAGGACTAGGGTTGGCCACATCTTATTGGAGTTAAAAAAAGAGGCGGAAACCCCTATTATAATGGCTGACCTCCAGCGAATAATGGGAACGGAGTTGGCGATTTCGGCACTCCAGGACAAGACAGCGTTTGAGGTCAGAGAGGTGTGCCCACTTGCGGACACCTCTAGCCTTGGTGAGGACCTGGGTGGGGCGCTAAAGGTAGACCCAGGGCTCATTATGGTCAAATCCCTCAGGATGGGTCCTGGGGGGAAACAAGTTGCGGTGGTGGAGGTACCCACAAACTCGCTGGGGCAGAACCTAGACAGGATTAGGTTCAGGTCAGGCCTGTCGATGGCAAGGATCAGGGTAATACAAAAGAACACCAGATGCTTCAGATGTCATAATCTGGGGCATCTGGCTAGGGACTGCCGAGATGAGATAGTAGGGGCAGAAAGGTGTAGGAGGTGTGGGGAAATGGGCCACAGTATTGCTAACTGCGGTAATGCACCTCGATGCATTATCTGTGTTGGCAGAGGATTGGGGGGCAGTAGAATAGCGCATGTGACTGCCTCACTTGCCTGCCCGACAGGAAGGAGAACCCAGGCTTCGGGGGGCCGCAGGACTGATACCCCATAATGCCTCAAGGACTATATAATCGTATTAGTAGGACAAGGACGGGAGTTAGACCCGCAAAGCCATTTAAAAGCCTGCAGATAAACCTTAATAGGTGCAGGCTGGCCCAGGATATATTAATCCAGAATGCCTGGGAAATGGGGGTTGACGTGGTTATAATATCCGAACCATTTAGACAACTCCCAGAATGGGACAATGATGAGACGGGAGATGCCTCGATCTGGGTCACTGGCTTTAACGGCAGATTTGCCTCTGCATCTAGGAAAGTGAGAGCTGGTGGAATCGTGGCAGTTGAGATAGCTCGTATAAATATCATCAGCTGCTACTGCTCTCCGAACAAGAAGACGGATTTCCCAAAATATCTGGACGATCTGGAAGGCGTTATCAAGGAAGCCTGGTCACCGGGTACACGCATCATGGTGGCAGGCGACTTAAACGCGAAGGCAATAGCCTGGGGCGGAGGTAAGTCCGATAAGAGGGGCCACTTGTGCATGGGGCTTCTTGGTAGGCAAGGTTTGGTCCCCGTAAGACCTAAGGGGAAATTCACCTTTTTGCGTAATGGGGGCAAGTCTCTGATTGACGTCATGGCGATCGACAGACGCACGGCGGCTGCTCATACGAGGAGCACCATACTCCCGCAACCTACGGAATCAGATCATAGATACGTCCTCCATACCTTCTCCGGAATAAGGCCACCGGCCCCCGGTCCGACCTGGGCTCCTTATGACGTGGAGTCATGGGATCCGGAGAGGATATGGGAGGAGTATGATATGGAAAGATCTAAGATATTCGGTGATGAACGAGAAGAGACCTCCGAACCTACTGCCTCGAGAATACAGAAGGCTTTAGAAAGAGTGGCAGAGAGGTCACTTACGAGGAAAAAGATTCCGAAGGGTACGAGGAAGCCCAACCCGTGGTGGACCCAAGAAATTGCAGCTTCCAGGAAAGAGATGCATTTAGCAAGGAGAGCCCACCAGCGTAAGAGAAAGAGGAAAAAGAGTGCGCTGGAGGTGGCAGAAGCAAGACGGACATACACAATGGCCAAAAGGAAACTCCAAGTAACCATATGGAGGGCAAAAGAGAGGGGCTGGTCGGAATTAATCGACACGGTGGACGCCGACCCCTGGGGCAAACCCTATAAATTGGTTATGGCCAGAGTGAAAGGCAGGCAGCCTAGGAAAGCTCTACCCATGACTAGAGCTAGGGGAATCGCGGAGGAACTCTTCGTCACAACGCCGGTAGAGAGGGCTGGCACGTACACGGGATCCCTTCGGAGATGGATCCAAACCAAGGACCGGGGTACGAGGGACGCAATCACGCTTGACCTGGTACGCGAGGTGGTGGCCAAACTAAAGCCAAGGAAGTCACCTGGAATGGATCAAATCCCGGCAGAAGTGGTGAAGAGTGTGGGGACGAGATACCAGGAAGACTTCAGACAGCTGATCCGGGACTCTATCGAGAGAGGAGAAATACCGACCGCCTGGAAAACGGCAAGAGTTGTTCTCATCCCCAAGCCGGGAAAAGATCCCATGGGTAAAGGAGCCTACAGGCCCATCAGCATCCTCCCAGCCCTGAGTAAAGTCTGGGAGTATGCTGTCAAGGCCCTGATGGAACGAGAGCTCGGTCCGGACCCCTTCCACCAAAAACAATATGGCTTCAGGAGAGGATCGGGCACGATTGATGCCTGTATGGAGGTCGCCAACTTTGCCAACAACTGTAGAGCAAAGAACAGGACGTGTGTCTTAATCGCAATAGACGTGAAGAACGCGTTCAATACGATAAGGTGGCCACTGATACTTGGGGAATTGGAAAGGAGAGGTATCTCTAACACACTCCTGAAGATAATGCAAGACTACCTCCGAGATAGACGCGCAATAATCCACGCCGATGACGGTACCGTGGAGATTAAGATAACGGCTGGAGTGCCACAGGGGTCGGTGCTAGGGCCGTTCCTGTGGAACATAGTGTATGATGGTGTCCTGGGAAAGGTCAACCAGCTCCGAAACACCGAAGCGGTAGCGTACGCGGATGACCTGGCCATCTTGCTCACCGCCAGGAATCGAACCCGGATGGAGACCCTTATGCGAACGGCCCTGGGAGACCCTAGCCTGCTGGTTCGATAGCACGGGACTGCAAATCGCCAAGGATAAGACCGAGGTGATTTTCCTCAGGGGCAACAAAGAGGGAAGAGTGATGGACATACAGCTCTTGGGGGAGACTGTCTCCATTAGAAGGGAAGTCAGGTACCTGGGGGTGGTGCTGGATAACCAGCGAAACTACAGACCCCACCTGAGT
Organism: Andrena bicolor; assembly: GCA_960531205.1. Lineage (NCBI taxonomy): Eukaryota > Metazoa > Arthropoda > Insecta > Hymenoptera > Andrenidae > Andrena > Andrena bicolor. The sequence continues at coordinate 304,807 of CAUIJW010000166.1, read as the reverse complement.
GGGGTTATTAACAGGGCAGAGCTAGTGGTGGGGACCTTGGGAATGCTCCTACCCAATACAAGAGGGCCATCGCAACGATCGAGACTCCTATATTACTCTGTGTGGGAGTCGATTGTCTTATATGCATGCCCGGTGTGGGCACCAACCCTGGCGGTACAAACCAGGAGAAACCTAATCAGGAGGGCCCAGAGATCAGCGATGATTAGGACGACCACGGCGTATCGTACCACATCTTTCCACGCCCTATGCGTTCTGGCCGGCAATATGCCGATAGATATTAAGGCCGGCATGTGGAGAGAGGTATTTATCAATAACGATAAGGACAGGAAAGATCCGGCATACAGGGGGAACACGCAGGCCCTGAAGACTAGGGGGAACACCCACCAAAAGGTGGCAATGGATAACGCCATGAGGACATGGCAGGAGGAGTGGGAGTCTGTTCCCCAGTCAAACTGGACCAGAAAGCTGGTGAAATCGGTGGTGGCCTTCTCGGGTGAAAAGAGAAAGAGTTTCTGCATGGACTACCACACAATGCAGATCCTCACGGGGCATGGGGCCTTCCAGGCGTTTAAGAAGAGGATCGGGAAAGTAACGAGCGACAGATGCCTGGACTGTCGCGAGGAAGTCAGGGACGACGCCGAACACGTGCTGACTGTGTGCCCTACGTATGACGGGGAAAGAGCAGCCCTGAAGGCCGCCTGCGGGGAGGACCTGAGCGTGGATACGGTCGTGGAGCGCGCCACGAAGGACGAGCGAAGTTGGGCGGCTCTCAAGCGCTTCTCCGCCGACGTAATGAAAGACAGGGAAAACAAGGAAAGAATATTGGAAAAGAAGGCGAGGGAGGAGCGCCTACGAATAAGAAAGGAGGAGATGGCCGCGAGGAAAAGGGACAGAACCAGAATGGCCAGAAAAAGAAAAAGGAAAGAGCACGCGACTGAAAACGAGGAGGCGCGAAAACCGCCGAGAAGGAGGAGGCGATTATTATAATAATAAGCGCCAGAGAACTTAGAGGCCGGGATATAGTACTGAAAACGTAGTGGCAGTATATGCCACCGGCGTATAGGAATTGTATAGGAATTGTATATATAAGTAATGTAATATATGGGAGATTACCTTGTACTAACCTAACTAAGTTGGTGACCAATAATTGTGTGACTCGGTGTGGGCGTCGGCACTTATGTGTTATTTATTTACGTATTTATTTATTTAACTATCTATTTATTTATTTATTTATTACGTACGTACGTCCACGACAAGAGGAGAGGATTTTCTCGCGAAAGCGAACCCGAGGAGGCCCACTGCATGATGCAGGGCCGAAGAAAGTAGTCCAGTCAAGTACTCGGAGGCCCAGGGTGGAACGCAGAGGAGGCACCTAAAGAGGGGGGTTTTTAGCGGGTAGTCCATAAGATCGGAGAGTCCCGCATAACCCACACACCAGTGTTGGGTATGCGTAAATGCATTTTCCCCCCTCATAAAAAAAAAAAAAAAAAAAGATATTATTATTATTATTATTATTAAGTAAACGGGGGAACCCTTTAGTGTACATAATATTACATGTAAGTAGAAATGATAAGTAACAATTAATAAAGTATAACAGAAAATAGAAAAATAAAATAAAATAAAATAAAATAAAATTAAAACTAAAGATAAAAATAGAAAGTAACAATACAAAACGGAAACAACAACAAAAACAGCAATAACATAAAACTATTAATATCAGCGAACACACGATAGAACAATGATTCGAGCGGAGTAACAGGTAACGAGATTACGCTGATGGTAAACTCCTTAACAGCTGCCCCCTAAATGACGCAAGGGAGGTTACGAAAAAGTCTATGACCGCGGGGCACTGGTTTAGCACATCCATAGCGCGGTTTATGGGATCGGCAGTGCAATGTTGGTATGCCGGGACGCAGGATACAAAAAGAGGCCTCGGGCGCAGTGACCGTTGCGGCGCAAGAAAACAAATCCGAGATACAAGGTCTGGGCTATCTATCTGACCATGGAACACCTTATATAGGAATAGAAGGTCCTGACAGACTCGGCGATCTCTAAGAGTTTTGAGCCCTAACTTACATAGGGCTGGGTTGTAATCATGATCGTCGAACCGCATCGGACTGCCTGATGCCCTCATTGCTAACCTAAGGAACTTATGTTGTACCCTTTCGATTGCACTGTCATATAGCTTATGCTTGGGGCTCCATATAACATATAGAAAACGGTTGTACAGACGGGTCTCGTTAGTCTAGATATAGAAGACGGTTGTACAGACGGATCTCGTGAGTCTAGATATAGAAGACGGTTGTACAGGCGGATCTCGTTAGTCTATATATAGAAGACGGTTGTGCAGACGGATCTCGTTAGTCTAGATATAGATGACGGTTGTACAGACGGATCTCGTTAGTCTAGATATAGAAGACGGTTGTACAGACGGATCTCGTTAGTCTAGATATAGAAGACGGTTGTACAGACGGATCTCGTTAGTCTAGATATAGAAGACGGTTGTACAGACGGATCTCGTTAGTCTAGATATAGAAGACGGTTGTACAGACGGATCTCGTTAGTCTAGATATAGAAGACGGTTGTACAGACGGATCTCGTTAGTCTAGATATAGAAGACGGTTGTACAGACGGATCTCGTTAGTCTAGATATAGAAGACGGTTGTACAACGACGGATCTCGTTAGTCTAGATATAGAAGACGGTTGTACAGACGGATCTCGTTAGTCTAGATATAGAAGACGGTTGTACAACGACGGATCTCGTTAGTCTAGATATAGAAGACGGTTGTACAGACGGATCTCGTTAGTCTGGATATAGAAGACGGTTGTACAACGACGGATCTCGTTAGTCTAGATATAGAAAACGGTTGTACAGACGGGTCTCGTTAGTCTAGATATAGAAGACGGTTGTACAGACGGATCTCGTGAGTCTAGATATAGAAGACGGTTGTACAGACGGATCTCGTTAGTCTAGATATAGAAGAAGGTTGTACAGACGGGTCTCGTGAGTCTAGATAGAGAAGACGGTTGTACAGACGGGTCTCGTTAGTCTAGATATAGAAGACGGTTGTACAGACGGATCTCGTTAGTCTAGATATAGAAGACGGTTGTTCAGACGGATCTCGTTAGTCTAGATATAGAAGACGGTTGTACAGACGGATCTCGTTAGTCTAGATATAGAAGACGGTTGTACAGACGGATCTCGTTAGTCTAGATATAGAAGACGTTTGTCCAACGACGTATCCCGTTAGTCTAGATATAGAAGACGGTTGTACAGACGGATCTCGTTAGTCTAGATATAGAAGACGGTTGTACAGACGGATCTCGTTAGTCTAGATATAGAAGACGGTTGTACAGACGGATCTCGTTAGTCTAGATATAGAAGACGGTTGTACAGACGGATCTCGTTAGTCTAGATATAGAAGACGGTTGTATAACGAGAGATCTCGTTAGTCTAGATATAGAAGACGGTTGTACAGACGGATCTCGTTAGTCTAGATATAGAAGACGGTTGTACCGACGGATCTCTTTAGTCTAGATATAGAAGACGGTTGTACAGACGGATCTCGTTAGTCTAGATATAGAAGACGGTTGTATAACGAGAGATCTCGTTAGTCTAGATATAGAAGACGGTTGTACAGACGGATCTCGTTAGTCTAGATATAGAAGACGGTTGTACAGACGGATCTCGTTAGTCTAGATATAGAAGATGGTTGTATAACGAGAGATCTCGTTAGTCTAGATATAGAAGACGGTTGTACAGACGGATCTCGTTAGTCTAGATATAGAAAACGGTTGTACAGACGGATCGCGTTAGTCTAGATATAGAAGATGGTTGTACAACGACGTATCTCGTTAGTCTAGATATAGAAGGCGGTTGTACAGACGGATCTCGTTAGTCTAGATATAGAAGACGGTTGTACAGACGGATCTCGTTAGTCTAGATATAGAAGACGTTTGTACAGACGGATCCCGTTAGTCTAGATATAGAAGACGGTTGTATAACGAGAGGTCTCGTTAGTCTAGATATAGAAAACGGTTGTACAGATAGATCGCGTTAGTCTAGATATAGAAGAAGGTTGTACAGACGGGTCTCGTGAGTCTAGATAGAGAAGACGGTTGTACAGACGTATCTCGTTAGTCTAGATATAGAAGACGGTTGTACAGACGGATCTCGTTAGTCTAGATATAGAAGACGGTTGTGCAGACGGATCTCGTTAGTCTAGATATAGAAGACGGTTGTACAGACGGATCTCGTTAGTCTAGATATAGAAGAAGGTTGTACAGACGGGTCTCGTGAGTCTAGATAGAGAAGACGGTTGTACAGACGGGTCTCGTTAGTCTAGATATAGAAGACGGTTGTACAGACGGATCTCGTTAGTCTAGATATAGAAGACGGTTGTACAGACGGATCTCGTTAGTCTAGATATAGAAGACGGTTGTACAGACGGATCTCGTTAGTCTAGATATAGAAGACGGTTGTACAGACGGATCTCGTTAGTCTAGATATAGAAGACGGTTGTATAACGAGAGATCTCGTTAGTCTAGATATAGAAGACGGTTGTACAGACGGATCTCGTTAGTCTAGATATAGAAGACGGTTGTACCGACGGATCTCTTTAGTCTAGATATAGAAGACGGTTGTACAGACGGATCTCGTTAGTCTAGATATAGAAGACGGTTGTATAACGAGAGATCTCGTTAGTCTAGATATAGAAGACGGTTGTACAGACGGATCTCGTTAGTCTAGATATAGAAGACGGTTGTACAGACGGATCTCGTTAGTCTAGATATAGAAGATGGTTGTATAACGAGAGATCTCGTTAGTCTAGATATAGAAGGCGGTTGTACAGACGGATCTCGTTAGTCTAGATATAGAAGACGGTTGTACAGACGGATCTCGTTAGTCTAGATATAGAAGACGTTTGTACAGACGGATCCCGTTAGTCTAGATATAGAAGACGGTTGTATAACGAGAGGTCTCGTTAGTCTAGATATAGAAAACGGTTGTACAGATAGATCGCGTTAGTCTAGATATAGAAGAAGGTTGTACAGACGGGTCTCGTGAGTCTAGATAGAGAAGACGGTTGTACAGACGTATCTCGTTAGTCTAGATATAGAAGACGGTTGTACAGACGGATCTCGTTAGTCTAGATATAGAAGACGGTTGTGCAGACGGATCTCGTTAGTCTAGATATAGAAGACGGTTGTACAGACGGATCTCGTTAGTCTAGATATAGAAGACGTTTGTCCAACGACGTATCCCGTTAGTCTAGATATAGAAGACGGTTGTACAGACGGATCTCGTTAGTCTCGATATAGAAAACGGTTGTACAGACGGATCGCGTTAGTCGAGATATAGAAGACGGTTGTACAGACGGATCTCGTTAGTCTAGATATAGAAGACGGTTGTACAGACGGATCTCGTTAGTCTAGATATAGAAGACGGTTGTACAGACGGATCTCGTTAGTCTAGATATAGAAGACGTTTGTCCAACGACGTATCCCGTTAGTCTAGATATATAAGATGGTTGTACAACGACGGATCTCGTTAGTCTAGATATAGAAGACGGTTGTACAGACGGATCTCGTTAGTCTAGATATAGAAGAAGGTTGTACAGACGGATCTCGTTAGTCTAGATATTGAAGAGGGTTGTACAGACGGATCTCGTTGGTCTAGATATAGAGGACGGTTGTACAGACGGATCTCGTTAGTCTAGATATAGAAAACGGTTGTACAGACGGGTCTCGTTAGTCTAGATATAGAAGACGGTTGTACAGACGGATCTCGTTAGTCTAGATATTGAAGACGGTTGTACAGACGGATCTCGTTGGTCTAGATATAGAGGACGGTTGTACAGACGGATCTCGTTAGTCTAGATATAGAAAACGGTTGTACAGACGGGTCTCGTTAGTCTAGATATAGAAGACGGTTGTACAGACGGATCTCGTGAGTCTAGATATAGAAGACGGTTGTACAGACGGATCCCGTTAGTCTAGATATAGAAGACGGTTGTATAACGAGAGGTCTCGTTAGTCTAGATATAGAAAACGGTTGTACAGACGGATCGCGTTAGTCTAGATATAGAAGACGGTTGTACAGACGGATCTCGTTAGTCTAGATATAGAAGACGGATGTACAGACGGATCTCGTTAGTCTAGATATAGAAGACGGTTGTACAACGACGGATCTCGTTAGTCTAGATATAGAAGACGGTTGTACAGACGGATCTCGTTAGTCTAGATATAGAAGACGGTTGTTCAGACGGATCTCGTTAGTCTAGATATAGAAGACGGTTGTACAGACGGATCTCGTTAGTCTAGATATAGAAGACGGTTGTACAGACGGATCTCGTTAGTCTAGATATAGAAGACGTTTGTCCAACGTCGTATCCCGTTAGTCTAGATATAGAAGACGGTTGTACAGACGGATCTCGTTAGTCTCGATATAGAAAACGGTTGTACAGACGGATCGCGTTAGTCTAGATATAGAAGATGGTTGTACAACGACGTATCTCGTTAGTCTAGATATAGAAGGCGGTTGTACAGACGGATCTCGTTAGTCTAGATATAGAAGACGGTTGTTCAGACGGATCTCGTTAGTCTAGATATAGAAGACGGTTGTGCAGACGGATCTCGTTAGTCTAGATATAAATGACGGTTGTACAGACGGATCTCGTTAGTCTAGATATAGAAGACGGTTGTGCAGACGGATCTCGTTAGTCTAGATATAGAAGGCGGTTGTACAGACGGATCTCGTTAGTCTAGATATAGAAGACGGTTGTATAACGAGAGATCTCGTTAGTCTAGATATAGAAGACGGTTGTACAGACGGATCTCGTTAGTCTAGATATAGAAGACGGTTGTACAGACGGATCTCGTTAGTCTAGATATAGAAGACGGTTGTACAGACGGATCTCGTTAGTCTAGATATAGAAGACGGTTGTACAGACGGATCTCGTTAGTCTAGATATAGAAGACGGTTGTGCAGACGGATCTCGTTAGTCTAGATATAGAAGGCGGTTGTACAGACGGATCTCGTTAGTCTAGATATAGAAGACGGTTGTATAACGAGAGATCTCGTTAGTCTAGATATAGAAGACGGTTGTACAGACGGATCTCGTTAGTCTTGATATAGAAGACGGTTGTACAGACGGATCTCGTTAGTCTAGATATAGAAGACGGTTGTACAGACGGATCTCGTTAGTCTAGATATAGAAGACGGTTGTGCAGACGGATCTCGTTAGTCTAGATATAGAAGGCGGTTGTACAGACGGATCTCGTTAGTCTATATATAGAAGACGGTTGTATAACGAGAGATCTCGTTAGTCTAGATATAGAAGACGGTTGTACAGACGGATCTCGTTAGTCTAGATATAGAAGACGGTTGTACAGACGGATCTCGTTAGTCTAGATATAGAAGACGGTTGTACAGACGGATCTCGTTAGTCTAGATATAGAAGACGGTTGTACAGACGGATCTCGTTAGTCTAGATATAGAAGACGGTTGTACAACGACGGATCTCGTTAGTCTAGATATAGAAGACGGTTGTACAGACGGATCTCGTTAGTTTAGATATAGAAGACGGTTGTACAACGACGGATCTCGTTAGTCTAGATATAGAAAACGGTTGTACAGACGGGTCTCGTTAGTCTAGATATAGAAGACGGTTGTACAGACGGATCTCGTGAGTCTAGATATAGAAGACGGTTGTACAGGCGGATCTCGTTAGTCTATATATAGAAGACGGTTGTGCAGACGGATCTCGTTAGTCTAGATATAGATGACGGTTGTACAGACGGATCTCGTTAGTCTAGATATAGAAGACGGTTGTACAGACGGATCTCGTTAGTCTAGATATAGAAGACGGTTGTACAGACGGAACTCGTTAGTCTAGATATAGAAGACGGTTGTACAACGACGGATCTCGTTAGTCTAGATATAGAAGACGGTTGTACAGACGGATCTCGTTAGTCTAGATATAGAAGACGGTTGTACAGACGGATCTCGTTAGTCTAGATATAGAAAACGGTTGTGCAGACGGATCTCGTTAGTCTAGATATAGAAGACGGTTGTTCAGACGGATCTCGTTAGTCTAGATATAGAAGACGGTTGTGCAGACGGATCTCGTTAGTCTAGATATAGAAGACGGTTGTTCAGACGGATCTCGTTAGTCTAGATATAGAAGACGGTTGTGCAGACGGATCTCGTTAGTCTAGATATAGAAGACGGTTGTTCAGACGGATCTCGTTAGTCTAGATATAGAAGACGGTTGTGCAGACGGATCTCGTTAGTCTAGATATAAAAGACGGTTGTACAGACGGATCTCGTTAGTCTAGATATAGAAGACGGTTGTGCAGACGGATCTCGTTAGTCTAGATATAGAAGGCGGTTGTACAGACGGATCTCGTTAGTCTAGATATAGAAGACGGTTGTATAACGAGAGATCTCGTTAGTCTAGATATAGAAGACGGTTGTACAGACGGATCTCGTTAGTCTAGATATAGAAGACGGTTGTACAGACGGATCTCGTTAGTCTAGATATAGAAGACGGTTGTACAGACGGATCTCGTTAGTCTAGATATAGAAGACGGTTGTACAGACGGATCTCGTTAGTCTAGATATAGAAGACGGTTGTACAGACGGATCTCGTAAGTCTAGATATAGAAGACGGTTGTACAGACGGATCTCGTTAGTCTAGATATAGAAGACGTTTGTCCAACGACGTATCCCGTTAGTCTAGATATAGAAGACGGTTGTACAGACGGGTCTGGTTAGTCTAGATATAGATGACGGTTGTACAGACGGATCTCGTTAGTCTAGATATAGAAGACGGTTGTACAGACGGATCTCGTTAGTCTAGATATAGAAGACGGTTGTACAGACGGATCTCGTTAGTCTAGATATAGAAGACGGTTGTTCAGACGGATCTCGTTAGTCTAGATATAGAAGACGGTTGTACAGACGGATCTCGTTAGTCTAGATATAGAAGACGGTTGTACAGACGGATCTCGTTAGTCTAGATATAGAAGACGTTTGTCCAACGTCGTATCCCGTTAGTCTAGATATAGAAGACGGTTGTACAGACGGATCTCGTTAGTCTCGATATAGAAAACGGTTGTACAGACGGATCGCGTTAGTCTAGATATAGAAGATGGTTGTACAACGACGTATCTCGTTAGTCTAGATATAGAAGGCGGTTGTACAGACGGATCTCGTTAGCCTAGATATAGAAGACGGTTGTTCAGACGGATCTCGTTAGTCTAGATATAGAAGACGGTTGTACAGACGGGTCTGGTTAGTCTAGATATAGATGACGGTTGTTCAGACGGATCTCGTTAGTCTAGATATAGAAGACGGTTGTACAGACGGATCTCGTTAGTCTAGATATAGAAGACGGTTGTACAGACGGATCTCGTTAGTCTAGATATAGAAGACGGTTGTTCAGACGGATCTCGTTAGTCTAGATATAGAAGACGGTTGTACAGACGGATCTCGTTAGTCTAGATATAGAAGACGGTTGTACAGACGGATCTCGTTAGTCTAGATATAGAAGACGTTTGTCCAACGTCGTATCCCGTTAGTCTAGATATAGAAGACGGTTGTACAGACGGATCTCGTTAGTCTCGATATAGAAAACGGTTGTACAGACGGATCGCGTTAGTCTAGATATAGAAGATGGTTGTACAACGACGTATCTCGTTAGTCTAGATATAGAAGGCGGTTGTACAGACGGATCTCGTTAGTCTAGATATAGAAGACGGTTGTTCAGACGGATCTCGTTAGTCTAGATATAGAAGACGGTTGTACAGACGGATCTCGTTAGTCTAGATATAGAAGACGGTTGTTCAGACGGATCTCGTTAGTCTAGATATAGAAGACGGTTGTACAGACGGATCTCGTTAGTCTAGATATAGAAGACGGTTGTGCAGACGGATCTCGTTAGTCTAGATATAGAAGGCGGTTGTACAGACGGATCTCGTTAGTCTAGATATAGAAGACGGTTGTATAACGAGAGATCTCGTTAGTCTAGATATAGAAGACGGTTGTACAGACGGATCTCGTTAGTCTAGATATAGAAGACGGTTGTACCGACGGATCTCTTTAGTCTAGATATAGAAGACGGTTGTATAACGAGAGATCTCGTTAGTCTAGATATAGAAGACGGTTGTACAGACGGATCTCGTTAGTCTAGATATAGAAGACGGTTGTACCGACGGATCTCTTTAGTCTAGATATAGAAGACGGTTGTACAGACGGATCTCGTTAGTCTAGATATAGAAGACGGTTGTACAGACGGATCTCGGTAGTCTAGATATAGAAGACGGTTGTACAGACGGATCTCGTTAGTCTAGATATAGAAGACGGTTGTACAGACGGATCTCGTTAGTCTAGATATAGAAGACGGTTGTACAGACGGATCTCGTTAGTCTAGATATAGAAGACGGTTGTATAACGAGAGATCTCGTTAGTCTAGATATAGAAGACGGTTGTGCAGACGGATCTCGTTAGTCTAGATATAAAAGACGGTTGTACAGACGGATCTCGTTAGTCTAGATATAGAAGACGGTTGTGCAGACGGATCTCGTTAGTCTAGATATAGAAGGCGGTTGTACAGACGGATCTCGTTAGTCTAGATATAGAAGACGTTTGTCCAACGTCGTATCCCGTTAGTCTAGATATAGAAGACGGTTGTACAGACGGATCTCGTTAGTCTCGATATAGAAAACGGTTGTACAGACGGATCGCGTTAGTCTAGATATAGAAGATGGTTGTACAACGACGTATCTCGTTAGTCTAGATATAGAAGGCGGTTGTACAGACGGATCTCGTTAGTCTAGATATAGAAGACGGTTGTTCAGACGGATCTCGTTAGTCTAGATATAGAAGACGGTTGTGCAGACGGATCTCGTTAGTCTAGATATAAAAGACGGTTGTACAGACGGATCTCGTTAGTCTAGATATAGAAGACGGTTGTGCAGACGGATCTCGTTAGTCTAGATATAGAAGGCGGTTGTACAGACGGATCTCGTTAGTCTAGATATAGAACACGGTTGTATAACGAGAGATCTCGTTAGTCTAGATATAGAAGACGGTTGTACAGACGGATCTCGTTAGTCTAGATATAGAAGACGGTTGTACCGACGGATCTCTTTAGTCTAGATATAGAAGACGGTTGTACAGACGGATCTCGTTAGTCTAGATATAGAAGACGGTTGTACAGACGGATCTCGTTAGTCTAGATATAGAAGACGTTTGTCCAACGACGTATCCCGTTAGTCTAGATATAGAAGACGGTTGTACAGACGGGTCTCGTTAGTCTAGATATAGATGACGGTTGTACAGACGGATCTCATTAGTCTAGATATAGAAGACGGTTGTACAGATGGATCTCGTTAGTCTAGATATAGAAAACGGTTGTACAGACGGATCGCGTTAGTCTAGATATAGAAGATGGTTGTACAACGACGTATCTCGTTAGTCTAGATATAGAAGGCGGTTGTACAGACGGATCTCGTTAGTCTAGATATAGAAGACGGTTGTTCAGACGGATCTCGTTAGTCTAGATATAGAAGACGGTTGTGCAGACGGATCTCGTTAGTCTAGATATAAAAGACGGTTGTACAGACGGATCTCGTTAGTCTAGATATAGAAGACGGTTGTGCAGACGGATCTCGTTAGTCTAGATATAGAAGGCGGTTGTACAGACGGATCTCGTTAGTCTAGATATAGAAGACGGTTGTATAACGAGAGATCTCGTTAGTCTAGATATAGAAGACGGTTGTATAACGAGAGATCTCGTTAGTCTAGATATAGAAGACGGTTGTACAGACGGATCTCGTTAGTCTAGATATAGAAGACGGTTGTACAGACGGATCTCGTTAGTCTAGATATAGAAGACGGTTGTACAGACGGATCTCGTTAGTCTAGATATAGAAGACGGTTGTACAGACGGATCTCGTTAGTCTAGATATAGAAGACGGTTGTACAACGACGGATCTCGTTAGTCTAGATATAGAAAACGGTTGTACAGACGGGTCTCGTTAGTCTAGATATAGAAGACGGTTGTACAGACGGATCTCGTGAGTCTAGATATAGAAGACGGTTGTTCAGACGGATCTCGTTAGTCTAGATATAGAAGACGGTTGTGCAGACGGATCTCGTTAGTCTAGATATAAAAGACGGTTGTACAGACGGATCTCGTTAGTCTAGATATAGAAGACGGTTGTGCAGACGGATCTCGTTAGTCTAGATATAGAAGGCGGTTGTACAGACGGATCTCGTTAGTCTAGATATAGAAGACGGTTGTATAACGAGAGATCTCGTTAGTCTAGATATAGAAGACGGTTGTACAGACGGATCTCGTTAGTCTAGATATAGAAGACGGTTGTACAGACGGATCTCGTTAGTCTAGATATAGAAGACGGTTGTACAGACGGATCTCGTTAGTCTAGATATAGAAGACGGTTGTGCAGACGGATCTCGTTAGTCTAGATATAGAAGGCGGTTGTACAGACGGATCTCGTTAGTCTAGATATAGAAGACGTTTGTCCAACGTCGTATCCCGTTAGTCTAGATATAGAAGACGGTTGTACAGACGGATCTCGTTAGTCTCGATATAGAAAACGGTTGTACAGACGGATCGCGTTAGTCTAGATATAGAAGATGGTTGTACAACGACGTATCTCGTTAGTCTAGATATAGAAGGCGGTTGTACAGACGGATCTCGTTAGTCTAGATATAGAAGACGGTTGTTCAGACGGATCTCGTTAGTCTAGATATAGAAGACGGTTGTGCAGACGGATCTCGTTAGTCTAGATATAAAAGACGGTTGTACAGACGGATCTCGTTAGTCTAGATATAGAAGACGGTTGTGCAGACGGATCTCGTTAGTCTAGATATAGAAGGCGGTTGTACAGACGGATCTCGTTAGTCTAGATATAGAACACGGTTGTATAACGAGAGATCTCGTTAGTCTAGATATAGAAGACGGTTGTACAGACGGATCTCGTTAGTCTAGATATAGAAGACGGTTGTACCGACGGATCTCTTTAGTCTAGATATAGAAGACGGTTGTACAGACGGATCTCGTTAGTCTAGATATAGAAGACGGTTGTACAGACGGATCTCGTTAGTCTAGATATAGAAGACGTTTGTCCAACGACGTATCCCGTTAGTCTAGATATAGAAGACGGTTGTACAGACGGGTCTCGTTAGTCTAGATATAGATGACGGTTGTACAGACGGATCTCATTAGTCTAGATATAGAAGACGGTTGTACAGATGGATCTCGTTAGTCTAGATATAGAAAACGGTTGTACAGACGGATCGCGTTAGTCTAGATATAGAAGATGGTTGTACAACGACGTATCTCGTTAGTCTAGATATAGAAGGCGGTTGTACAGACGGATCTCGTTAGTCTAGATATAGAAGACGGTTGTTCAGACGGATCTCGTTAGTCTAGATATAGAAGACGGTTGTGCAGACGGATCTCGTTAGTCTAGATATAAAAGACGGTTGTACAGACGGATCTCGTTAGTCTAGATATAGAAGACGGTTGTGCAGACGGATCTCGTTAGTCTAGATATAGAAGGCGGTTGTACAGACGGATCTCGTTAGTCTAGATATAGAAGACGGTTGTATAACGAGAGATCTCGTTAGTCTAGATATAGAAGACGGTTGTATAACGAGAGATCTCGTTAGTCTAGATATAGAAGACGGTTGTACAGACGGATCTCGTTAGTCTAGATATAGAAGACGGTTGTACAGACGGATCTCGTTAGTCTAGATATAGAAGACGGTTGTACAGACGGATCTCGTTAGTCTAGATATAGAAGACGGTTGTACAGACGGATCTCGTTAGTCTAGATATAGAAGACGGTTGTACAACGACGGATCTCGTTAGTCTAGATATAGAAAACGGTTGTACAGACGGGTCTCGTTAGTCTAGATATAGAAGACGGTTGTACAGACGGATCTCGTGAGTCTAGATATAGAAGACGGTTGTTCAGACGGATCTCGTTAGTCTAGATATAGAAGACGGTTGTGCAGACGGATCTCGTTAGTCTAGATATAAAAGACGGTTGTACAGACGGATCTCGTTAGTCTAGATATAGAAGACGGTTGTGCAGACGGATCTCGTTAGTCTAGATATAGAAGGCGGTTGTACAGACGGATCTCGTTAGTCTAGATATAGAAGACGGTTGTATAACGAGAGATCTCGTTAGTCTAGATATAGAAGACGGTTGTACAGACGGATCTCGTTAGTCTAGATATAGAAGACGGTTGTACAGACGGATCTCGTTAGTCTAGATATAGAAGACGGTTGTACAGACGGATCTCGTTAGTCTAGATATAGAAGACGGTTGTGCAGACGGATCTCGTTAGTCTAGATATAGAAGGCGGTTGTACAGACGGATCTCGTTAGTCTAGATATAGAAGACGGTTGTATAACGAGAGATCTCGTTAGTCTAGATATAGAAGACGGTTGTACAGACGGATCTCGTTAGTCTAGATATAGAAGACGGTTGTACAGACGGATCTCGTTAGTCTAGATATAGAAGACGGTTGTACAGACGGATCTCGTTAGTCTAGATATAGAAAACGGTTCCCCCTCCAGGGTCGACCGCCTTGAGCGTGGAGAGGGGGCTCTGGGTAAGCGGCTATGTTCTCCTTCGGGCGATGTGCAAGGAATTAGTTCCGGGCATATCGGCTGCTGGGGGATGCTGCTCACCTGGCTAAGGGTCGGCCGCAGTCCGGGAGTTGGATCCTACGGGGGGTTCTGAAACCAAATGGAAGGAACTTGACACAAAGGATACGAGCCCTACATCCGATTCGTTACTCACCTAATGGTGGAGCCCAATCTGGTGCCAGGATGTCCCGTGGAGGTACCTGAAAGAAGAGGAGAAGTTGAGTCCAGGCTGATTGCCTGCCTGGACTGAGGATGAAGGCTGGGTAGCCTTCTCTACAAAGTATGGGAGGACCACTGTGGCGCGTATGGTCCCTCTGGCTATGCCAGAAGCAGCGCCTGGGCCATCCATCTGGGCCCGTGTGGGAGAAAACCCGCTGGGCGGTGGGGTCGTCGCCCCTAAGACACATTCATGGGAAAATGTCTGAATTTAGCCTGGCCTCGGATGTAACACAGGCGAATGAAGGTGTTAGACCATCCTCCCTCTCTTGCGCTGGCGGCAGCGAGGAGCGAGTACGAAAAAATAAGCCCGTCGACACCGAGCTAATGCAGCGGGCCGGTGCCGCCGGGGCGAAAGCCCCGGAAAGAGCTACAGCAGCAGACTCTGGCAAAAACAATATGGATTTTGAGAAAGATATTGAATGGATTGATACGAGGGGAGGTGGAGAGATCCGGGTCCGACTGGGCAGGATCAAACCGGTGAGGGATGACCCTACACATGTCATTGTCCCGGAGACCCCTTCACCTAAGGGAAGGGTGACCAGTGGTGGGGTGCAACCCCTACAGGAAGATAATGGAGGGCCCATACCTGGAAGCTCCGAGGTCCCACCTGGGGGCATCTTTAAAGGGAGGTCCCTGATGAGGACCCCCCCACTTATGATTCCGAATAGGACGCAAGTCGGGACTCCGGAGGGGGATAGTGGACAGGCCACGGTGGCAATCCAGACGATGGATCTCGAGGAGCCTAGTGGTATGGGAGAGGACCAGCCGGGTCTAGGACCAGAGACGTTTAAGAGGCTGGTGCAGAGGGAGTTAGTTGTATCCATTGACAGATGCAGTAGTGTTGAGGAGTACTCCAGGCAAAGGGCTAACTCGGCCTCGATGGTGGAACGCGGTAGCAGGGACCCTGACCTGGGCCTGAGTAAAGAGGCACTGAGCAGGGCAACTGTGATGGCCCCGCTCTCACTAGGATCAACGGCCAAGGTGAGAGAGATCCAAACGGAGATCCAAACGGAGGGCACTGTACCAGATGCAGGCCCTGATTATCACCCACCCGCTCAACTATCTAAGGCTGCTGGCCTGTTGAGGGATATCATCCAGGATTGCAAAAGGGCCACAAAGGAATTCAATGAAAGGAAGGCATCATCCAAGGTGGCCTCTATGAAGTGGGTGCTGGATTTCCTGGGGAAGGTAACCAGGAGAGGTGAGAAGGCGGAAAGCTTGGTTGCGGAGGTTTTGACAACTGGGGAGATCGCCAGGCGGAAGGAGGCTCCCATTAAGAGGACTGAAGAGCGGGGAGTCCAATGTGCACTCCTAGCTGATAGGGATGATGGTGGGAGTCTTCCTCAGGTTGCGCCCTCCATCGGGGAGGCCCAGGGATCCACGGCGGCTGAATCCGGTAAGGGTCAATCGCAGGTGGGAGGGGATAGGCATAAGCAGCAGAAGGCTAAGAGACTAAGGACCTCTCCGTCCCCGCGGCAGGAGACTAATAAGAAAAGGGCCTTTGACGGGACCGGGGTGTACGAACCCAGTCAGGCCAATGTGACAGAGAAAAGGATCGACTTGACAGAACCGGAAACCCCCATAGACAGTGTCCAGGTGGGGAGAGGACAGTCGGGGGGGAATATGACCCCCTCAGGGGATGAGGGAAGACAGCCTGTGGGGCTAAGAGAAGAAAATGAGAGGATCGTCAAGACCAAGGGGCAGATCAGGAGGGACCGAAGGGAGGTTAAAAGAAAAGACCTCCAGGCCCAGAGGGCACAACAGGAGTGTCTCCAGCAGAGCCAACGGCAACAACTGCAGCAAAGGCCAGTGCAGACGCGGCAGCAACAGCAGGAGGTTTATCTGCAACAAAGAACGATGATGACGCAGAATAGACCGCAGCCGCAATTAGAGCAGGGACAAGGAGGACAGGGACATATGGTACAAACATATGCTGAGATCGCTAGCGTGCCGGCACAGGGGACTACCAGTATACCTCAGAAGGCAAGGGATAGACCAAAGGTCAGGAAAAGACCGGAGGCTATTCTTGTTAAGGTGGTTCCACCTCAAACGTATATTGAGGTTTATAGGACCCTGGTTACCAAGGGGAAAGATGTGCTGAAAACGATCAGCGCCATGAGGAGGACTAGGGTTGGCCACATCTTATTGGAGTTAAAAAAAGAGGCGGAAACCCCTATTATAATGGCTGACCTCCAGCGAATAATGGGAACGGAGTTGGCGATTTCGGCACTCCAGGACAAGACAGCGTTTGAGGTCAGAGAGGTGTGCCCACTTGCGGACACCTCTAGCCTTGGTGAGGACCTGGGTGGGGCGCTAAAGGTAGACCCAGGGCTCATTATGGTCAAATCCCTCAGGATGGGTCCTGGGGGGAAACAAGTTGCGGTGGTGGAGGTACCCACAAACTCGCTGGGGCAGAACCTAGACAGGATTAGGTTCAGGTCAGGCCTGTCGATGGCAAGGATCAGGGTAATACAAAAGAACACCAGATGCTTCAGATGTCATAATCTGGGGCATCTGGCTAGGGACTGCCGAGATGAGATAGTAGGGGCAGAAAGGTGTAGGAGGTGTGGGGAAATGGGCCACAGTATTGCTAACTGCGGTAATGCACCTCGATGCATTATCTGTGTTGGCAGAGGATTGGGGGGCAGTAGAATAGCGCATGTGACTGCCTCACTTGCCTGCCCGACAGGAAGGAGAACCCAGGCTTCGGGGGGCCGCAGGACTGATACCCCATAATGCCTCAAGGACTATATAATCGTATTAGTAGGACAAGGACGGGAGTTAGACCCGCAAAGCCATTTAAAAGCCTGCAGATAAACCTTAATAGGTGCAGGCTGGCCCAGGATATATTAATCCAGAATGCCTGGGAAATGGGGGTTGACGTGGTTATAATATCCGAACCATTTAGACAACTCCCAGAATGGGACAATGATGAGACGGGAGATGCCTCGATCTGGGTCACTGGCTTTAACGGCAGATTTGCCTCTGCATCTAGGAAAGTGAGAGCTGGTGGAATCGTGGCAGTTGAGATAGCTCGTATAAATATCATCAGCTGCTACTGCTCTCCGAACAAGAAGACGGATTTCCCAAAATATCTGGACGATCTGGAAGGCGTTATCAAGGAAGCCTGGTCACCGGGTACACGCATCATGGTGGCAGGCGACTTAAACGCGAAGGCAATAGCCTGGGGCGGAGGTAAGTCCGATAAGAGGGGCCACTTGTGCATGGGGCTTCTTGGTAGGCAAGGTTTGGTCCCCGTAAGACCTAAGGGGAAATTCACCTTTTTGCGTAATGGGGGCAAGTCTCTGATTGACGTCATGGCGATCGACAGACGCACGGCGGCTGCTCATACGAGGAGCACCATACTCCCGCAACCTACGGAATCAGATCATAGATACGTCCTCCATACCTTCTCCGGAATAAGGCCACCGGCCCCCGGTCCGACCTGGGCTCCTTATGACGTGGAGTCATGGGATCCGGAGAGGATATGGGAGGAGTATGATATGGAAAGATCTAAGATATTCGGTGATGAACGAGAAGAGACCTCCGAACCTACTGCCTCGAGAATACAGAAGGCTTTAGAAAGAGTGGCAGAGAGGTCACTTACGAGGAAAAAGATTCCGAAGGGTACGAGGAAGCCCAACCCGTGGTGGACCCAAGAAATTGCAGCTTCCAGGAAAGAGATGCATTTAGCAAGGAGAGCCCACCAGCGTAAGAGAAAGAGGAAAAAGAGTGCGCTGGAGGTGGCAGAAGCAAGACGGACATACACAATGGCCAAAAGGAAACTCCAAGTAACCATATGGAGGGCAAAAGAGAGGGGCTGGTCGGAATTAATCGACACGGTGGACGCCGACCCCTGGGGCAAACCCTATAAATTGGTTATGGCCAGAGTGAAAGGCAGGCAGCCTAGGAAAGCTCTACCCATGACTAGAGCTAGGGGAATCGCGGAGGAACTCTTCGTCACAACGCCGGTAGAGAGGGCTGGCACGTACACGGGATCCCTTCGGAGATGGATCCAAACCAAGGACCGGGGTACGAGGGACGCAATCACGCTTGACCTGGTACGCGAGGTGGTGGCCAAACTAAAGCCAAGGAAGTCACCTGGAATGGATCAAATCCCGGCAGAAGTGGTGAAGAGTGTGGGGACGAGATACCAGGAAGACTTCAGACAGCTGATCCGGGACTCTATCGAGAGAGGAGAAATACCGACCGCCTGGAAAACGGCAAGAGTTGTTCTCATCCCCAAGCCGGGAAAAGATCCCATGGGTAAAGGAGCCTACAGGCCCATCAGCATCCTCCCAGCCCTGAGTAAAGTCTGGGAGTATGCTGTCAAGGCCCTGATGGAACGAGAGCTCGGTCCGGACCCCTTCCACCAAAAACAATATGGCTTCAGGAGAGGATCGGGCACGATTGATGCCTGTATGGAGGTCGCCAACTTTGCCAACAACTGTAGAGCAAAGAACAGGACGTGTGTCTTAATCGCAATAGACGTGAAGAACGCGTTCAATACGATAAGGTGGCCACTGATACTTGGGGAATTGGAAAGGAGAGGTATCTCTAACACACTCCTGAAGATAATGCAAGACTACCTCCGAGATAGACGCGCAATAATCCACGCCGATGACGGTACCGTGGAGATTAAGATAACGGCTGGAGTGCCACAGGGGTCGGTGCTAGGGCCGTTCCTGTGGAACATAGTGTATGATGGTGTCCTGGGAAAGGTCAACCAGCTCCGAAACACCGAAGCGGTAGCGTACGCGGATGACCTGGCCATCTTGCTCACCGCCAGGAATCGAACCCGGATGGAGACCCTTATGCGAACGGCCCTGGGAGACCCTAGCCTGCTGGTTCGATAGCACGGGACTGCAAATCGCCAAGGATAAGACCGAGGTGATTTTCCTCAGGGGCAACAAAGAGGGAAGAGTGATGGACATACAGCTCTTGGGGGAGACTGTCTCCATTAGAAGGGAAGTCAGGTACCTGGGGGTGGTGCTGGATAACCAGCGAAACTACAGACCCCACCTGAGTGGGGTTATTAACAGGGCAGAGCTAGTGGTGGGGACCTTGGGAATGCTCCTACCCAATACAAGAGGGCCATCGCAACGATCGAGACTCCTATATTACTCTGTGTGGGAGTCGATTGTCTTATATGCATGCCCGGTGTGGGCACCAACCCTGGCGGTACAAACCAGGAGAAACCTAATCAGGAGGGCCCAGAGATCAGCGATGATTAGGACGACCACGGCGTATCGTACCACATCTTTCCACGCCCTATGCGTTCTGGCCGGCAATATGCCGATAGATATTAAGGCCGGCATGTGGAGAGAGGTATTTATCAATAACGATAAGGACAGGAAAGATCCGGCATACAGGGGGAACACGCAGGCCCTGAAGACTAGGGGGAACACCCACCAAAAGGTGGCAATGGATAACGCCATGAGGACATGGCAGGAGGAGTGGGAGTCTGTTCCCCAGTCAAACTGGACCAGAAAGCTGGTGAAATCGGTGGGGGCCTTCTCGGGTGAAAAGAGAAAGAGTTTCTGCATGGACTACCACACAATGCAGATCCTCACGGGGCATGGGGCCTTCCAGGCGTTTAAGAAGAGGATCGGGAAAGTAACGAGCGACAGATGCCTGGACTGTCGCGAGGAAGTCAGGGACGACGCCGAACACGTGCTGACTGTGTGCCCTACGTATGACGGGGAAAGAGCAGCCCTGAAGGCCGCCTGCGGGGAGGACCTGAGCGTGGATACGGTCGTGGAGCGCGCCACGAAGGACGAGCGAAGTTGGGCGGCTCTCAAGCGCTTCTCCGCCGACGTAATGAAAGACAGGGAAAACAAGGAAAGAATATTGGAAAAGAAGGCGAGGGAGGAGCGCCTACGAATAAGAAAGGAGGAGATGGCCGCGAGGAAAAGGGACAGAACCAGAATGGCCAGAAAAAGAAAAAGGAAAGAGCACGCGACTGAAAACGAGGAGGCGCGAAAACCGCCGAGAAGGAGGAGGCGATTATTATAATAATAAGCGCCAGAGAACTTAGAGGCCGGGATATAGTACTGAAAACGTAGTGGCAGTATATGCCACCGGCGTATAGGAATTGTATAGGAATTGTATATATAAGTAATGTAATATATGGGAGATTACCTTGTACTAACCTAACTAAGTTGGTGACCAATAATTGTGTGACTCGGTGTGGGCGTCGGCACTTATGTGTTATTTATTTACGTATTTATTTATTTAACTATCTATTTATTTATTTATTTATTACGTACGTACGTCCACGACAAGAGGAGAGGATTTTCTCGCGAAAGCGAACCCGAGGAGGCCCACTGCATGATGCAGGGCCGAAGAAAGTAGTCCAGTCAAGTACTCGGAGGCCCAGGGTGGAACGCAGAGGAGGCACCTAAAGAGGGGGGTTTTTAGCGGGTAGTCCATAAGATCGGAGAGTCCCGCATAACCCACACACCAGTGTTGGGTATGCGTAAATGCATTTTCCCCCCTCATAAAAAAAAAAAAAAAAAAAGATATTATTATTATTATTATTATTAAGTAAACGGGGGAACCCTTTAGTGTACATAATATTACATGTAAGTAGAAATGATAAGTAACAATTAATAAAGTATAACAGAAAATAGAAAAATAAAATAAAATAAAATAAAATAAAATTAAAACTAAAGATAAAAATAGAAAGTAACAATACAAAACGGAAACAACAACAAAAACAGCAATAACATAAAACTATTAATATCAGCGAACACACGATAGAACAATGATTCGAGCGGAGTAACAGGTAACGAGATTACGCTGATGGTAAACTCCTTAACAGCTGCCCCCTAAATGACGCAAGGGAGGTTACGAAAAAGTCTATGACCGCGGGGCACTGGTTTAGCACATCCATAGCGCGGTTTATGGGATCGGCAGTGCAATGTTGGTATGCCGGGACGCAGGATACAAAAAGAGGCCTCGGGCGCAGTGACCGTTGCGGCGCAAGAAAACAAATCCGAGATACAAGGTCTGGGCTATCTATCTGACCATGGAACACCTTATATAGGAATAGAAGGTCCTGACAGACTCGGCGATCTCTAAGAGTTTTGAGCCCTAACTTACATAGGGCTGGGTTGTAATCATGATCGTCGAACCGCATCGGACTGCCTGATGCCCTCATTGCTAACCTAAGGAACTTATGTTGTACCCTTTCGATTGCACTGTCATATAGCTTATGCTTGGGGCTCCATATAACATATAGAAAACGGTTGTACAGACGGGTCTCGTTAGTCTAGATATAGAAGACGGTTGTACAGACGGATCTCGTGAGTCTAGATATAGAAGACGGTTGTACAGGCGGATCTCGTTAGTCTATATATAGAAGACGGTTGTGCAGACGGATCTCGTTAGTCTAGATATAGATGACGGTTGTACAGACGGATCTCGTTAGTCTAGATATAGAAGACGGTTGTACAGACGGATCTCGTTAGTCTAGATATAGAAGACGGTTGTACAGACGGATCTCGTTAGTCTAGATATAGAAGACGGTTGTACAGACGGATCTCGTTAGTCTAGATATAGAAGACGGTTGTACAGACGGATCTCGTTAGTCTAGATATAGAAGACGGTTGTACAGACGGATCTCGTTAGTCTAGATATAGAAGACGGTTGTACAGACGGATCTCGTTAGTCTAGATATAGAAGACGGTTGTACAACGACGGATCTCGTTAGTCTAGATATAGAAGACGGTTGTACAGACGGATCTCGTTAGTCTAGATATAGAAGACGGTTGTACAACGACGGATCTCGTTAGTCTAGATATAGAAGACGGTTGTACAGACGGATCTCGTTAGTCTAGATATAGAAGACGGTTGTACAACGACGGATCTCGTTAGTCTAGATATAGAAAACGGTTGTACAGACGGGTCTCGTTAGTCTAGATATAGAAGACGGTTGTACAGACGGATCTCGTGAGTCTAGATATAGAAGACGGTTGTACAGACGGATCTCGTTAGTCTAGATATAGAAGAAGGTTGTACAGACGGGTCTCGTGAGTCTAGATAGAGAAGACGGTTGTACAGACGGGTCTCGTTAGTCTAGATATAGAAGACGGTTGTACAGACGGATCTCGTTAGTCTAGATATAGAAGACGGTTGTTCAGACGGATCTCGTTAGTCTAGATATAGAAGACGGTTGTACAGACGGATCTCGTTAGTCTAGATATAGAAGACGGTTGTACAGACGGATCTCGTTAGTCTAGATATAGAAGACGTTTGTCCAACGACGTATCCCGTTAGTCTAGATATAGAAGACGGTTGTACAGACGGATCTCGTTAGTCTAGATATAGAAGACGGTTGTACAGACGGATCTCGTTAGTCTAGATATAGAAGACGGTTGTACAGACGGATCTCGTTAGTCTAGATATAGAAGACGGTTGTACAGACGGATCTCGTTAGTCTAGATATAGAAGACGGTTGTATAACGAGAGATCTCGTTAGTCTAGATATAGAAGACGGTTGTACAGACGGATCTCGTTAGTCTAGATATAGAAGACGGTTGTACCGACGGATCTCTTTAGTCTAGATATAGAAGACGGTTGTACAGACGGATCTCGTTAGTCTAGATATAGAAGACGGTTGTATAACGAGAGATCTCGTTAGTCTAGATATAGAAGACGGTTGTACAGACGGATCTCGTTAGTCTAGATATAGAAGACGGTTGTACAGACGGATCTCGTTAGTCTAGATATAGAAGATGGTTGTATAACGAGAGATCTCGTTAGTCTAGATATAGAAGACGGTTGTACAGACGGATCTCGTTAGTCTAGATATAGAAAACGGTTGTACAGACGGATCGCGTTAGTCTAGATATAGAAGATGGTTGTACAACGACGTATCTCGTTAGTCTAGATATAGAAGGCGGTTGTACAGACGGATCTCGTTAGTCTAGATATAGAAGACGGTTGTACAGACGGATCTCGTTAGTCTAGATATAGAAGACGTTTGTACAGACGGATCCCGTTAGTCTAGATATAGAAGACGGTTGTATAACGAGAGGTCTCGTTAGTCTAGATATAGAAAACGGTTGTACAGATAGATCGCGTTAGTCTAGATATAGAAGAAGGTTGTACAGACGGGTCTCGTGAGTCTAGATAGAGAAGACGGTTGTACAGACGTATCTCGTTAGTCTAGATATAGAAGACGGTTGTACAGACGGATCTCGTTAGTCTAGATATAGAAGACGGTTGTGCAGACGGATCTCGTTAGTCTAGATATAGAAGACGGTTGTACAGACGGATCTCGTTAGTCTAGATATAGAAGAAGGTTGTACAGACGGGTCTCGTGAGTCTAGATAGAGAAGACGGTTGTACAGACGGGTCTCGTTAGTCTAGATATAGAAGACGGTTGTACAGACGGATCTCGTTAGTCTAGATATAGAAGACGGTTGTTCAGACGGATCTCGTTAGTCTAGATATAGAAGACGGTTGTACAGACGGATCTCGTTAGTCTAGATATAGAAGACGGTTGTACAGACGGATCTCGTTAGTCTAGATATAGAAGACGTTTGTCCAACGACGTATCCCGTTAGTCTAGATATAGAAGACGGTTGTACAGACGGATCTCGTTAGTCTAGATATAGAAGACGGTTGTACAGACGGATCTCGTTAGTCTAGATATAGAAGACGGTTGTACAGACGGATCTCGTTAGTCTAGATATAGAAGACGGTTGTACAGACGGATCTCGTTAGTCTAGATATAGAAGACGGTTGTATAACGAGAGATCTCGTTAGTCTAGATATAGAAGACGGTTGTACAGACGGATCTCGTTAGTCTAGATATAGAAGACGGTTGTACCGACGGATCTCTTTAGTCTAGATATAGAAGACGGTTGTACAGACGGATCTCGTTAGTCTAGATATAGAAGACGGTTGTATAACGAGAGATCTCGTTAGTCTAGATATAGAAGACGGTTGTACAGACGGATCTCGTTAGTCTAGATATAGAAGACGGTTGTACAGACGGATCTCGTTAGTCTAGATATAGAAGATGGTTGTATAACGAGAGATCTCGTTAGTCTAGATATAGAAGACGGTTGTACAGACGGATCTCGTTAGTCTAGATATAGAAAACGGTTGTACAGATGGATCGCGTTAGTCTAGATATAGAAGATGGTTGTACAACGACGTATCTCGTTAGTCTAGATATAGAAGGCGGTTGTACAGACGGATCTCGTTAGTCTAGATATAGAAGACGGTTGTACAGACGGATCTCGTTAGTCTAGATATAGAAGACGTTTGTACAGACGGATCCCGTTAGTCTAGATATAGAAGACGGTTGTATAACGAGAGGTCTCGTTAGTCTAGATATAGAAAACGGTTGTACAGATAGATCGCGTTAGTCTAGATATAGAAGAAGGTTGTACAGACGGGTCTCGTGAGTCTAGATAGAGAAGACGGTTGTACAGACGTATCTCGTTAGTCTAGATATAGAAGACGGTTGTACAGACGGATCTCGTTAGTCTAGATATAGAAGACGGTTGTGCAGACGGATCTCGTTAGTCTAGATATAGAAGACGGTTGTACAGACGGATCTCGTTAGTCTAGATATAGAAGACGTTTGTCCAACGACGTATCCCGTTAGTCTAGATATAGAAGACGGTTGTACAGACGGATCTCGTTAGTCTCGATATAGAAAACGGTTGTACAGACGGATCGCGTTAGTCGAGATATAGAAGACGGTTGTACAGACGGATCTCGTTAGTCTAGATATAGAAGACGGTTGTACAGACGGATCTCGTTAGTCTAGATATAGAAGACGGTTGTACAGACGGATCTCGTTAGTCTAGATATAGAAGACGTTTGTCCAACGACGTATCCCGTTAGTCTAGATATATAAGATGGTTGTACAACGACGGATCTCGTTAGTCTAGATATAGAAGACGGTTGTACAGACGGATCTCGTTAGTCTAGATATAGAAGAAGGTTGTACAGACGGATCTCGTTAGTCTAGATATTGAAGAGGGTTGTACAGACGGATCTCGTTGGTCTAGATATAGAGGACGGTTGTACAGACGGATCTCGTTAGTCTAGATATAGAAAACGGTTGTACAGACGGGTCTCGTTAGTCTAGATATAGAAGACGGTTGTACAGACGGATCTCGTTAGTCTAGATATTGAAGACGGTTGTACAGACGGATCTCGTTGGTCTAGATATAGAGGACGGTTGTACAGACGGATCTCGTTAGTCTAGATATAGAAAACGGTTGTACAGACGGGTCTCGTTAGTCTAGATATAGAAGACGGTTGTACAGACGGATCTCGTGAGTCTAGATATAGAAGACGGTTGTACAGACGGATCCCGTTAGTCTAGATATAGAAGACGGTTGTATAACGAGAGGTCTCGTTAGTCTAGATATAGAAAACGGTTGTACAGACGGATCGCGTTAGTCTAGATATAGAAGAAGGTTGTACAGACGGGTCTCGTGAGTCTAGATAGAGAAGACGGTTGTACAGACGTATCTCGTTAGTCTAGATATAGAAGACGGTTGTACAGACGGATCTCGTTAGTCTAGATATAGAAGACGGTTGTGCAGACGGATCTCTTTAGTCTAGATATAGAAGACGGTTGTACAGACGGATCTCGTTAGTCTAGATATAGAAGAAGGTTGTACAGACGGGTCTCGTGAGTCTAGATAGAGAAGACGGTTGTACAGACGGGTCTCGTTAGTCTAGATATAGAAGACGGTTGTACAGACGGATCTCATTAGTCTAGATATAGAAGACGGTTGTACAGACGGATCTCGTTAGTCTAGATATAGAAGACGGTTGTACAGACGGATCCCGTTAGTCTAGATATAGAAGACGGTTGTACAGACGGATCTCGTTAGTCTAGATATTGAAGACGTTTGTCCAACGACGTACCTCGTTAGTCTAGATATAGAAAACGGTTGTACAGACGGATCTCGTTAGTCTAGATATAGAAGACGGTTGTACAGACGGATCTCGTTAGTCTAGATATAGAAGACGGTTGTATAACGAGAGATCTCGTTAGTCTAGATATAGAAGACGGTTGTACAGACGGATCTCGTTAGTCTAGATATAGAAGACGGTTGTACAGCCGGATCTCGTTAGTCTAGATATAGAAGACGGTTGTACAGACGGATCTCGTTAGTCTAGATATAGAAGACGGTTGTACAGACGGATCTCGTTAGTCTAGATATAGAAGACGGTTGTACAGACGGATCTCGTTAGTCTAGATATAGAAGACGGTTGTTCAGACGGATCTCGTTAGTCTAGATATAGAAGACGGTTGTGCAGACGGATCTCGTTAGTCTAGATATAGAAGACGGTTGTACAGACGGATCTCGTTAGTCTAGATATAGAAGACGGTTGTGCAGACGGATCTCGTTAGTCTAGATATAAAAGACGGTTGTACAGACGGATCTCGTTAGTCTAGATATAGAAGACGTTTGTCCAACGACGTATCCCGTTAGTCTAGATATAGAAGACGGTTGTACAGACGGATCTCGTTAGTCTCGTTATAGAAAACGGTTGTACAGACGGATCGCGTTAGTCTAGATATAGAAGATGGTTGTACAACGACGTATCTCGTTAGTCTAGATATAGAAGGCGGTTGTACAGACGGATCTCGTTAGTCTAGATATAGAAGACGGTTGTTCAGACGGATCTCGTTAGTCTAGATATAGAAGACGGTTGTGCAGACGGATCTCGTTAGTCTAGATATAGAAGACGGTTGTACAGACGGATCTCGTTAGTCTAGATATAGAAGACGGTTGTGCAGACGGATCTCGTTAGTCTAGATATAAAAGACGGTTGTACAGACGGATCTCGTTAGTCTAGATATAGAAGACGTTTGTCCAACGACGTATCCCGTTAGTCTAGATATAGAAGACGGATGTACAGACGGATCTCGTTAGTCTCGATATAGAAAACTGTTGTACAGACGGATCGCGTTAGTCTAGATATATAAGATGGTTGTACAACGACGGATCTCGTTAGTCTAGATATAGAAGACGGTTGTACAGACGGATCTCGTTAGTCTAGATATAGAAGAAGGTTGTACAGACGGATCTCGTTAGTCTAGATATTGAAGACGGTTGTACAGACGGATCTCGTTGGTCTAGATATAGAGGACGGTTGTACAGACGGATCTCGTTAGTCTAGATATAGAAAACGGTTGTACAGACGGGTCTCGTTAGTCTAGATATAGAAGACGGTTGTACAGACGGATCTCGTGAGTCTAGATATAGAAGACGGTTGTACAGACGGATCCCGTTAGTCTAGATATAGAAGACGGTTGTATAACGAGAGGTCTCGTTAGTCTAGATATAGAAAACGGTTGTACAGACGGATCGCGTTAGTCTAGATATAGAAGAAGGTTGTACAGACGGGTCTCGTGAGTCTAGATAGAGAAGACGGTTGTACAGACGTATCTCGTTAGTCTAGATATAGAAGACGGTTGTACAGACGGATCTCGTTAGTCTAGATATAGAAGACGGTTGTGCAGACGGATCTCTTTAGTCTAGATATAGAAGACGGTTGTACAGACGGATCTCGTTAGTCTAGATATAGAAGACGGTTGTACAGACGGATCTCGTTAGGCTAGATATAGAAGACGTTTGTCCAACGACGGATCTCGTTAGTCTAGATATAGAAGACGGTTGTGCAGACGGATCTCGTTAGTCTAGATATAAAAGACGGTTGTACAGACGGATCTCGTTAGTCTAGATATAGAGGACGGTTGTACAGACGGATCTCGTTAGTCTAGATATAGAAGACGGTTGTACAGACGGATCTCGTTAGTCTAGATATAGAAGACGGTTGTACAGACGGATCTCGTTAGTCTAGATATAGAAGACGGTTGTGCAGACGGATCTCGTTAGTCTAGATATAAAAGACGGTTGTACAGACGGATCTCGTTAGTCTAGATATAGAAGACGGTTGCACAGACGGTTCTCGTTTGTCTAGATATAGAAGACGTTTGTACAGACGGATCCCGTTAGTCTAGATATAGAAGACGGTTGTATAACGAGAGGTCTCGTTAGTCTAGATATAGAAAACGGTTGTACAGACGGATCGCGTTAGTCTAGATATAGAAGAAGGTTGTACAGACGGGTCTCGTGAGTCTAGATAGAGAAGACGGTTGTACAGACGTATCTCGTTAGTCTAGATATAGAAGACGGTTGTACAGACGGATCTCGTTAGTCTAGATATAGAAGACGGTTGTACAGACGGATCTCGTTAGTCTAGATATAGAAGACGGTTGTACAGACGGATCTCGTTAGTCTAGATATAGAAGACGTTTGTCCAACGACGTATCCCGTTAGTCTAGATATAGAAGACGGTTGTACAGACGGATCTCGTTAGTCTCGTTATAGAAAACGGTTGTACAGACGGATCGCGTTAGTCTAGATATAGAAGATGGTTGTACAACGACGTATCTCGTTAGTCTAGATATAGAAGGCGGTTGTACAGACGGATCTCGTTAGTCTAGATATAGAAGACGGTTGTTCAGACGGATCTCGTTAGTCTAGATATAGAAGACGGTTGTGCAGACGGATCTCGTTAGTCTAGATATAGAAGACGGTTGTACAGACGGATCTCGTTAGTCTAGATATAGAAGACGGTTGTGCAGACGGATCTCGTTAGTCTAGATATAAAAGACGGTTGTACAGACGGATCTCGTTAGTCTAGATATAGAAGACGTTTGTCCAACGACGTATCCCGTTAGTCTAGATATAGAAGACGGATGTACAGACGGATCTCGTTAGTCTCGATATAGAAAACTGTTGTACAGACGGATCGCGTTAGTCTAGATATATAAGATGGTTGTACAACGACGGATCTCGTTAGTCTAGATATAGAAGACGGTTGTACAGACGGATCTCGTTAGTCTAGATATAGAAGAAGGTTGTACAGACGGATCTCGTTAGTCTAGATATTGAAGACGGTTGTACAGACGGATCTCGTTGGTCTAGATATAGAGGACGGTTGTACAGACGGATCTCGTTAGTCTAGATATAGAAAACGGTTGTACAGACGGGTCTCGTTAGTCTAGATATAGAAGACGGTTGTACAGACGGATCTCGTGAGTCTAGATATAGAAGACGGTTGTACAGACGGATCCCGTTAGTCTAGATATAGAAGACGGTTGTATAACGAGAGGTCTCGTTAGTCTAGATATAGAAAACGGTTGTACAGACGGATCGCGTTAGTCTAGATATAGAAGAAGGTTGTACAGACGGGTCTCGTGAGTCTAGATAGAGAAGACGGTTGTACAGACGTATCTCGTTAGTCTAGATATAGAAGACGGTTGTACAGACGGATCTCGTTAGTCTAGATATAGAAGACGGTTGTGCAGACGGATCTCTTTAGTCTAGATATAGAAGACGGTTGTACAGACGGATCTCGTTAGTCTAGATATAGAAGAAGGTTGTACAGACGGGTCTCGTGAGTCTAGATAGAGAAGACGGTTGTACAGACGGGTCTCGTTAGTCTAGATATAGAAGACGGTTGTACAGACGGATCTCATTAGTCTAGATATAGAAGACGGTTGTACAGACGGATCTCGTTAGTCTAGATATAGAAGACGGTTGTACAGACGGATCCCGTTAGTCTAGATATAGAAGACGGTTGTACAGACGGATCTCGTTAGTCTAGATATTGAAGACGTTTGTCCAACGACGTACCTCGTTAGTCTAGATATAGAAAACGGTTGTACAGACGGATCTCGTTAGTCTAGATATAGAAGACGGTTGTACAGACGGATCTCGTTAGTCTAGATATAGAAGACGGTTGTATAACGAGAGATCTCGTTAGTCTAGATATAGAAGACGGTTGTACAGACGGATCTCGTTAGTCTAGATATAGAAGACGGTTGTACAGCCGGATCTCGTTAGTCTAGATATAGAAGACGGTTGTACAGACGGATCTCGTTAGTCTAGATATAGAAGACGGTTGTACAGACGGATCTCGTTAGTCTAGATATAGAAGACGGTTGTACAGACGGATCTCGTTAGGCTAGATATAGAAGACGTTTGTCCAACGACGGATCTCGTTAGTCTAGATATAGAAGACGGTTGTGCAGACGGATCTCGTTAGTCTAGATATAAAAGACGGTTGTACAGACGGATCTCGTTAGTCTAGATATAGAGGACGGTTGTACAGACGGATCTCGTTAGTCTAGATATAGAAGACGGTTGTACAGACAGATCTCGTTAGTCTAGATATAGAAGACGGTTGTACACACGGATCTCGTTAGTCTAGATATAGAAGACGGTTGTGCAGACGGATCTCGTTAGTCTAGATATAAAAGACGGTTGTACAGACGGATCTCGTTAGTCTAGATATAGAAGACGGTTGTACAGACGGTTCTCGTTAGTCTAGATATAGAAGACGTTTGTACAGACGGATCCCGTTAGTCTAGATATAGAAGACGGTTGTATAACGAGAGGTCTCGTTAGTCTAGATATAGAAAACGGTTGTACAGACGGATCGCGTTAGTCTAGATATAGAAGAAGGTTGTACAGACGGGTCTCGTGAGTCTAGATAGAGAAGACGGTTGTACAGACGTATCTCGTTAGTCTAGATATAGAAGACGGTTGTACAGACGGATCTCGTTAGTCTAGATATACAAGACGGTTGTACAGACGGATCTCGTTAGTCTAGATATAGAAGACGGTTGTACAGACGGATCTCGTTAGTCTAGATATAGAAGACGTTTGTCCAACGACGTATCCCGTTAGTCTAGATATAGAAGACGGTTGTACAGACGGATCTCGTTAGTCTCGATATAGAAAACGGTTGTACAGACGGATCGCGTTAGTCTAGATATAGAAGATGGTTGTACAACGACGTATCTCGTTAGTCTAGATATAGAAGGCGGTTGTACAGACGGATCTCGTTAGTCTAGATATAGAAGACGGTTGTTCAGACGGATCTCGTTAGTCTAGATATAGAAGACGGTTGTGCAGACGGATCTCGTTAGTCTAGATATAGAAGACGGTTGTACAGACGGATCTCGTTAGTCTAGATATAGAAGACGGTTGTGCAGACGGATCTCGTTAGTCTAGATATAAAAGACGGTTGTACAGACGGATCTCGTTAGTCTAGATATAGAAGACGGTTGTACAGACGGATCTCGTTAGTCTAGATATAGAAGACGGTTGTACAGACGGATCTCGTTAGTCTAGATATAGAAGACGGTTGTACAGACGGATCTCGTTAGTCTAGATATAGAAGACGGTTGTGCAGACGGATCTCGTTAGTCTAGATATAAAAGACGGTTGTACAGACGGATCTCGTTAGTCTAGATATAGAAGACGGTTGCACAGACGGTTCTCGTTTGTCTAGATATAGAAGACGTTTGTACAGACGGATCCCGTTAGTCTAGATATAGAAGACGGTTGTATAACGAGAGGTCTCGTTAGTCTAGATATAGAAAACGGTTGTACAGACGGATCGCGTTAGTCTAGATATAGAAGAAGGTTGTACAGACGGGTCTCGTGAGTCTAGATAGAGAAGACGGTTGTACAGACGTATCTCGTTAGTCTAGATATAGAAGACGGTTGTACAGACGGATCTCGTTAGTCTAGATATAGAAGACGGTTGTACAGACGGATCTCGTTAGTCTAGATATAGAAGACGGTTGTACAGACGGATCTCGTTAGTCTAGATATAGAAGACGTTTGTCCAACGACGTATCCCGTTAGTCTAGATATAGAAGACGGTTGTACAGACGGATCTCGTTAGTCTCGTTATAGAAAACGGTTGTACAGACGGATCGCGTTAGTCTAGATATAGAAGATGGTTGTACAACGACGTATCTCGTTAGTCTAGATATAGAAGGCGGTTGTACAGACGGATCTCGTTAGTCTAGATATAGAAGACGGTTGTTCAGACGGATCTCGTTAGTCTAGATATAGAAGACGGTTGTGCAGACGGATCTCGTTAGTCTAGATATAGAAGACGGTTGTACAGACGGATCTCGTTAGTCTAGATATAGAAGACGGTTGTGCAGACGGATCTCGTTAGTCTAGATATAAAAGACGGTTGTACAGACGGATCTCGTTAGTCTAGATATAGAAGACGTTTGTCCAACGACGTATCCCGTTAGTCTAGATATAGAAGACGGATATACAGACGGATCTCGTTAGTCTCGATATAGAAAACTGTTGTACAGACGGATCGCGTTAGTCTAGATATATAAGATGGTTGTACAACGACGGATCTCGTTAGTCTAGATATAGAAGACGGTTGTACAGACGGATCTCGTTAGTCTAGATATAGAAGAAGGTTGTACAGACGGATCTCGTTAGTCTAGATATTGAAGACGGTTGTACAGACGGATCTCGTTGGTCTAGATATAGAGGACGGTTGTACAGACGGATCTCGTTAGTCTAGATATAGAAAACGGTTGTACAGACGGGTCTCGTTAGTCTAGATATAGAAGACGGTTGTACAGACGGATCTCGTGAGTCTAGATATAGAAGACGGTTGTACAGACGGATCCCGTTAGTCTAGATATAGAAGACGGTTGTATAACGAGAGGTCTCGTTAGTCTAGATATAGAAAACGGTTGTACAGACGGATCGCGTTAGTCTAGATATAGAAGAAGGTTGTACAGACGGGTCTCGTGAGTCTAGATAGAGAAGACGGTTGTACAGACGTATCTCGTTAGTCTAGATATAGAAGACGGTTGTACAGACGGATCTCGTTAGTCTAGATATAGAAGACGGTTGTGCAGACGGATCTCTTTAGTCTAGATATAGAAGACGGTTGTACAGACGGATCTCGTTAGTCTAGATATAGAAGAAGGTTGTACAGACGGGTCTCGTGAGTCTAGATAGAGAAGACGGTTGTACAGACGGGTCTCGTTAGTCTAGATATAGAAGACGGTTGTACAGACGGATCTCATTAGTCTAGATATAGAAGACGGTTGTACAGACGGATCTCGTTAGTCTAGATATAGAAGACGGTTGTACAGACGGATCCCGTTAGTCTAGATATAGAAGACGGTTGTACAGACGGATCTCGTTAGTCTAGATATTGAAGACGTTTGTCCAACGACGTACCTCGTTAGTCTAGATATAGAAAACGGTTGTACAGACGGATCTCGTTAGTCTAGATATAGAAGACGGTTGTACAGACGGATCTCGTTAGTCTAGATATAGAAGACGGTTGTATAACGAGAGATCTCGTTAGTCTAGATATAGAAGACGGTTGTACAGACGGATCTCGTTAGTCTAGATATAGAAGACGGTTGTACAGCCGGATCTCGTTAGTCTAGATATAGAAGACGGTTGTACAGACGGATCTCGTTAGTCTAGATATAGAAGACGGTTGTACAGACGGATCTCGTTAGTCTAGATATAGAAGACGGTTGTACAGACGGATCTCGTTAGGCTAGATATAGAAGACGTTTGTCCAACGACGGATCTCGTTAGTCTAGATATAGAAGACGGTTGTGCAGACGGATCTCGTTAGTCTAGATATAAAAGACGGTTGTACAGACGGATCTCGTTAGTCTAGATATAGAGGACGGTTGTACAGACGGATCTCGTTAGTCTAGATATAGAAGACGGTTGTACAGACAGATCTCGTTAGTCTAGATATAGAAGACGGTTGTACACACGGATCTCGTTAGTCTAGATATAGAAGACGGTTGTGCAGACGGATCTCGTTAGTCTAGATATAAAAGACGGTTGTACAGACGGATCTCGTTAGTCTAGATATAGAAGACGGTTGTACAGACGGTTCTCGTTAGTCTAGATATAGAAGACGTTTGTACAGACGGATCCCGTTAGTCTAGATATAGAAGACGGTTGTATAACGAGAGGTCTCGTTAGTCTAGATATAGAAAACGGTTGTACAGACGGATCGCGTTAGTCTAGATATAGAAGAAGGTTGTACAGACGGGTCTCGTGAGTCTAGATAGAGAAGACGGTTGTACAGACGGATCTCGTTAGTCTAGATATAGAAGAAGGTTGTACAGACGGATCTCGTTAGTCTAGATATTGAAGACGGTTGTACAGACGGATCTCGTTGGTCTAGATATAGAGGACGGTTGTACAGACGGATCTCGTTAGTCTAGATATAGAAAACGGTTGTACAGACGGGTCTCGTTAGTCTAGATATAGAAGACGGTTGTACAGACGGATCTCGTGAGTCTAGATATAGAAGACGGTTGTACAGACGGATCCCGTTAGTCTAGATATAGAAGACGGTTGTATAACGAGAGGTCTCGTTAGTCTAGATATAGAAAACGGTTGTACAGACGGATCGCGTTAGTCTAGATATAGAAGAAGGTTGTACAGACGGGTCTCGTGAGTCTAGATAGAGAAGACGGTTGTACAGACGTATCTCGTTAGTCTAGATATAGAAGACGGTTGTACAGACGGATCTCGTTAGTCTAGATATAGAAGACGGTTGTGCAGACGGATCTCTTTAGTCTAGATATAGAAGACGGTTGTACAGACGGATCTCGTTAGTCTAGATATAGAAGAAGGTTGTACAGACGGGTCTCGTGAGTCTAGATAGAGAAGACGGTTGTACAGACGGGTCTCGTTAGTCTAGATATAGAAGACGGTTGTACAGACGGATCTCATTAGTCTAGATATAGAAGACGGTTGTACAGACGGATCTCGTTAGTCTAGATATAGAAGACGGTTGTACAGACGGATCCCGTTAGTCTAGATATAGAAGACGGTTGTACAGACGGATCTCGTTAGTCTAGATATTGAAGACGTTTGTCCAACGACGTACCTCGTTAGTCTAGATATAGAAAACGGTTGTACAGACGGATCTCGTTAGTCTAGATATAGAAGACGGTTGTACAGACGGATCTCGTTAGTCTAGATATAGAAGACGGTTGTATAACGAGAGATCTCGTTAGTCTAGATATAGAAGACGGTTGTACAGACGGATCTCGTTAGTCTAGATATAGAAGACGGTTGTACAGCCGGATCTCGTTAGTCTAGATATAGAAGACGGTTGTACAGACGGATCTCGTTAGTCTAGATATAGAAGACGGTTGTACAGACGGATCTCGTTAGTCTAGATATAGAAGACGGTTGTACAGACGGATCTCGTTAGGCTAGATATAGAAGACGTTTGTCCAACGACGGATCTCGTTAGTCTAGATATAGAAGACGGTTGTGCAGACGGATCTCGTTAGTCTAGATATAAAAGACGGTTGTACAGACGGATCTCGTTAGTCTAGATATAGAGGACGGTTGTACAGACGGATCTCGTTAGTCTAGATATAGAAGACGGTTGTACAGACAGATCTCGTTAGTCTAGATATAGAAGACGGTTGTACACACGGATCTCGTTAGTCTAGATATAGAAGACGGTTGTGCAGACGGATCTCGTTAGTCTAGATATAAAAGACGGTTGTACAGACGGATCTCGTTAGTCTAGATATAGAAGACGGTTGTACAGACGGTTCTCGTTAGTCTAGATATAGAAGACGTTTGTACAGACGGATCCCGTTAGTCTAGATATAGAAGACGGTTGTATAACGAGAGGTCTCGTTAGTCTAGATATAGAAAACGGTTGTACAGACGGATCGCGTTAGTCTAGATATAGAAGAAGGTTGTACAGACGGGTCTCGTGAGTCTAGATAGAGAAGACGGTTGTACAGACGTATCTCGTTAGTCTAGATATAGAAGACGGTTGTACAGACGGATCTCGTTAGTCTAGATATACAAGACGGTTGTACAGACGGATCTCGTTAGTCTAGATATAGAAGACGGTTGTACAGACGGATCTCGTTAGTCTAGATATAGAAGACGTTTGTCCAACGACGTATCCCGTTAGTCTAGATATAGAAGACGGTTGTACAGACGGATCTCGTTAGTCTCGATATAGAAAACGGTTGAACAGACGGATCGCGTTAGTCTAGATATAGAAGATGGTTGTACAACGACGTATCTCGTTAGTCTAGATATAGAAGGCGGTTGTACAGACGGATCTCGTTAGTCTAGATATAGAAGACGGTTGTTCAGACGGATCTCGTTAGTCTAGATATAGAAGACGGTTGTGCAGACGGATCTCGTTAGTCTAGATATAAAAGACGGTTGTACAGACGGATCTCGTTAGCC
This sequence comes from Andrena bicolor, assembly GCA_960531205.1. Lineage (NCBI taxonomy): Eukaryota > Metazoa > Arthropoda > Insecta > Hymenoptera > Andrenidae > Andrena > Andrena bicolor. Next base: position 267,788 of record CAUIJW010000166.1, on the reverse strand, counting down.
TAGATATAGAGGACGGTTGTACAGACGGATCTCGTTAGTCTAGATATAGAAGACGGTTGTACAGACGGATCTCGTTAGTCTAGATATAGAAGACGGTTGTACAGACGGATCTCGTTAGTCTCGATATAGAAAACGGTTGTACAGACGGATCGCGTTAGTCTAGATATAGAAGATGGTTGTACAACGACGTATCTCGTTAGTCTAGATATAGAAGGCGGTTGTACAGACGGATCTTTTTAGTCTAGATATAGAAGACGGTTGTTCAGACGGATCTCGTTAGTCTAGATATAGAAGACGGTTGTGCAGACGGATCTCGTTAGTCTAGATATTGAAGACGGTTGTACAGACGGATCTCGTTAGTCTAGATATAGAAGACGGTTGTGCAGACGGATCTCGTTAGTCTAGATATAAAAGACGGTTGTACAGACGGATCTCGTTAGTCTAGATATAGAAGACGGTTGTACAGACGGATCTCGTTAGTCTAGATATAGAAGACGGTTGTACAGACGGATCTCGTTAGTCTAGATATAGAAGACGGTTGTACAGACGGATCTCGTTAGTCTAGATATAGAAGACGGTTGTACAGACGGATCTCGTTAGTCTAGATATAAAAGACGGTTGTACAGACGGATCTCGTTAGTCTAGATATAGAGGACGGTTGTACAGACGGATCTCGTTAGTCTAGATATAGAAGACGGTTGTACAGACGGATCTCGTTAGTCTAGATATAAAAGACGGTTGTACAGACGGATCTCGTTAGTCTAGATATAGAAGACGGTTGTACAGCCGGATCTCGTTAGTCTAGATATAGAAGACGGTTGTACAGACGGATCTCGTTAGTCTAGATATAGAAGACGGTTGTACAGACGGATCTCGTTAGTCTAGATATAGAAGACGGTTGTACAGACGGATCTCGTTAGGCTAGATATAGAAGACGTTTGTCCAACGACGGATCTCGTTAGTCTAGATATAGAAGACGGTTGTGCAGACGGATCTCGTTAGTCTAGATATAAAAGACGGTTGTACAGACGGATCTCGTTAGTCTAGATATAGAGGACGGTTGTACAGACGGATCTCGTTAGTCTAGATATAGAAGACGGTTGTACAGACGGATCTCGTTAGTCTAGATATAGAAGACGGTTGTACAGACGGATCTCGTTAGTCTAGATATAGAAGACGGTTGTGCAGACGGATCTCGTTAGTCTAGATATAAAAGACGGTTGTACAGACGGATCTCGTTAGTCTAGATATAGAAGACGGTTGTACAGACGGTTCTCGTTAGTCTAGATATAGAAGACGTTTGTACAGACGGATCCCGTTAGTCTAGATATAGAAGACGGTTGTATAACGAGAGGTCTCGTTAGTCTAGATATAGAAAACGGTTGTACAGACGGATCGCGTTAGTCTAGATATAGAAGAAGGTTGTACAGACGGGTCTCGTGAGTCTAGATAGAGAAGACGGTTGTACAGACGTATCTCGTTAGTCTAGATATAGAAGACGTTTGTCCAACGACGTATCCCGTTAGTCTAGATATAGAAGACGGTTGTACAGACGGATCTCGTTAGTCTCGATATAGAAAACGATTGTACAGACGGATCGCGTTAGTCTAGATATAGAAGATGGTTGTACAGACGGATCTCGTTAGTCTAGATATAGAAGACGGTTGTACAGACGGATCTCGTTAGTCTAGATATAGAAGACGGTTGTACAGACGGATCTCGTTAGTCTAGATATAGAAGACGGTTGTACAGACGGATCTCGTTAGTCTAGATATAGAAGACGGTTGTATAACGAGAGATCTCGTTAGTCTAGATATAGAAGACGGTTGTATAACGAGAGATCTCGTTAGTCTAGATATAGAAGACGGTTGTATAACGAGAGACCTCGTTAGTCTAGATATAGAAGACGGTTGTATAACGAGAGATCTCGTTAGTCTAGATATAGAAGACGGTTGTACAGATGGATCTCGTTAGTCTAGATATAGAAGACGGTTGTACAGACGGATCTCGTTAGTCTAGATATAGAAGACGTTTGTCCAACGACGTATCCCGTTAGTCTAGATATAGAAGACGGTTGTACAGCCGGATCTCGTTAGTCTAGATATAGAAGACGGTTGTACAGACGGATCTCGTTAGTCTAGATATAGAAGACGGTTGTACAGACGGATCTCGTTAGTCTAGATATAGAAGACGGTTGTACAGACGGATCTCGTTAGTCTAGATATAGAAGACGGTTGTACAGACGGATCTCGTTAGTCTAGATATAGAAGACGGTTGTAGAGACGGATCTCGTTAGTCTAGATATAAAAGACGGTTGTACAGACGGATCTCGTTAGTCTAGATATAGAGGACGGTTGTACAGACGGATCTCGTTAGTCTAGATATAGAAGACGGTTGCACAGACGGATCTCGTTAGTCTAGATATAAAAGACGGTTGTACAGACGGATCTCGTTAGTCTAGATATAGAAGACGGTTGTACAGACGGATCTCGTTAGTCTAGATATAGAAGACGGTTGTACAGACGGATCTCGTTAGTCTAGATATAGAAGACGGTTGTACAGACGGATCTCGTTAGGCTAGATATAGAAGACGTTTGTCCAACGACGGATCTCGTTAGTCTAGATATAGAAGACGGTTGTGCAGACGGATCTCGTTAGTCTAGATATAAAAGACGGTTGTACAGACGGATCTCGTTAGTCTAGATATAGAGGACGGTTGTACAGACGGATCTCGTTAGTCTAGATATAGAAGACGGTTGTACAGACGGATCTCGTTAGTCTAGATATAGAAGACGGTTGTACAGACGGATCTCGTTAGTCTAGATATAGAAGACGGTTGTGCAGACGGATCTCGTTAGTCTAGATATAAAAGACGGTTGTACAGACGGATCTCGTTAGTCTAGATATAGAAGACGGTTGTACAGACGGTTCTCGTTAGTCTAGATATAGAAGACGTTTGTACAGACGGATCCCGTTAGTCTAGATATAGAAGACGGTTGTATAACGAGAGGTCTCGTTAGTCTAGATATAGAAAACGGTTGTAAAGACGGATCGCGTTAGTCTAGATATAGAAGAAGGTTGTACAGACGGGTCTCGTGAGTCTAGATAGAGAAGACGGTTGTACAGACGTATCTCGTTAGTCTAGATATAGAAGACGGTTGTACAGACGGATCCCGTTAGTCTAGATATAGAAGACGGTTGTACAGACGGATCTCGTTAGTCTCGATATAGAAAACGGTTGTACAGACGGATCGCGTTAGTCTAGATATAGAAGATGGTTGTACAACGACGTATCTCGTTAGTCTAGATATAGAAGGCGGTTGTACAGACGGATCTCGTTAGTCTAGATATAGAAGACGGTTGTTCAGACGGATCTCGTTAGTCTAGATATAGAAGACGGTTGTGCAGACGGATCTCGTTAGTCTAGATATAGAAGACGGTTGTACAGACGGATCTCGTTAGTCTAGATATAGAAGACGGTTGTGCAGACGGATCTCGTTAGTCTAGATATAAAAGACGGTTGTACAGACGGATCTCGTTAGTCTAGATATAGAAGACGGTTGTACAGACGGATCTCGTTAGTCTAGATATAGAAGACGGTTGTACAGACGGATCTCGTTAGTCTCGATATAGAAAACTGTTGTACAGACGGATCTCGTTAGTCTAGATATAGAAGACGGTTGTACAGACGGATCTCGTTAGTCTAGATATAGAAGACGGTTGTACAGACGGATCTCGTTAGTCTAGATATAGAAGACGGTTGTACAGACGGATCTCGTTAGTCTAGATATAGAAGACGGTTGTATAACGAGAGATCTCGTTAGTCTAGATATAGAAGACGGTTGTATAACGAGAGATCTCGTTAGTCTAGATATAGAAGACGGTTGTATAACGAGAGACCTCGTTAGTCTAGATATAGAAGACGGTTGTATAACGAGAGATCTCGTTAGTCTAGATATAGAAGACGGTTGTACAGATGGATCTCGTTAGTCTAGATATAGAAGACGGTTGTACAGACGGATCTCGTTAGTCTAGATATAGAAGACGTTTGTCCAACGACGTATCCCGTTAGTCTAGATATAGAAGACGGTTGTACAGCCGGATCTCGTTAGTCTAGATATAGAAGACGGTTGTACAGACGGATCTCGTTAGTCTAGATATAGAAGACGTTTCTCCAACGACGGATCTCGTTAGTCTAGATATAGAAGACGGTTGTGCAGACGGATCTCGTTAGTCTAGATATAAAAGACGGTTGTACAGACGGATCTCGTTAGTCTAGATATAGAGGACGGTTGTACAGACGGATCTCGTTAGTCTAGATATAGAAGACGGTTGTACAGACGGATCTCGTTAGTCTAGATATAGAAGACGTTTGTACTGACGGATCCCGTTAGTCTAGATATAGAAGACGGTTGTATAACGAGAGGTCTCGTTAGTCTAGATATAGAAAACGGTTGTACAGACGGATCGCGTTAGTCTAGATATAGAAGAAGGTTGTACAGACGGGTCTCGTGAGTCTAGATAGAGAAGACGGTTGTACAGACGTATCTCGTTAGTCTAGATATAGAAGACGGTTGTAAAGACGGATCTCGTTAGTCTAGATATAGAAGACGGTTGTGCAGACGGATCTCGTTAGTCTAGATATAGAAGACGGTTGTACAGACGGATCTCGTTAGTCTAGATATAGAAGACGTTTGTCCAACGACGTATCCCGTTAGTCTAGATATAGAAGACGGTTGTACAGACGGATCTCGTTAGTCTCGATATAGAAAACGGTTGTACAGACGGATCTCGTTAGTCTAGATATAGAAGACGGTTGTACAGACGGATCTCGTTAGTCTAGATATAGAAGGCGGTTGTACAGACGGATCTCGTTAGTCTAGATATAGAAGACGGTTGTGCAGACGGATCTCGTTAGTCTAGATATAAAAGACGGTTGTTCAGACGGATCTCGTTAGTCTAGATATAGAAGACGGTTGTACAGACGGATCTCATTAGTCTAGATATAGAAGACGGTTGTATAACGAGAGATCTCGTTAGTCTAGATATAGAAGACGGTTGTATAACGAGAGATCTCGTTAGTCTAGATATAGAAGACGGTTGTACAGATGGATCTCGTTAGTCTAGATATAGAAGACGGTTGTACAGACGGATCTCGTTAGTCTAGATATAGAAGACGTTTGTCCAACGACGTATCCCGTTAGTCTAGATATAGAAGACGGTTGTACAGCCGGATCTCATTAGTCTAGATATAGAAGACGGTTGTATAACGAGAGATCTCGTTAGTCTAGATATAGAAGACGGTTGTATAACGAGAGATCTCGTTAGTCTAGATATAGAAGACGGTTGTACAGACGGATCTCGTTAGTCTCGATATAGAAAACGGTTGTACAGACGGATCTCGTTAGTCTAGATATAGAAGACGGTTGTACAGACGGATCTCGTTAGTCTAGATATAGAAGACGGTTGTACAGCCGGATCTCGTTAGTCTAGTTATAGAAGACGGTTGTACAGACGGATCTCGTTAGTCTAGATATAAAAGACGGTTGTTCAGACGGATCTCGTTAGTCTAGATATAGAAGACGGTTGTACAGACGGATCTCATTAGTCTAGATATAGAAGACGGTTGTATAACGAGAGATCTCGTTAGTCTAGATATAGAAGACGGTTGTATAACGAGAGATCTCGTTAGTCTAGATATAGAAGACGGTTGTACAGATGGATCTCGTTAGTCTAGATATAGAAGACGGTTGTACAGACGGATCTCGTTAGTCTAGATATAGAAGACGTTTGTCCAACGACGTATCCCGTTAGTCTAGATATAGAAGACGGTTGTACAGCCGGATCTCGTTAGTCTAGTTATAGAAGACGGTTGTACAGACGGATCTCGTTAGTCTAGATATAGAAGGCGGTTGTACAGACGGATCTCGTTAGTCTAGATATAGAAGACGGTTGTGCAGACGGATCTCGTTAGTCTAGATATAAAAGACGGTTGTTCAGACGGATCTCGTTAGTCTAGATATAGAAGACGTTTGTCCAACGACGTATCCCGTTAGTCTAGATATAGAAGACGGTTGTACAGACGGATCTCGTTAGTCTAGATATAGAAGACGGTTGTACAGACGGATCTCGTTAGTCTAGATATAGAAGACGTTTGTCCAACGACGTATCCCGTTAGTCTAGATATAGAAGACGGTTGTACAGACGGATCTCGTTAGTCTCGATATAGAAAACGGTTGTACAGACGGATCTCGTTAGTCTAGATATAGAAGACGGTTGTACAGACGGATCTCGTTAGTCTAGATATAGAAGGCGGTTGTACAGACGGATCTCGTTAGTCTAGATATAGAAGACGGTTGTGCAGACGGATCTCGTTAGTCTAGATATAAAAGACGGTTGTTCAGACGGATCTCGTTAGTCTAGATATAGAAGACGGTTGTACAGACGGATCTCATTAGTCTAGATATAGAAGACGGTTGTATAACGAGAGATCTCGTTAGTCTAGATATAGAAGACGGTTGTATAACGAGAGATCTCGTTAGTCTAGATATAGAAGACGGTTGTACAGATGGATCTCGTTAGTCTAGATATAGAAGACGGTTGTACAGACGGATCTCGTTAGTCTAGATATAGAAGACGTTTGTCCAACGACGTATCCCGTTAGTCTAGATATAGAAGACGGTTGTACAGCCGGATCTCATTAGTCTAGATATAGAAGACGGTTGTATAACGAGAGATCTCGTTAGTCTAGATATAGAAGACGGTTGTATAACTAGAGATCTCGTTAGTCTAGATATAGAAGACGGTTGTACAGACGGATCTCGTTAGTCTCGATATAGAAAACGGTTGTACAGACGGATCTCGTTAGTCTAGATATAGAAGACGGTTGTACAGACGGATCTCGTTAGTCTAGATATAGAAGACGGTTGTACAGCCGGATCTCGTTAGTCTAGTTATAGAAGACGGTTGTACAGACGGATCTCGTTAGTCTAGATATAAAAGACGGTTGTTCAGACGGATCTCGTTAGTCTAGATATAGAAGACGGTTGTACAGACGGATCTCATTAGTCTAGATATAGAAGACGGTTGTATAACGAGAGATCTCGTTAGTCTAGATATAGAAGACGGTTGTATAACGAGAGATCTCGTTAGTCTAGATATAGAAGACGGTTGTACAGATGGATCTCGTTAGTCTAGATATAGAAGACGGTTGTACAGACGGATCTCGTTAGTCTAGATATAGAAGACGTTTGTCCAACGACGTATCCCGTTAGTCTAGATATAGAAGACGGTTGTACAGCCGGATCTCGTTAGTCTAGTTATAGAAGACGGTTGTACAGACGGATCTCGTTAGTCTAGATATAGAAGGCGGTTGTACAGACGGATCTCGTTAGTCTAGATATAGAAGACGGTTGTGCAGACGGATCTCGTTAGTCTAGATATAAAAGACGGTTGTTCAGACGGATCTCGTTAGTCTAGATATAGAAGATGGTTGTACAACGACGTATCTCGTTAGTCTAGATATAGAAGGCGGTTGTACAGACGGATCTCGTTAGTCTAGATATAGAAGACGGTTGTTCAGACGGATCTCGTTAGTCTAGATATAGAAGACGGTTGTGCAGACGGATCTCGTTAGTCTCGATATAGAAAACTGTTGTACAGACGGATCTCGTTAGTCTAGATATAGAAGACGGTTGTACAGACGGATCTCGTTAGTCTAGATATAGAAGACGGTTGTACAGACGGATCTCGTTAGTCTAGATATAGAAGACGGTTGTACAGACGGATCTCGTTAGTCTCGATATAGAAAACTGTTGTACAGACGGATCTCGTTAGTCTAGATATAGAAGACGGTTGTACAGACGGATCTCGTTAGTCTAGATATAGAAGACGGTTGTACAGACGGATCTCGTTAGTCTAGATATAGAAGACGGTTGTACAGACGGATCTCGTTAGTCTAGATATAGAAGACGGTTGTATAACGAGAGATCTCGTTAGTCTAGATATAGAAGACGGTTGTATAACGAGAGATCTCGTTAGTCTAGATATAGAAGACGGTTGTATAACGAGAGACCTCGTTAGTCTAGATATAGAAGACGGTTGTATAACGAGAGATCTCGTTAGTCTAGATATAGAAGACGGTTGTACAGATGGATCTCGTTAGTCTAGATATAGAAGACGGTTGTACAGACGGATCTCGTTAGTCTAGATATAGAAGACGTTTGTCCAACGACGTATCCCGTTAGTCTAGATATAGAAGACGGTTGTACAGCCGGATCTCGTTAGTCTAGATATAGAAGACGGTTGTACAGACGGATCTCGTTAGTCTAGATATAGAAGACGTTTCTCCAACGACGGATCTCGTTAGTCTAGATATAGAAGACGGTTGTGCAGACGGATCTCGTTAGTCTAGATATAAAAGACGGTTGTACAGACGGATCTCGTTAGTCTAGATATAGAGGACGGTTGTACAGACGGATCTCGTTAGTCTAGATATAGAAGACGGTTGTACAGACGGATCTCGTTAGTCTAGATATAGAAGACGTTTGTACAGACGGATCCCGTTAGTCTAGATATAGAAGACGGTTGTATAACGAGAGGTCTCGTTAGTCTAGATATAGAAAACGGTTGTACAGACGGATCGCGTTAGTCTAGATATAGAAGAAGGTTGTACAGACGGGTCTCGTGAGTCTAGATAGAGAAGACGGTTGTACAGACGTATCTCGTTAGTCTAGATATAGAAGACGGTTGTAAAGACGGATCTCGTTAGTCTAGATATAGAAGACGGTTGTGCAGACGGATCTCGTTAGTCTAGATATAGAAGACGGTTGTACAGACGGATCTCGTTAGTCTAGATATAGAAGACGTTTGTCCAACGACGTATCCCGTTAGTCTAGATATAGAAGACGGTTGTACAGACGGATCTCGTTAGTCTCGATATAGAAAACGGTTGTACAGACGGATCTCGTTAGTCTAGATATAGAAGACGGTTGTACAGACGGATCTCGTTAGTCTAGATATAGAAGGCGGTTGTACAGACGGATCTCGTTAGTCTAGATATAGAAGACGGTTGTGCAGACGGATCTCGTTAGTCTAGATATAAAAGACGGTTGTTCAGACGGATCTCGTTAGTCTAGATATAGAAGACGGTTGTACAGACGGATCTCATTAGTCTAGATATAGAAGACGGTTGTATAACGAGAGATCTCGTTAGTCTAGATATAGAAGACGGTTGTATAACGAGAGATCTCGTTAGTCTAGATATAGAAGACGGTTGTACAGATGGATCTCGTTAGTCTAGATATAGAAGACGGTTGTACAGACGGATCTCGTTAGTCTAGATATAGAAGACGTTTGTCCAACGACGTATCCCGTTAGTCTAGATATAGAAGACGGTTGTACAGCCGGATCTCGTTAGTCTAGTTATAGAAGACGGTTGTACAGACGGATCTCGTTAGTCTAGATATAGAAGGCGGTTGTACAGACGGATCTCGTTAGTCTAGATATAGAAGACGGTTGTACAGACGGATCTCGTTAGTCTAGATATAGAAGACGTTTCTCCAACGACGTATCCCGTTAGTCTAGATATAGAAGACGGTTGTACAGACGGATCTCATTAGTCTAGATATAGAAGACGGTTGTATAACGAGAGATCTCGTTAGTCTAGATATAGAAGACGGTTGTATAACGAGAGATCTCGTTAGTCTAGATATAGAAGACGGTTGTATAACGAGAGATCTCGTTAGTCTAGATATAGAAGACGGTTGTACAGACGGATCTCGTTAGTCTCGATATAGAAAACGGTTGTACAGACGGATCTCGTTAGTCTAGATATAGAAGACGGTTGTACAGACGGATCTCGTTAGTCTAGATATAGAAGACGGTTGTACAGCCGGATCTCGTTAGTCTAGTTATAGAAGACGGTTGTACAGACGGATCTCGTTAGTCTAGATATAAAAGACGGTTGTTCAGACGGATCTCGTTAGTCTAGATATAGAAGACGGTTGTACAGACGGATCTCATTAGTCTAGATATAGAAGACGGTTGTATAACGAGAGATCTCGTTAGTCTAGATATAGAAGACGGTTGTATAACGAGAGATCTCGTTAGTCTAGATATAGAAGACGGTTGTACAGATGGATCTCGTTAGTCTAGATATAGAAGACGGTTGTACAGACGGATCTCGTTAGTCTAGATATAGAAGACGTTTGTCCAACGACGTATCCCGTTAGTCTAGATATAGAAGACGGTTGTACAGCCGGATCTCGTTAGTCTAGTTATAGAAGACGGTTGTACAGACGGATCTCGTTAGTCTAGATATAGAAGGCGGTTGTACAGACGGATCTCGTTAGTCTAGATATAGAAGACGGTTGTGCAGACGGATCTCGTTAGTCTAGATATAAAAGACGGTTGTTCAGACGGATCTCGTTAGTCTAGATATAGAAGACGGTTGTACAGACGGATCTCATTAGTCTAGATATAGAAGACGGTTGTATAACGAGAGATCTCGTTAGTCTAGATATAGAAGACGGTTGTATAACGAGAGATCTCGTTAGTCTAGATATAGAAGACGGTTGTACAGATGGATCTCGTTAGTCTAGATATAGAAGACGGTTGTACAGACGGATCTCGTTAGTCTAGATATAGAAGACGTTTGTCCAACGACGTATCCCGTTAGTCTAGATATAGAAGACGGTGGTACAGCCGGATCTCGTTAGTCTAGTTATAGAAGACGGTTGTACAGACGGATCTCGTTAGTCTAGATATAGAAGGCGGTTGTACAGACGGATCTCGTTAGTCTAGATATAGAAGACGGTTGTACAGACGGATCTCGTTAGTCTAGATATAGAAGACGTTTCTCCAACGACGGATCTCGTTAGTCTAGATATAGAAGACGGTTGTGCAGACGGATCTCGTTAGTCTAGATATAAAAGACGGTTGTACAGACGGATCTCGTTAGTCTAGATATAGAGGACGGTTGTACAGACGGATCTCGTTAGTCTAGATATAGAAGACGGTTGTACAGACGGATCTCGTTAGTCTAGATATAGAAGACGTTTGTTCAGACGGATCTCGTTAGTCTAGATATAGAAGACGGTTGTGCAGACGGATCTCGTTAGTCTAGATATAGAAGACGGTTGTACAGACGGATCTCGTTAGTCTAGATATAGAAGACGGTTGTGCAGACGGATCTCGTTAGTCTAGATATAAAAGACGGTTGTACAGACGGATCTCGTTAGTCTAGATATAGAAGACGGTTGTACAGACGGATCTCGTTAGTCTAGATATAGAAGACGGTTGTACAGACGGATCTCGTTAGTCTAGATATAGAAGACGGTTGTACAGACGGATCTCGTTAGTCTAGATATAGAAGACGGTTGTATAACGAGAGATCTCGTTAGTCTAGATATAGAAGACGGTTGTATAACGAGAGATCTCGTTAGTCTAGATATAGAAGACGGTTGTATAACGAGAGACCTCGTTAGTCTAGATATAGAAGACGGTTGTATAACGAGAGATCTCGTTAGTCTAGATATAGAAGACGGTTGTACAGATGGATCTCGTTAGTCTAGATATAGAAGACGGTTGTACAGACGGATCTCGTTAGTCTAGATATAGAAGACGTTTGTCCAACGACGTATCCCGTTAGTCTAGATATAGAAGACGGTTGTACAGCCGGATCTCGTTAGTCTAGATATAGAAGACGGTTGTACAGACGGATCTCGTTAGTCTAGATATAAAAGACGGTTGTACAGACGGATCTCGTTAGTCTAGATATAGAGGACGGTTGTACAGACGGATCTCGTTAGTCTAGATATAGAAGACGGTTGTACAGACGGATCTCGTTAGTCTAGATATAAAAGACGGTTGTACAGACGGATCTCGTTAGTCTAGATATAGAAGACGGTTGTACAGACGGATCTCGTTAGTCTAGATATAGAAGACGGTTGTACAGACGGATCTCGTTAGTCTAGATATAGAAGACGGTTGTACAGACGGATCTCGTTAGGCTAGATATAGAAGACGTTTGTCCAACGACGGATCTCGTTAGTCTAGATATAGAAGACGGTTGTGCAGACGGATCTCGTTAGTCTAGATATAGAAGACGGTTGTACAGACGGATCTCGTTAGTCTAGATATAGAAGACGGTTGTACAGACGGATCTCGTTAGTCTAGATATAGAAGACGGTTGTACAGACGGATCTCGTTAGTCTAGATATAGAAGACGGTTGTATAACGAGAGATCTCGTTAGTCTAGATATAGAAGACGGTTGTATAACGAGAGATCTCGTTAGTCTAGATATAGAAGACGGTTGTATAACGAGAGACCTCGTTAGTCTAGATATAGAAGACGGTTGTATAACGAGAGATCTCGTTAGTCTAGATATAGAAGACGGTTGTACAGATGGATCTCGTTAGTCTAGATATAGAAGACGGTTGTACAGACGGATCTCGTTAGTCTAGATATAGAAGACGTTTGTCCAACGACGTATCCCGTTAGTCTAGATATAGAAGACGGTTGTACAGCCGGATCTCGTTAGTCTAGATATAGAAGACGGTTGTACAGACGGATCTCGTTAGTCTAGATATAAAAGACGGTTGTACAGACGGATCTCGTTAGTCTAGATATAGAGGACGGTTGTACAGACGGATCTCGTTAGTCTAGATATAGAAGACGGTTGTACAGACGGATCTCGTTAGTCTAGATATAAAAGACGGTTGTACAGACGGATCTCGTTAGTCTAGATATAGAAGACGGTTGTACAGACGGATCTCGTTAGTCTAGATATAGAAGACGGTTGTACAGACGGATCTCGTTAGTCTAGATATAGAAGACGGTTGTACAGACGGATCTCGTTAGGCTAGATATAGAAGACGTTTGTCCAACGACGGATCTCGTTAGTCTAGATATAGAAGACGGTTGTGCAGACGGATCTCGTTAGTCTAGATATAAAAGACGGTTGTACAGACGGATCTCGTTAGTGTAGATATAGAGGACGGTTGTACAGACGGATCTCGTTAGTCTAGATATAGAAGACGGTTGTACAGACGGATCTCGTTAGTCTAGATATAGAAGACGGTTGTACAGACGGATCTCGTTAGTCTAGATATAGAAGACGGTTGTGCAGACGGATCTCGTTAGTCTAGATATAAAAGACGGTTGTACAGACGGATCTCGTTAGTCTAGATATAGAAGACGGTTGTACAGACGGTTCTCGTTAGTCTAGATATAGAAGACGTTTGTACAGACGGATCCCGTTAGTCTAGATATAGAAGACGGTTGTATAACGAGAGGTCTCGTTAGTCTAGATATAGAAAACGGTTGTACAGACGGATCGCGTTAGTCTAGATATAGAAGAAGGTTGTACAGACGGGTCTCGTGAGTCTAGATAGAGAAGACGGTTGTACAGACGTATCTCGTTAGTCTAGATATAGAAGACGGTTGTACAGACGGATCTCGTTAGTCTAGATATAGAAGACGGTTGTACAGACGGATCTCGTTAGTCTAGATATAGAAGACGGTTGTACAGACGGATCTCGTTAGTCTAGATATAGAAGACGTTTGTCCAACGACGTATCCCGTTAGTCTAGATATAGAAGACGGTTGTACAGACGGATCTCGTTAGTCTCGATATAGAAAACGGTTGTACAGACGGATCGCGTTAGTCTAGATATAGAAGATGGTTGTACAACGACGTATCTCGTTAGTCTAGATATAGAAGGCGGTTGTACAGACGGATCTCGTTAGTCTAGATATAGAAGACGGTTGTTCAGACGGATCTCGTTAGTCTAGATATAGAAGACGGTTGTGCAGACGGATCTCGTTAGTCTAGATATAGAAGACGGTTGTACAGACGGATCTCGTTAGTCTAGATATAGAAGACGGTTGTGCAGACGGATCTCGTTAGTCTAGATATAAAAGACGGTTGTACAGACGGATCTCGTTAGTCTAGATATAGAAGACGGTTGTACAGACGGATCTCGTTAGTCTAGATATAGAAGACGGTTGTACAGACGGATCTCGTTAGTCTAGATATAGAAGACGGTTGTACAGACGGATCTCGTTAGTCTAGATATAGAAGACGGTTGTATAACGAGAGATCTCGTTAGTCTAGATATAGAAGACGGTTGTATAACGAGAGATCTCGTTAGTCTAGATATAGAAGACGGTTGTATAACGAGAGACCTCGTTAGTCTAGATATAGAAGACGGTTGTATAACGAGAGATCTCGTTAGTCTAGATATAGAAGACGGTTTTACAGATGGATCTCGTTAGTCTAGATATAGAAGACGGTTGTGCAGACGGATCTCGTTAGTCTAGATATAAAAGACGGTTGTACAGACGGATCTCGTTAGTCTAGATATAGAGGACGGTTGTACAGACGGATCTCGTTAGTCTAGATATAGAAGACGGTTGTACAGACGGATCTCGTTAGTCTAGATATAGAAGACGTTTGTACAGACGGATCCCGTTAGTCTAGATATAGAAGACGGTTGTATAACGAGAGGTCTCGTTAGTCTAGATATAGAAAACGGTTGTACAGACGGATCGCGTTAGTCTAGATATAGAAGAAGGTTGTACAGACGGGTCTCGTGAGTCTAGATAGAGAAGACGGTTGTACAGACGTATCTCGTTAGTCTAGATATAGAAGACGGTTGTACAGACGGATCTCGTTAGTCTAGATATAGAAGACGGTTGTGCAGACGGATCTCGTTAGTCTAGATATAGAAGACGTTTGTCCAACGACGTATCCCGTTAGTCTAGATATAGAAGACGGTTGTACAGCCGGATCTCGTTAGTCTAGATATAGAAGACGGTTGTACAGACGGATCTCGTTAGTCTAGATATAGAAGACGGTTGTACAGACGGATCTCGTTAGTCTAGATATAGAAGACTGTTGTACAGACGGATCTCGTTAGTCTAGATATAGAAGACGTTTCTCCAACGACGGATCTCGTTAGTCTAGATATAGAAGACGGTTGTGCAGACGGATCTCGTTAGTCTAGATATAAAAGACGGTTGTACAGACGGATCTCGTTAGTCTAGATATAGAGGACGGTTGTACAGACGGATCTCGTTAGTCTAGATATAGAAGACGGTTGTACAGACGGATCTCGTTAGTCTAGATATAGAAGACGTTTGTACAGACGGATCCCGTTAGTCTAGATATAGAAGACGGTTGTATAACGAGAGGTCTCGTTAGTCTAGATATAGAAAACGGTTGTACAGACGGATCGCGTTAGTCTAGATATAGAAGAAGGTTGTACAGACGGGTCTCGTGAGTCTAGATAGAGAAGACGGTTGTACAGACGTATCTCGTTAGTCTAGATATAGAAGACGGTTGTACAGACGGATCTCGTTAGTCTAGATATAGAAGACGGTTGTGCAGACGGATCTCGTTAGTCTAGATATAGAAGACGGTTGTACAGACGGTTCTCGTTAGTCTAGATATAGAAGACGTTTGTCCAACGACGTATCCCGTTAGTCTAGATATAGAAGACGGTTGTACAGACGGATCTCGTTAGTCTCGATATAGAAAACGGTTGTACAGACGGATCGCGTTAGTCTAGATATAGAAGATGGTTGTACAACGACGTATCTCGTTAGTCTAGATATAGAAGGCGGTTGTACAGACGGATCTCGTTAGTCTAGATATAGAAGACGGTTGTTCAGACAGATCTCGTTAGTCTAGATATAGAAGACGGTTGTGCAGACGGATCTCGTTAGTCTAGATATAGAAGACGGTTGTACAGACGGATCTCGTTAGTCTAGATATAGAAGACGTTTGTCCAACGACGTATCTCGTTAGTCTAGATATAGAAGACGGTTGTACAGACGGATCTCGTTAGTCTAGATATAGAAGACGGTTGTACAGACGGATCTCGTTAGTCTAGATATAGAAGACGGTTGTACAGACGGATCTCGTCAGTCTAGATATAGAAGACGGTTGTACAGACGGATCTCGTTAGTCTAGATATAGAAGACGGTTGTACAGACGGATCTCGTTAGTCTAGATATAGAAGACGGTTGTACAGACGGATCTCGTTAGTCTAGATATAGAAGACGTTTGTCCAACGACGTATCCCGTTAGTCTAGATATAGAAGACGGTTGTACAGACGGATCTCGTTAGTCTAGATATAGAAGACGTTTGTCCAACGACGTATCCCGTTAGTCTAGATATAGAAGACGGTTGTACAGCCGGATCTCGTTAGTCTAGATATAGAAGACGGTTGTACAGACGGATCTCGTTAGTCTAGATATAGAAGACGGTTGTACAGACGGATCTCGTTAGTCTAGATATAGAAGACGGTTGTACAGACGGATCTCGTTAGTCTAGATATAGAAGACGTTTCTCCAACGACGGATCTCGTTAGTCTAGATATAGAAGACGGTTGTGCAGACGGATCTCGTTAGTCTAGATATAAAAGACGGTTGTACAGACGGATCTCGTTAGTCTAGATATAGAGGACGGTTGTACAGACGGATCTCGTTAGTCTAGATATAGAAGACGGTTGTACAGACGGATCTCGTTAGTCTAGATATAGAAGACGTTTGTCCAACGACGTATCCCGTTAGTCTAGATATAGAAAACGGTTGTACAGACGGATCGCGTTAGTCTAGATATAGAAGAAGGTTGTACAGACGGGTCTCGTGAGTCTAGATAGAGAAGACGGTTGTACAGACGTATCTCGTTAGTCTAGATATAGAAGACGGTTGTACAGACGGATCTCGTTAGTCTAGATATAGAAGACGGTTGTGCAGACGGATCTCGTTAGTCTAGATATAGAAGACGGTTGTACAGACGGTTCTCGTTAGTCTAGATATAGAAGACGTTTGTCCAACGACGTATCCCGTTAGTCTAGATATAGAAGACGGTTGTACAGACGGATCTCGTTAGTCTCGATATAGAAAACGGTTGTACAGACGGATCGCGTTAGTCTAGATATAGAAGATGGTTGTACAACGACGTATCTCGTTAGTCTAGATATAGAAGGCGGTTGTACAGACGGATCTCGTTAGTCTAGATATAGAAGACGGTTGTTCAGACAGATCTCGTTAGTCTAGATATAGAAGACGGTTGTGCAGACGGATCTCGTTAGTCTAGATATAGAAGACGGTTGTACAGACGGATCTCGTTAGTCTAGATATAGAAGACGTTTGTCCAACGACGTATCTCGTTAGTCTAGATATAGAAGACGGTTGTACAGACGGATCTCGTTAGTCTAGATATAGAAGACGGTTGTACAGACGGATCTCGTTAGTCTAGATATAGAAGACGGTTGTACAGACGGATCTCGTCAGTCTAGATATAGAAGACGGTTGTACAGACGGATCTCGTTAGTCTAGATATAGAAGACGGTTGTACAGACGGATCTCGTTAGTCTAGATATAGAAGACGGTTGTACAGACGGATCTCGTTAGTCTAGATATAGAAGACGTTTGTCCAACGACGTATCCCGTTAGTCTAGATATAGAAGACGGTTGTACAGACGGATCTCGTTAGTCTCGATATAGAAAACTGTTGTACAGACGGATCTCGTTAGTCTAGATATAAAAGACGGTTGTACAGACGGATCTCGTTAGTCTAGATATAGAAGACGGTTGTATAACGAGAGATCTCGTTAGTCTAGATATAGAAGACGGTTGTATAACGAGAGATCTCGTTAGTCTAGATATAGAAGACGGTTGTACAGATGGATCTCGTTAGTCTAGATATAGAAGACGGTTGTACAGACGGATCTCGTTAGTCTAGATATAGAAGGCGGTTGTACAGACGGATCTCGTTAGTCTAGATATAGAAGACGGTTGTGCAGACGGATCTCGTTAGTCTAGATATAAAAGACGGTTGTACAGACGGATCTCGTTAGTCTAGATATAGAAGACGGTTGTACAGACGGATCTCGTTAGTCTAGATATAGAAGACGGTTGTACAGACGGATCTCGTTAGTCTAGATATAGAAGACGGTTGTACAGACGGATCTCGTTAGTCTAGATATAGAAGACGGTTGTACAGACGGATCTCGTTAGTCTAGATATAGAAGACGTTTGTCCAACGACGTATCCCGTTAGTCTAGATATAGAAGACGGTTGTACAGACGGATCTCGTTAGTCTAGATATAGAAGACGGTTGTACAGACGGATCTCGTTAGTCTAGATATAGAAGACGGTTGTGCAGACGGATCTCGTTAGTCTAGATATAGAAGACGGTTGTACAGACGGATCTCGTTAGTCTAGATATAGAAGACGTTTGTCCAACGACGTATCCCGTTAGTCTAGATATAGAAGACGGTTGTACAGACGGATCTCGTTAGTCTAGATATAGAAGACGGTTGTACAGACGGATCTCGTTAGTCTAGATATAGAAGGCGGTTGTACAGACGGATCTCGTTAGTCTAGATATAGAAGACGGTTGTGCAGACGGATCTCGTTAGTCTAGATATAAAAGACGGTTGTACAGACGGATCTCGTTAGTCTAGATATAGAAGACGGTTGTACAGACGGATCTCGTTAGTCTAGATATAGAAGACGGTTGTATAACGAGAGATCTCGTTAGTCTAGATATAGAAGACGGTTGTATAACGAGAGATCTCGTTAGTCTAGATATAGAAGACGGTTGTACAGATGGATCTCGTTAGTCTAGATATAGAAGACGGTTGTACAGACGGATCTCGTTAGTCTAGATATAGAAGACGTTTGTCCAACGACGTATCCCGTTAGTCTAGATATAGAAGACGGTTGTACAGCCGGATCTCGTTAGTCTAGATATAGAAGACGGTTGTACAGACGGATCTCGTTAGTCTAGATATAGAAGACGTTTGTCCAACGACGTATCTCGTTAGTCTAGATATAGAAGACGGTTGTACAGACGGATCTCGTTAGTCTAGATATAGAAGACGGTTGTACAGACGGATCTCGTTAGTCTAGATATAGAAGACGGTTGTACAGACGGATCTCGTTAGTCTAGATATAGAAGACGTTTCTCCAACGACGGATCTCGTTAGTCTAGATATAGAAGACGGTTGTGCAGACGGATCTCGTTAGTCTAGATATAAAAGACGGTTGTACAGACGGATCTCGTTAGTCTAGATATAGAGGACGGTTGTACAGACGGATCTCGTTAGTCTAGATATAGAAGACGGTTGTACAGACGGATCTCGTTAGTCTAGATATAGAAGACGGTTGTTCAGACGGATCTCGTTAGTCTAGATATAGAAGACGGTTGTGCAGACGGATCTCGTTAGTCTAGATATAGAAGACGGTTGTACAGACGGATCTCGTTAGTCTAGATATAGAAGACGTTTGTCCAACGACGTATCTCGTTAGTCTAGATATAGAAGACGGTTGTACAGACGGATCTCGTTAGTCTAGATATAGAAGACGGTTGTACAGACGGATCTCGTTAGTCTAGATATAGAAGACGGTTGTACAGACGGATCTCGTCAGTCTAGATATAGATGACGGTTGTACAGACGGATCTCGTTAGTCTAGATATAGAAGACGGTTGTACAGACGGATCTCGTTAGTCTAGATATAGAAGACGGTTGTACAGACGGATCTCGTTAGTCTAGATATAGAAGACGTTTGTCCAACGACGTATCCCGTTAGTCTAGATATAGAAGACGGTTGTACAGACGGATCTCGTTAGTCTCGATATAGAAAACTGTTGTACAGACGGATCGCGTTAGTCTAGATATATAAGATGGTTGTACAACGACGGATCTCGTTAGTCTAGAGATAGAAGACGGTTGTACAGACGGATCTCGTTAGTCTAGATATAGAAGACGGTTGTACAGACGGATCTCGTTAGTCTAGATATAGAAGACGTTTGTCCAACGACGTATCCCGTTAGTCTAGATATAGAAGACGGTTGTACAGACGGATCTCGTTAGTCTCGATATAGAAAACTGTTGTACAGACGGATCTCGTTAGTCTAGATATAAAAGACGGTTGTACAGACGGATCTCGTTAGTCTAGATATAGAAGACGGTTGTACAGACGGATCTCGTTAGTCTAGATATAGAAGACGGTTGTACAGACGGATCTCGTTAGTCTAGATATAGAAGACGTTTGTCCAACGACGTATCCCGTTAGTCTAGATATAGAAGACGGTTGTACAGACGGATCTCGTTAGTCTCGATATAGAAAACTGTTGTACAGACGGATCGCGTTAGTCTAGATATATAAGATGGTTGTACAACGACGGATCTCGTTAGTCTAGATATAGAAGACGGTTGTACAGACGGATCTCGTTAGTCTAGATATAGAAGACGGTTGTACAGACGGATCTCGTTAGTCTAGATATAGAAGACGTTTGTCCAACGACGTATCCCGTTAGTCTAGATATAGAAGACGGTTGTACAGACGGATCTCGTTAGTCTCGATATAGAAAACTGTTGTACAGACGGATCTCGTTAGTCTAGATATAAAAGACGGTTGTACAGACGGATCTCGTTAGTCTAGATATAGAGGACGGTTGTACAGACGGATCTCGTTAGTCTAGATATAGAAGACGGTTGTATAACGAGAGATCTCGTTAGTCTAGATATAGAAGACGGTTGTACAGATGGATCTCGTTAGTCTAGATATAGAAGACGGTTGTACAGACGGATCTCGTTAGTCTAGATATAGAAGACGTTTGTCCAACGACGTATCTCGTTAGTCTAGATATAGAAGACGGTTGTACAGACGGATCTCGTTAGTCTAGATAAAGAAGACGGTTGTACAACGACGGATCTCGTTAGTCTAGATATAGAAGACGGTTGTGCAGACGGATCTCGTTAGTCTAGATATAAAAGACGGTTGTACAGACGGATCTCGTTAGTCTAGATATAGAAGAAGGTTGAACAGACGGGTCTCGTTAGTCTAGATATAGAAGACGGTTGTACAGACGGATCTCGTGAGTCTAGATATAGAAGACGGTTGTACAGGCGGATCTCGTTAGTCTATATATAGAAGACGGTTGTGCAGACGGATCTCGTTAGTCTAGATATAGATGACGGTTGTACAGACGGATCTCGTTAGTCTAGATATAGAAGACGGTTGTACAGACGGATCTCGTTAGTCTATATATAGAAGACGGTTGTGCAGACGGATCTCGTTAGTCTAGATATAGATGACGGTTGTACAGACGGATCTCGTTAGTCTAGATATAGAAGACGGTTGTACAGACGGATCTCGTTAGTCTAGATATAGAAGACGGTTGTACAGACGGATCTCGTTAGTCTAGATATAGTAGACGGTTGTACAGACGGATCTCGTTAGTCTAGATATTGAAGACGTTTGTCCAACGACGTACCTCGTTAGTCTAGATATAGAAAACGGTTGTACAGACGGATCTCGTTAGTCTAGATAAAGAAGACGGTTGTACAACGACGGATCTCGTTAGTCTAGATATAGAAGACGGTTGTGCAGACGGATCTCGTTAGTCTAGATATAAAAGACGGTTGTACAGACGGATCTCGTTAGTCTAGATATAGAAGAAGGTTGAACAGACGGGTCTCGTGAGTCTAGATAGAGAAGACGGTTGTACAGACGGATCTCGTTAGTCTAGATATAGAAGACGGTTGTACAGACGGATCTCGTTAGTCTAGATATAGAAGACGTTTGTCCAACGACGTATCTCGTTAGTCTAGATATAGAAGACGGTTGTACAGACGGATCTCGTTAGTCTAGATATAGAAGACGGTTGTACAGACGGATCTCGTTAGTCTAGATATAGAAGACGGTTGTATAACGAGAGATCTCGTTAGTCTAGATATAGAAGACGGTTGTACAGACGGATCTCGTTAGTCTAGATATAGAAAACGGTTGTACAGACGGATCGCGTTAGTCTAGATATAGAAGATGGTTGTACAACGACGTATCTCGTTAGTCTAGATATAGAAGGCGGTTGTACAGACGGATCTCGTTAGTCTAGATATAGAAGACGGTTGTATAACGACGGATCTCGTTAGTCTAGATATAGAAGACGGTTGTGCAGACGGATCTCGTTAGTCTAGATATAAAAGACGGTTGTACAGACGGATCTCGATAGTCTAGATATAGAAGACGGTTGTACAGACGGATCTCGTTAGTCTAGATATAGAAGACGGTTGTACAACGACGGATCTCGTTAGTCTAGATATAGAAGACGGTTGTGCAGACGGATCTCGTTAGTCTAGATATAGAAGACGGTTGTACAACGACGGATCTCGTTAGTCTAGATATAGAAGACGGTTGTGCAGACGGATCTCGTTAGTCTAGATATAAAAGACGGTTGTACAGACGGATCTCGTTAGTCTAAATATAGAAGACGTTTGTACAGACGGATCTCGTTAGTCTAGATATAGAAGACGTTTGTCCAACGACGTATCTCGTTAGTCTAGATATAGAAGACGGTTGTACAGACGGATCTCGTTAGTCTAGATATAGAAGACGGTTGTACAGACGGATCTCGTTAGTCTAGATATAGAAGACGGTTGTACAGACGGATCTCGTTAGTCTAGATATAGAAGACGGTTGTACAGACGGATCTCGTTAGTCTAGATATAGAAGAAGGTTGTATAACGAGAGATCTCGTTAGTCTAGATATAGAAGACGGTTGTATAACGAGAGATCTCGTTAGTCTAGATATAGAAGACGGTTGTACAGATGGATCTCGTTAGTCTAGATATAGAAGACGGTTGTACAGACGGATCTCGTTAGTCTAGATATAGAAGACGTTTGTCCAACGACGTATCCCGTTAGTCTAGATATAGAAGACGGATGTACAGCCGGATCTCGTTAGTCTAGATATAGAAGACGGTTGTACAGACGGATCTCGTCAGTCTAGATATAGAAGACGGTTGTACAGACGGATCTCGTTAGTCTAGATATAGAAGACGGTTGTACAGACGGATCTCGTTAGTCTAGATATAGAAGACGTTTGTCCAACGACGGATCTCGTTAGTCTAGATATAGAAGACGGTTGTGCAGACGGATCTCGTTAGTCTAGATATAAAAGACGTTTGTCCAACGACGTATCCCGTTAGTCTAGATATAGAAGACGGTTGTACAGACGGATCTCGATAGTCTAGATATAGAAGACGGTTGTGCAGACGGATCTCGTTAGTCTAGATATAGAAGACGGTTGTACAGACGGATCTCGTTAGTCTCGATATAGAAGACGTTTGTCCAACGACGTATCCCGTTAGTCTAGATATAGAAGACGGTTGTACAGACGGATCTCGTTAGTCTCGATATAGAAAACGGTTGTACAGACGGATCGCGTTAGTCTAGATATAGAAGATGGTTGTACAACGACGTATCTCGTTAGTCTAGATATAGAAGGCGGTTGTACAGACGGATCTCGTTAGTCTAGATATAGAAGACGGTTGTTCAGACGGATCTCGTTAGTCTAGATATAGAAGACGGTTGTGCAGACGGATCTCGTTAGTCTAGATATAGAAGACGGTTGTACAGACGGATCTCGTAAGTCTAGTTATAGAAGACGTTTGTCCAACGACGTATCTCGTTAGTCTAGATATAGAAGACGGTTGTACAGACGGATCTCGTTAGTCTAGATATAGAAGACGGTTGTACAGACGGATCTCGTTAGTCTAGATATAGAAGGCGGTTGTACAGACGGATCTCGTTAGTCTAGATATAGAAGACGGTTGTTCAGACGGATCTCGTTAGTCTAGATATAGAAGACGGTTGTGCAGACGGATCTCGTTAGTCTAGATATAGAAGACGGTTGTACAGACGGATCTCGTTAGTCTAGATATAGAAGACGTTTGTCCAACGACGTATCTCGTTAGTCTAGATATAGAAGACGGTTGTACAGACGGATCTCGTTAGTCTAGATATAGAAGACGGTTGTACAGACGGATCTCGTTAGTCTAGATATAGAAGACGGTTGTACAGACGGATCTCGTTAGTCTAGATATAAAAGACGGTTGTACAGACGGATCTCGTTAGTCTAGATATAGAGGACGGTTGTACAGACGGATCTCGTTAGTCTAGATATAGAAGACGGTTGTACAGACGGATCTCGTTAGTCTAGATATAGAAGGCGGTTGTACAGACGGATCTCGTTAGTCTAGATATAGAAGACGGTTGTTCAGACGGATCTCGTTAGTCTAGATATAGAAGACGGTTGTGCAGACGGATCTCGTTAGTCTAGATATAGAAGACGGTTGTACAGACGGATCTCGTTAGTCTAGATATAGAAGACGTTTGTCCAACGACGTATCTCGTTAGTCTAGATATAGAAGACGGTTGTACAGACGGATCTCGTTAGTCTAGATATAGAAGACGGTTGTACAGACGGATCTCGTTAGTCTAGATATAGAAGACGGTTGTACAGACGGATCTCGTTAGTCTAGATATAAAAGACGGTTGTACAGACGGATCTCGTTAGTCTAGATATAGAGGACGGTTGTACAGACGGATCTCGTTAGTCTAGATATTGAAGACGTTTGTCCAACGACGTACCTCGTTAGTCTAGATATAGAAAACGGTTGTACAGACGGATCTCGTTAGTCTAGATATAGAAGAGGGTTGTACAACGACGGATCTCGTTAGTCTAGATATAGAAAACGGTTGTACAGACGGGTCTCGTTAGTCTAGATATAGAAGACGTTTGTCCAACGACGTATCTCGTTAGTCTAGATATAGAAGACGGTTGTACAGACGGATCTCGTTAGTCTAGATATAGAAGAACGTTGTACAGACGGGTCTCGTGAGTCTAGATAGAGAAGACGGTTGTACAGACGGATCTCGTTAGTCTAGATATTGAAGACGTTTGTCCAACGACGTATCTCATTAGTCTAGATATAGAAGACAGTTGTACAGACGGATCTCGTTAGTCTAGATATAGAAGACGGTTGTACAGACGGATCTCGTTAGTCTAGATATAGAAGACGGTTGTACAGACGGATCTCGTTAGTCTAGATATAGAAGACAGTGGTACAGACGGATCTCGTTAGTCTAGATATAGAAGACGGTTGTACAGACGGATCTCGTTAGTCTAGATATAGAAGACGTTTGTCCAACGACGTATCTCGTTAGTCTAGATATAGAAGACGGTTGTACAGACGGATCTCGTTAGTCTAGATATAGAAGAACGTTGTACAGACGGGTCTCGTGAGTCTAGATAGAGAAGACGGTTGTACAGACGGATCTCGTTAGTCTAGATATTGAAGACGTTTGTCCAACGACGTATCTCATTAGTCTAGATATAGAAGACAGTTGTACAGACGGATCTCGTTAGTCTAGATATAGAAGACGGTTGTACAGACGGATCTCGTTAGTCTAGATATAGAAGACGGTTGTACAGACGGATCTCGTTAGTCTAGATATAGAAGACAGTGGTACAGACGGATCTCGTTAGTCTAGATATAGAAGACGGTTGTACAGACGGATCTCGTTAGTCTAGATATAGAAGACGTTTGTCCAACGACGTATCTCGTTAGTCTAGATATAGAAGACGGTTGTACAGACGGATCTCGTTAGTCTAGATATAGAAGAACGTTGTACAGACGGGTCTCGTGAGTCTAGATAGAGAAGACGGTTGTACAGACGGATCTCGTTAGTCTAGATATAGAAGACGGTTGTACAGACGGATCTCGTTAGTCTAGATATAGAAGACGGTTGTACAGACGGATCTCGTTAGTCTAGATATTGAAGACGTTTGTCCAACGACGTATCTCGTTAGTCTAGATATAGAAGACAGTTGTACAGACGGATCTCGTTAGTCTAGATATAGAAGACGGTTGTACAGACGGATCTCGTTAGTCTAGATATAGAAGACGGTTGTATAACGAGAGATCTCGTTAGTCTAGATATAGAAGACGGTTGTACAGACGGATCTCGTTAGTCTAGATATAGAAGACGGTTGTACAGCCGGATCTCGTTAGTCTAGATATAGAAGACGGTTGTACAGACGGATCTCGTTATTCTAGATATAGAAGACGGTTGTACAGACGGATCTCGTTAGTCTAGATATAGAAGACGGTTGTACAGACGGATCTCGTTAGTCTAGATATAGAAGACGGTTGTACAGACGGATCTCGTTAGTCTAGATATAGAAGACGGTTGTACAGACGGATCTCGTTAGTCTAGATATAGAAGACGGTTGTACAGACGGATCTCGTTAGTCTAGATATAGAAGACGTTTGTCCAACGACGTATCTCGTTAGTCTAGATATAGAAGACGGTTGTACAGACGGATCTCGTTAGTCTAGATATAGAAGAACGTTGTACAGACGGGTCTCGTGAGTCTAGATAGAGAAGACGGTTGTACAGACGGATCTCGTTAGTCTAGATATAGAAGACGGTTGTACAGACGGATCTCGTTAGTCTAGATATAGAAGACGGTTGTACAGACGGATCTCGTTAGTCTAGATATTGAAGACGTTTGTCCAACGACGTATCTCGTTAGTCTAGATATAGAAGACGGTTGTACAGACGGATCTCGTTAGTCTAGATATAGAAGACGGTTGTACAGACGGATCTCGTTAGTCTAGATATAGAAGATGGTTGTACAACGATGTATCTCGTTCGTCTAGATATAGAAGGCGGTTGTACAGACGGATCTCGTTAGTCTAGATATAGAAGACGGTTGTACAGACGGATCCCGTTAGTCTAGATATAGAAGACGGTTGTATAACGAGAGATCTCGTTAGTCTAGATATAGAAAACGGTTGTACAGACGGATCGCGTTAGTCTAGATATAGAAGATGGTTGTACAACGACGTATCTCGTTAGTCTAGATATAGAAGGCGGTTGTACAGACGGATCTCGTTAGTCTAGATATAGAAGACGGTTGTACAGACGGATCTCGTTAGTCTAGATATTGAAGACGTTTGTCCAACGACGTATCTCGTTAGTCTAGATATAGAAGACAGTTGTACAGACGGATCTCGTTAGTCTAGATATAGAAGACGGTTGTACAGACGGATCTCGTTAGTCTAGATATAGAAGACGGTTGTACAGACGGATCTCGTTAGTCTAGATATAGAGGACGGTTGTACAGACGGATCTCGTTAGTCTAGATATTGAAGACGTTTGTCCAACGACGTACCTCGTTAGTCTAGATATAGAAAACGGTTGTACAGACGGATCTCGTTAGTCTAGATATAGAAGAGGGTTGTACAACGACGGATCTCGTTAGTCTAGATATAGAAGACGGTTGTATAACGAGAGATCTCGTTAGTCTAGATATAGAAGACGGTTGTACAGACGGATCTCGTTAGTCTAGATATAGAAGACGGTTGTACAGCCGGATCTCGTTAGTCTAGATATAGAAGACGGTTGTACAGACGGATCTCGTTATTCTAGATATAGAAGACGGTTGTACAGACGGATCTCGTTAGTCTAGATATAGAAGACGGTTGTACAGACGGATCTCGTTAGTCTAGATATAGAAGACGGTTGTACAGACGGATCTCGTTAGTCTAGATATAGAAGACGTTTGTCCAACGACGTATCTCGTTAGTCTAGATATAGAAGACGGTTGTACAGACGGATCTCGTTAGTCTAGATATAGAAGAACGTTGTAGAGACGGGTCTCGTGAGTCTAGATAGAGAAGACGGTTGTACAGACGGATCTCGTTAGTCTAGATATAGAAGACGGTTGTACAGACGGATCTCGTTAGTCTAGATATAGAAGACGGTTGTACAGACGGATCTCGTTAGTCTAGATATTGAAGACGTTTGTCCAACGACGTATCTCGTTAGTCTAGATATAGAAGACGGTTGTACAGACGGATCTCGTTAGTCTAAATATAGAAGACGGTTGTACAGACGGATCTCGTTAGTCTAGATATAGAAGATGGTTGTACAACGATGTATCTCGTTCGTCTAGATATAGAAGTTGGTTGTACAGACGGATCTCGTTAATCTAGATATAGAAGACGGTTGTACAGACGGATCCCGTTAGTCTAGATATAGAAGACGGTTGTATAACGAGAGATCTCGTTAGTCTAGATATAGAAAACGGTTGTACAGACGGATCTCGTTAGTCTAGATAGAGAAGACGGTTGTACAGACGGATCTCGTTAGTCTAGATATAGAAGACGGTTGTACAGACGGATCTCGTTAGTCTAGATATAGAAGACGGTTGTACAGACGGATCTCGTTAGTCTAGATATAGAAGACGTTTGTCCAACGACGTATCTCGTTAGTCTAGATATAGAAGACGGTTGTACAGACGGATCTCGTTAGTCTAGATATAGAAGAACGTTGTACAGACGGGTCTCGTGAGTCTAGATAGAGAAGACGGTTGTACAGACGGATCTCGTTAGTCTAGATATAGAAGACGGTTGTACAGACGGATCTCGTTAGTCTAGATATAGAAGACGGTTGTACAGACGGATCTCGTTAGTCTAGATATTGAAGACGTTTGTCCAACGACGTATCTCGTTAGTCTAGATATAGAAGACGGTTGTACAGACGGATCTCGTTAGTCTAGATATAGAAGACGGTTGTACAGACGGATCTCGTTAGTCTAGATATAGAAGATGGTTGTACAACGATGTATCTCGTTCGTCTAGATATAGAAGGCGGTTGTACAGACGGATCTCGTTAGTCTAGATATAGAAGACGGTTGTACAGACGGATCCCGTTAGTCTAGATATAGAAGACGGTTGTATAACGAGAGATCTCGTTAGTCTAGATATAGAAAACGGTTGTACAGACGGATCGCGTTAGTCTAGATATAGAAGATGGTTGTACAACGACGTATCTCGTTAGTCTAGATATAGAAGGCGGTTGTACAGACGGATCTCGTTAGTCTAGATATAGAAGACGGTTGTACAGACGGATCTCGTTAGTCTAGATATTGAAGACGTTTGTCCAACGACGTATCTCGTTAGTCTAGATATAGAAGACAGTTGTACAGACGGATCTCGTTAGTCTAGATATAGAAGACAGTTGTACAGACGGATCTCGTTAGTCTAGATATAGAAGACGGTTGTACAGACGGATCTCGTTAGTCTAGATATAGAAGACGGTTGTACAGACGGATCTCGTTAGTCTAGATATAGAAGACAGTGGTACAGACGGATCTCGTTAGTCTAGATATAGAAGACGGTTGTACAGACGGATCTCGTTAGTCTAGATATAGAAGACGTTTGTCCAACGACGTATCTCGTTAGTCTAGATATAGAAGACGGTTGTTCAGACGGATCTCGTTAGTCTAGATATAGAAGAACGTTGTGCAGACGGGTCTCGTGAGTCTAGATAGAGAAGACGGTTGTACAGACGGATCTCGTTAGTCTAGATATAGAAGACGGTTGTGCAAACGGATCTCGTTAGTCTAGATATAAAAGACGGTTGTACAGACGGATCTCGTTAGTCTAGATATAGAGGACGGTTGTACAGACGGATCTCGTTAGTCTAGATATTGAAGACGTTTGTCCAACGACGTACCTCGTTCGTCTAGATATAGAAAACGGTTGTACAGACGGATCTCGTTAGTCTAGATATAGAAGAGGGTTGTACAACGACGGATCTCGTTAGTCTAGATATAGAAAACGGTTGTACAGACGGGTCTCGTGAGTCTAGATAGAGAAGACGGTTGTACAGACGGATCTCGTTAGTCTAGATATAGAAGACGGTTGTACAGACGGATCTCGTTAGTCTAGATATAGAAGACGTTTGTCCAACGACGTATCTCGTTAGTCTAGATATAGAAGACGGTTGTACAGACGGATCGCGTTAGTCTAGATATAGAAGACGGTTGTACAGACGGATCCCGTTAGTCTAGATATAGAAGACGGTTGTATAACGAGAGATCTCGTTAGTCTAGATATAGAAAACGGTTGTACAGACGGATCGCGTTAGTCTAGATATAGAAGATGGTTGTACAACGACGTATCTCGTTAGTCTAGATATAGAAGGCGGTTGTACAGACGGATCTCGTTAGTCTAGATATAGAAGACGGTTGTACAGACGGATCTCGTTAGTCTAGATATTGAAGACGTTTGTCCAACGACGTATCTCGTTAGTCTAGATATAGAAGACAGTGGTACAGACGGATCTCGTTAGTCTAGATATAGAAGAAGGTTGTGCAGACGGGTCTCGTGAGTCTAGATAGAGAAGACGGTTGTACAGACGGGTCTCGTTAGTCTAGATACAGAAGACGGTTGTATAGACGGATCTCATTAGTCTAGATATAGAAGACGGTTGTACAGACGGATCTCGTTATTCTAGATATAGAAGACGGTTGTACAGACGGATCCCGTTAGTCTAGATATAGAAGACGGTTGTATAACGACGTATCTCGTTAGTCTATATATAGAAGACGGTTGTACAGACGGATCTCGTTAGTCTATATATAGAAGACGGTTGTACAGACGGATCTCGTTAGTCTAGATATAGAAGACGGTTGTACAGACGGATCCCGTTAGTCTAGATATAGAAGACGGTTGTACAGACGGATCTCGTTAGTCTAGATATAGAAGACGGTTGTATAACGAGAGATCTCGTTAGTCTAGATATAGAAGACGGTTGTACAGACGGATCTCGTTAGTCTAGATATAGAAGACGGTTGTACAGCCGGATCTCGTTAGTCTAGATATAGAAGACGGTTGTACAGACGGATCTCGTTATTCTAGATATAGAAGACGGTTGTACAGACGGATCTCGTTAGTCTAGATATAGAAGACGGTTGTACAGACGGATCTCGTTAGTCTAGATATAGAAGACGGTTGTACAGACGGATCTCGTTAGTCTAGATATAGAAGACGGTTGTACAGACGGATCTCGTTAGTCTAGATATTGAAGACGTTTGTCCAACGACGTACCTCGTTAGTCTAGATATAGAAAGCGGTTGTACAGACGGATCTCGTTAGTCTAGATATAGAAGACGGTTGTACAACGACGGATCTCGTTAGTCTAGATATAGAAGACGGTTGTGCAGACGGATCTCGTTAGTCTAGATATAAAAGACGGTTGTACAGACGGATCTCGTTAGTCTAGATATAGAGGACGGTTGTACAGATGGATCTCGTTAGTCTAGATATTGAAGACGTTTGTCCAACGACGTACCTCGTTAGTCTAGATATAGAAAACGGTTGTACAGACGGATCTCGTTAGTCTAGATATAGAAGATGGTTGTACAACGACGTATCTCGTTCGTCTAGATATAGAAGGCGGTTGTACAGACGGATCTCGTTAGTCTAGATATAGAAGACGGTTGTACAGACGGATCTCGTTAGTCTAGATATTGAAGACGTTTGTCCAACGACGTACCTCGTTAGTCTAGATATAGAAAGCGGTTGTACAGACGGATCTCGTTAGTCTAGATATTGAAGACGTTTGTCCAACGACGTATCTCGTTAGTCTAGATATAGAAGACGGTTGTACAGACGGATCTCGTTAGTCTAGATATAGAAGACGGTTGTACAGACGGATCTCGTTAGTCTAGATATAGAAGATGGTTGTACAACGACGTATCTCGTTCGTCTAGATATAGAAGGCGGTTGTACAGACGGATCTCGTTAGTCTAGATATAGAAGACGGTTGTACAGACGGATCTCGTTAGTCTAGATATTGAAGACGTTTGTCCAACGACGTACCTCGTTAGTCTAGATATAGAAAGCGGTTGTACAGACGGATCTCGTTAGTCTAGATATAGAAGACGGTTGTACAACGACGGATCTCGTTAGTCTAGATATAGAAGACGGTTGTGCAGACGGATCTCGTTAGTCTAGATATAAAAGACGGTTGTACAGACGGATCTCGTTAGTCTAGATATAGAGGACGGTTGTACAGACGGATCTCGTTAGTCTAGATATAGAAGATGGTTGTACAACGACGTATCTCGTTCGTCTAGATATAGAAGGCGGTTGTACAGACGGATCTCGTTAGTCTAGATATTGAAGACGTTTGTCCAACGACGTATCTCGTTAGTCTAGATATAGAAGACGGTTGTACAGACGGATCTCGTTAGTCTAGATATAGAAGACGGTTGTACAGACGGATCTCGTTAGTCTAGATATAGAAGATGGTTGTACAACGACGTATCTCGTTCGTCTAGATATAGAAGACGGTTGTACAGACGGGTCTCGTGAGTCTAGATAGAGAAGACGGTTGTACAGACGGATCTCGTTAGTCTAGATATAGAAGACGGTTGTACAGACGGATCTCGTTAGTCTAGATATAGAAGACGGTTGTACAGACGGATCTCGTTAGTCTAGATATTGAAGACGTTTGTCCAACGACGTATCTCGTTAGTCTAGATATAGAAGACGGTTGTACAGACGTATCTCGTTAGTCTAGATATAGAAGACAGTGGTACAGACGGATCTCGTTAGTCTAGATATAGAAGAAGGTTGTGCAGACGGGTCTCGTGAGTCTAGATAGAGAAGACGGTTGTACAGACGGGTCTCGTTAGTCTAGATATAGAAGACGGTTGTACAGACGGATCTCGTTAGTCTAGATATTGAAGACGTTTGTCCAACGACGTATCTCGTTAGTCTAGATATAGAAGACGGTTGTACAGACGGATCTCGTTAGTCTAGATATAGAAGACGGTTGTACAGACGGATCTCGTTAGTCTAGATATAGAAGATGGTTGTACAACGACGTATCTCGTTCGTCTAGATATAGAAGGCGGTTGTACAGACGGATCTCGTTAGTCTAGATATAGAAGACGGTTGTACAGACGGATCTCGTTAGTCTAGATATTGAAGACGTTTGTCCAACGACGTACCTCGTTAGTCTAGATATAGAAAGCGGTTGTACAGACGGATCTCGTTAGTCTAGATATAGAAGACGGTTGTACAACGACGGATCTCGTTAGTCTAGATATAGAAGACGGTTGTGCAGACGGATCTCGTTAGTCTAGATATAAAAGACGGTTGTACAGACGGATCTCGTTAGTCTAGATATAGAGGACGGTTGTACAGACGGATCTCGTTAGTCTAGATATAGAAGATGGTTGTACAACGACGTATCTCGTTCGTCTAGATATAGAAGGCGGTTGTACAGACGGATCTCGTTAGTCTAGATATTGAAGACGTTTGTCCAACGACGTATCTCGTTAGTCTAGATATAGAAGACGGTTGTACAGACGGATCTCGTTAGTCTAGATATAGAAGACGGTTGTACAGACGGATCTCGTTAGTCTAGATATAGAAGACGGTTGTACAGACGGATCTCGTTAGTCTAGATATAGAAGATGGTTGTACAACGACGTATCTCGTTCGTCTAGATATAGAAGGCGGTTGTACAGACGGATCTCGTTAGTCTAGATATTGAAGACGTTTGTCCAACGACGTATCTCGTTAGTCTAGATATAGAAGACGGTTGTACAGACGGATCTCGTTAGTCTAGATATAGAAGATGGTTGTACAACGACGTATCTCGTTCGTCTAGATATAGAAGACGGTTGTACAGACGGATCCCGTTAGTCTAGATATAGAAGACGGTTGTACAGACGGATCTCGTTAGTCTAGATATAGAAGACGGTTGTATAACGAGAGATCTCGTTAGTCTAGATATAGAAGACGGTTGTACAGACGGATCTCGTTAGTCTAGATATAGAAGACGGTTGTACAGCCGGATCTCGTTAGTCTAGATATAGAAGACGGTTGTACAGACGGATCTCGTTATTCTAGATATAGAAGACGGTTGTACAGACGGATCTCGTTAGTTTAGATATAGAAGACGGTTGTACAGACGGATCTCGTTAGTCTAGATATAGAAGACGGTTGTACAGACGGATCTCGTTAGTCTAGATATAGAAGACGTTTGTCCAACGACGTATCTCGTTAGTCTAGATATAGAAGACGGTTGTACAGACGGATCTCGTTAGTCTATATATAGAAGACGGTTGTACAGACGGATCTCGTTAGTCTAGATATAGAAGACGGTTGTACAGACGGATCTCGTTAGTCTAGATATAGAAGACGGTTGTACAGACGGATCTCGTTAGTCTAGATATAGAAGACGGTTGTACAGACGGATCTCGTTAGTCTAGATATTGAAGACGTTTGTCCAACGACGTATCTCGTTAGTCTAGATATAGAAGACGGTTGTACAGACGTATCTCGTTAGTCTAGATATAGAAGACAGTGGTACAGACGGATCTCGTTAGTCTAGATATAGAAGAAGGTTGTGCAGACGGGTCTCGTGAGTCTAGATAGAGAAGACGGTTGTACAGACGGGTCTCGTTAGTCTAGATACAGAAGACGGTTGTATAGACGGATCTCATTAGTCTAGATATAGAAGACGGTTGTACAGACGGATCTCGTTATTCTAGATATAGAAGACGGTTGTACAGACGGATCCCGTTAGTCTAGATATAGAAGACGGTTGTATAACGACGTATCTCGTTAGTCTATATATAGAAGACGGTTGTACAGACGGATCTCGTTAGTCTAGATATAGAAGACGGTTGTACAGACGGATCCCGTTAGTCTAGATATAGAAGACGGTTGTACAGACGGATCTCGTTAGTCTAGATATAGAAGACGGTTGTATAACGAGAGATCTCGTTAGTCTAGATATAGAAGACGGTTGTACAGACGGATCTCGTTAGTCTAGATATAGAAGACGGTTGTACAGCCGGATCTCGTTAGTCTAGATATAGAAGACGGTTGTACAGACGGATCTCGTTAGTCTAGATATAGAAGACGTTTGTCCAACGACGTATCTCGTTAGTCTAGATATAGAAGACGGTTGTACAGACGGATCTCGTTAGTCTAGATATAGAAGAACGTTGTACAGACGGGTCTCGTGAGTCTAGATAGAGAAGACGGTTGTACAGACGGATCTCGTTAGTCTAGATATAGAAGACGGTTGTACAGACGGATCTCGTTAGTCTAGATATAGAAGACGGTTGTACAGACGGATCTCGTTAGTCTAGATATAGAAGATGGTTGTACAACGATGTATCTCGTTCGTCTAGATATAGAAGGCGGTTGTACAGACGGATCTCGTTAGTCTAGATATAGAAGACGGTTGTACAGACGGATCCCGTTAGTCTAGATATAGAAGACGGTTGTATAACGAGAGATCTCGTTAGTCTAGATATAGAAAACGGTTGTACAGACGGATCGCGTTAGTCTAGATAGAGAAGACGGTTGTACAGACGGATCTCGTGCGTCTAGATATAGAAGACGGTTGTACAGGCGGATCTCGTTGGTCTAGATATAGAGGACGGTTGTACAGACGGATTTCGTTAGTCTAGATATAGATGACGGTTGTACAGACGGATCTCGTTAGTCTAGATATAGAAGAAGGTTGTACAGACGGGTCTCGTGAGTCTAGATAGAGAAGACGGTTGTACAGACGGATCTCGTTAGTCTAGATATAGAAGACGGTTGTACAGACGGATCTCGTTAGTCTAGATATAGAAGACGGTTGTACAGACGGATCTCGTTAGTCTAGATATAGAAGACAGTGGTACAGACGGATCTCGTTAGTCTAGATATAGAAGACGGTTGTACAGACGGATCTCGTTAGTCTAGATATAGAAGACGTTTGTACAGACGGATCTCGTGAGTCTAGATATAGAAGACGGTTGTACAGGCGGATCTCGTTGGTCTAGATATAGAGGACGGTTGTACAGACGGATCTCGTTAGTCTAGATATAGATGACGGTTGTACAGACGGATCTCGTTAGTCTAGATATAGAAGAAGGTTGTACAGACGGGTCTCGTGAGTCTAGATAGAGAAGACGGTTGTACAGACGGATCTCGTTAGTCTAGATATAGAAGACGGTTGTACAGACGGATCTCGTTAGTCTAGATATAGAAGACGGTTGTACAGACGGATCTCGTTAGTCTAGATATTGAAGACGTTTGTCCAACGACGTATCTCGTTAGTCTAGATATAGAAGACGGTTGTACAGACGTATCTCGTTAGTCTAGATATAGAAGACAGTGGTACAGACGGATCTCGTTAGTCTAGATATAGAAGAAGGTTGTGCAGACGGGTCTCGTGAGTCTAGATAGAGAAGACGGTTGTACAGACGGGTCTCGTTAGTCTAGATACAGAAGACGGTTGTATAGACGGATCTCATTAGTCTAGATATAGAAGACGGTTGTACAGACGGATCTCGTTATTCTAGATATAGAAGACGGTTGTACAGACGGATCCCGTTAGTCTAGATATAGAAGACGGTTGTATAACGACGTATCTCGTTAGTCTATATATAGAAGACGGTTGTACAGACGGATCTCGTTAGTCTAGATATAGAAGACGGTTGTACAGACGGATCCCGTTAGTCTAGATATAGAAGACGGTTGTACAGACGGATCTCGTTAGTCTAGATATAGAAGACGGTTGTATAACGAGAGATCTCGTTAGTCTAGATATAGAAGACGGTTGTACAGACGGATCTCGTTAGTCTAGATATAGAAGACGGTTGTACAGACGGATCCCGTTAGTCTAGATATAGAAAACGGTTGTACAGACGGATCTCGTTAGTCTAGATATAGAAGACGGTTGTACAACGACGGATCTCGTTAGTCTAGATATAGAAGACGGTTGTGCAGACGGATCTCGTTAGTCTAGATATAGAAGACGGTTGTACAGACGGATCTCGTTAGTCTAGATATAGAAGACGGTTGTACAGACGGATCTCGTTAGTCTAGATATAGAAGACGGTTGTACAGACGGATCTCGTTAGTCTAGATATAGAAGACAGTGGTACAGACGGATCTCGTTAGTCTAGATATAGAAGACGGTTGTACAGACGGATCTCGTTAGTCTAGATATAGAAGACGTTTGTACAGACGGATCTCGTGAGTCTAGATATAGAAGACGGTTGTACAGGCGGATCTCGTTGGTCTAGATATAGAGGACGGTTGTACAGACGGATCTCGTTAGTCTAGATATAGATGACGGTTGTACAGACGGATCTCGTTAGTCTAGATATAGAAGAAGGTTGTACAGACGGGTCTCGTGAGTCTAGATAGAGAAGACGGTTGTACAGACGGATCTCGTTAGTCTAGATATAGAAGACGGTTGTACAGACGGATCTCGTTAGTCTAGATATAGAAGACGGTTGTACAGACGGATCTCGTTAGTCTAGATATTGAAGACGTTTGTCCAACGACGTATCTCGTTAGTCTAGATATAGAAGACGGTTGTACAGACGGATCTCGTTAGTCTAGATATAGAAGACGGTTGTACAGACGGATCTCGTTAGTCTAGATATAGAAGATGGTTGTACAACGACGTATCTCGTTCGTCTAGATATAGAAGGCGGTTGTACAGACGGATCTCGTTAGTCTAGATATAGAAGACGGTTGTACAGACGGATCTCGTTAGTCTAGATATTGAAGACGTTTGTCCAACGATGTACCTCGTTAGTCTAGATATAGAAAACGGTTGTACAGACGGATCTCGTTAGTCTAGATATAGAAGACGGTTGTACAACGACGGATCTCGTTAGTCTAGATATAGAAGACGGTTGTGCAGACGGATCTCGTTAGTCTAGATATAAAAGACGGTTGTACAGACGGATCTCGTTAGTCTAGATATAGAGGACGGTTGTACAGACGGATCTCGTTAGTCTAGATATTGAAGACGTTTGTCCAACGACGTACTTCGTTAGTCTAGATATAGAAAACGGTTGTACAGACGGATCTCGTTAGTCTAGATATAGAAGAGGGTTGTACAACGACGGATCTCGTTAGTCTAGATATAGAAAACGGTTGTACAGACGGGTCTCGTTAGTCTAGATATAGAAGACGGTTGTACAGACGGATCTCGTGCGTCTAGATATAGAAGACGGTTGTACAGGCGGATCTCGTTGGTCTAGATATAGAGGACGGTTGTACAGACGGATTTCGTTAGTCGAGATATAGATGACGGTTGTACAGACGGATCTCGTTAGTCTAGATATAGAAGAAGGTTGTACAGACGGGTCTCGTGAGTCTAGATAGAGAAGACGGTTGTACAGACGGATCTCGTTAGTCTAGATATAGAAGACGGTTGTACAGACGGATCTCGTTAGTCTAGATATAGAAGACGGTTGTACAGACGGATCTCGTTAGTCTAGATATAGAAGACAGTGGTACAGACGGATCTCGTTAGTCTAGATATAGAAGACGGTTGTACAGACGGATCTCGTTAGTCTAGATATAGAAGACGTTTGTCCAACGACGTATCTCGTTAGTCTAGATATAGAAGACGGTTGTACAGACGGATCTCGTTAGTCTAGATATAGAAGAACGTTGTACAGACGGGTCTCGTGAGTCTAGATAGAGAAGACGGTTGTACAGACGGATCTCGTTAGTCTAGATATTGAAGACGTTTGTCCAACGACGTATCTCATTAGTCTAGATATAGAAGACAGTTGTACAGACGGATCTCGTTAGTCTAGATATAGAAGACGGTTGTACAGACGGATCTCGTTAGTCTAGATATAGAAGACGGTTGTACAGACGGATCTCGTTAGTCTAGATATAGAAGACAGTGGTACAGACGGATCTCGTTAGTCTAGATATAGAAGACGGTTGTACAGACGGATCTCGTTAGTCTAGATATAGAAGACGTTTGTCCAACGACGTATCTCGTTAGTCTAGATATAGAAGACGGTTGTACAGACGGATCTCGTTAGTCTAGATATAGAAGAACGTTGTACAGACGGGTCTCGTGAGTCTAGATAGAGAAGACGGTTGTACAGACGGATCTCGTTAGTCTAGATATAGAAGACGGTTGTACAGACGGATCTCGTTAGTCTAGATATAGAAGACGGTTGTACAGACGGATCTCGTTAGTCTAGATATTGAAGACGTTTGTCCAACGACGTATCTCGTTAGTCTACATATAGAAGACGGTTGTACAGACGTATCTCGTTAGTCTAGATATAGAAGACAGTGGTACAGACGGATCTCGTTAGTCTAGATATAGAAGAAGGTTGTGCAGACGGGTCTCGTGAGTCTAGATAGAGAAGACGGTTGTACAGACGGGTCTCGTTAGTCTAGATACAGAAGACGGTTGTATAGACGGATCTCATTAGTCTAGATATAGAAGACGGTTGTACAGACGGATCTCGTTATTCTAGATATAGAAGACGGTTGTACAGACGGATCCCGTTAGTCTAGATATAGAAGACGGTTGTATAACGACGTATCTCGTTAGTCTATATATAGAAGACGGTTGTACAGACGGATCTCCTTAGTCTAGATATAGAAGACGGTTGTACAGACGGATCCCGTTAGTCTAGATATAGAAGACGGTTGTACAGACGGATCTCGTTAGTCTAGATATAGAAGACGGTTGTATAACGAGAGATCTCGTTAGTCTAGATATAGAAGACGGTTGTACAGACGGATCTCGTTAGTCTAGATATAGAAGACGGTTGTACAGCCGGATCTCGTTAGTCTAGATATAGAAGACGGTTGTACAGACGGATCTCGTTATTCTAGATATAGAAGACGGTTGTACAGACGGATCTCGTTAGTCTAGATATAGAAGACGGTTGTACAGACGGATCTCGTTAGTCTAGATATAGAAGACGGTTGTACAGACGGATCTCGTTAGTCTAGATATAGAAGACGGTTGTACAGACGGATCTCGTTAGTCTAGATATAGAAGACGGTTGTACAGACGGATCTCGTTAGTCTAGATATAGAAGACGTTTGTCCAACGACGTATCTCGTTAGTCTAGATATAGAAGACGGTTGTACAGACGGATCTCGTTAGTCTAGATATAGAAGAACGTTGTACAGACGGGTCTCGTGAGTCTAGATAGAGAAGACGGTTGTACAGACGGATCTCGTTAGTCTAGATATAGAAGACGGTTGTACAGACGGATCTCGTTAGTCTAGATATAGAAGACGGTTGTACAGACGGATCTCGTTAGTCTAGATATTGAAGACGTTTGTCCAACGACGTATCTCGTTAGTCTAGATATAGAAGACGGTTGTACAGACGGATCTCGTTAATCTAGATATAGAAGACGGTTGTACAGACGGATCTCGTTAGTCTAGATATAGAAGATGGTTGTACAACGATGTATCTCGTTCGTCTAGATATAGAAGGCGGTTGTACAGACGGATCTCGTTAGTCTAGATATAGAAGACGGTTGTACAGACGGATCCCGTTAGTCTAGATATAGAAGACGGTTGTATAACGAGAGATCTCGTTAGTCTAGATATAGAAAACGGTTGTACAGACGGATCGCGTTAGTCTAGATATAGAAGATGGTTGTACAACGACGTATCTCGTTAGTCTAGATATAGAAGGCGGTTGTACAGACGGATCTCGTTAGTCTAGATATAGAAGACGGTTGTACAGACGGATCTCGTTAGTCTAGATATTGAAGACGTTTGTCCAACGACGTATCTCGTTAGTCTAGATATAGAAGACAGTTGTACAGACGGATCTCGTTAGTCTAGATATAGAAGACGGTTGTACAGACGGATCTCGTTAGTCTAGATATAGAAGACGGTTGTACAGACGGATCTCGTTAGTCTAGATATAGAAGACAGTGGTACAGACGGATGTTGTGCCCAGGCAACGCCCAAGCCCACGTGTTAGACATATTACACATATTATATTACGTTATATAAACGTTCGAGATGTTTCGAAGCTAAGACGGCTAACGACCAATCTTACAATGTCAGCAACACGTGAACGCCTCGCTGCGACCGAGCATAGTAACGCGTACCACGCCCAAGAAGGATATAAAACCAATGCGATTCCACAAAGAGGAGGATTCTAGACTTGACACTCGACCTGTTAACACGGCTGACACTCCTGTAAACCTCAGTCTAGTATTAGTTAGTCTCTGAATAAAGACTTAGTCTCTAAATTTAACCAACTTGGTGTAGTTCACCCAGTAGATCCTAATCTTTTGTTCACTCCCGAACCTACGATATCACCAAATCCCGTACCAGCCTTGCGAGCCATCACGCAGGGCACAACACGGATCTCGTTAGTCTAGATATAGAAGACGGTTGTACAGACGGATCTCGTTAGTCTAGATATAGAAGACGTTTGTCCAACGACGTATCTCGTTAGTCTAGATATAGAAGACGGTTGTACAGACGGATCTCGTTAGTCTAGATATAGAAGAACGTTGTGCAGACGGGTCTCGTGAGTCTAGATAGAGAAGACGGTTGTACAGACGGATCTCGTTAGTCTAGATATAGAAGACGGTTGTGCAGACGGATCTCGTTAGTCTAGATATAAAAGACGGTTGTACAGACGGATCTCGTTAGTCTAGATATAGAGGACGGTTGTACAGACGGATCTCGTTAGTCTAGATATTGAAGACGTTTGTCCAACGACGTACCTCGTTAGTCTAGATATAGAAAACGGTTGTACAGACGGATCTCGTTAGTCTAGATATAGAAGAGGGTTGTACAACGACGGATCTCGTTAGTCTAGATATAGAAGACGGTTGTACAGACGGATCTCGTTAGTCTAGATATAGAAGACGGTTGTACAGCCGGATCTCGTTAGTCTAGATATAGAAGACGGTTGTACAGACGGATCTCGTTATTCTAGATATAGAAGACGGTTGTACAGACGGATCTCGTTAGTCTAGATATAGAAGACGGTTGTACAGACGGATCTCGTTAGTCTAGATATAGAAGACGGTTGTACAGACGGATCTCGTTAGTCTAGATATAGAAGACGTTTGTCCAACGACGTATCTCGTTAGTCTAGATATAGAAGACGGTTGTACAGACGGATCTCGTTAGTCTAGATATAGAAGAACGTTGTACAGACGGGTCTCGTGAGTCTAGATAGAGAAGACGGTTGTACAGACGGATCTCGTTAGTCTAGATATAGAAGACGGTTGTACAGACGGATCTCGTTAGTCTAGATTTAGAAGACGGTTGTACAGACGGATCTCGTTAGTCTAGATATTGAAGACGTTTGTCCAACGACGTATCTCGTTAGTCTAGATATAGAAGACGGTTGTACAGACGGATCTCGTTAGTCTAGATATAGAAGACGGTTGTACAGACGGATCTCGTTAGTCTAGATATAGAATATGGTTGTACAACGATGTATCTCGTTCGTCTAGATATAGAAGGCGGTTGTACAGACGGATCTCGTTAGTCTAGATATAGAAGACGGTTGTACAGACGGATCCCGTTAGTCTAGATATAGAAGACGGTTGTATAACGAGAGATCTCGTTAGTCTAGATATAGAAAACGGTTGTACAGACGGATCGCGTTAGTCTAGATATAGAAGATGGTTGTACAACGACGTATCTCGTTAGTCTAGATATAGAAGGCGGTTGTACAGACGGATCTCGTTAGTCTAGATATAGAAGACGGTTGTACAGACGGATCTCGTTAGTCTAGATATTGAAGACGTTTGTCCAACGACGTATCTCGTTAGTCTAGATATAGAAGACAGTTGTACAGACGGATCTCGTTAGTCTAGATATAGAAGACGGTTGTACAGACGGATCTCGTTAGTCTAGATATAGAAGACGGTTGTACAGACGGATCTCGTTAGTCTAGATATAGCAGACAGTGGTACAGACGGATCTCGTTAGTCTAGATATAGAAGACGGTTGTACAGACGGATCTCGTTAGTCTAGATATAGAAGACGTTTGTCCAACGACGTATCTCGTTAGTCTAGATATAGAAGACGGTTGTACAGACGGATCTCGTTAGTCTAGATATAGAAGAACGTTGTGCAGACGGATCTCGTTAGTCTAGATATAGAAGACGGTTGTACAGACGGATCTCGTTAGTCTAGATATAGAAGACGTTTGTCCAACGACGTATCTCGTTAGTCTAGATATAGAAGACGGTTGTACAGACGGATCTCGTTAGTCTAGATATAGAAGAACGTTGTACAGACGGGTCTCGTGAGTCTAGATAGAGAAGACGGTTGTACAGACGGATCTCGTTAGTCTAGATATAGAAGACGGTTGTACAGACGGATCTCGTTAGTCTAGATATAGAAGACGGTTGTACAGACGGATCTCGTTAGTCTAGATATTGAAGACGTTTGTCCAACGACGTATCTCGTTAGTCTAGATATAGAAGACGGTTGTACAGACGGATCTCGTTAATCTAGATATAGAAGACGGTTGTACAGACGGATCTCGTTAGTCTAGATATAGAAGATGGTTGTACAACGATGTATCTCGTTCGTCTAGATATAGAAGGCGGTTGTACAGACGGATCTCGTTAGTCTAGATATAGAAGACGGTTGTACAGACGGATCCCGTTAGTCTAGATATAGAAGACGGTTGTATAACGAGAGATCTCGTTAGTCTAGATATAGAAAACGGTTGTACAGACGGATCGCGTTAGTCTAGATATAGAAGATGGTTGTACAACGACGTATCTCGTTAGTCTAGATATAGAAGGCGGTTGTACAGACGGATCTCGTTAGTCTAGATATAGAAGACGGTTGTACAGACGGATCTCGTTAGTCTAGATATAGAAGACGGTTGTACAGACGAATCTCGTTAGTCTAGATATAGAAGACAGTGGTACAGACGGATCTCGTTAGTCTAGATATAGAAGACGGTTGTACAGACGGATCTCGTTAGTCTAGATATAGAAGACGTTTGTCCAACGACGTATCTCGTTAGTCTAGATATAGAAGACGGTTGTACAGACGGATCTCGTTAGTCTAGATATAGAAGAACGTTGTGCAGACGGGTCTCGTGAGTCTAGATAGAGAAGACGGTTGTACAGACGGATCTCGTTAGTCTAGATATAGAAGACGGTTGTGCAGACGGATCTCGTTAGTCTAGATATAAAAGACGGTTGTACAGACGGATCTCGTTAGTCTAGATATAGAGGACGGTTGTACAGACGGATCTCGTTAGTCTAGATATTGAAGACGTTTGTCCAACGACGTACCTCGTTAGTCTAGATATAGAAAACGGTTGTACAGACGGATCTCGTTAGTCTAGATATAGAAGAGGGTTGTACAACGACGGATCTCGTTAGTCTAGATATAGAAGACGGTTGTACAGACGGATCTCGTTAGTCTAGATATAGAAGACGGTTGTACAGCCGGATCTCGTTAGTCTAGATATAGAAGACGGTTGTACAGACGGATCTCGTTATTCTAGATATAGAAGACGGTTGTACAGACGGATCTCGTTAGTCTAGATATAGAAGACGGTTGTACAGACGGATCTCGTTAGTCTAGATATAGAAGACGGTTGTACAGACGGATCTCGTTAGTCTAGATATAGAAGACGTTTGTCCAACGACGTATCTCGTTAGTCTAGATATAGAAGACGGTTGTACAGACGGATCTCGTTAGTCTAGATATAGAAGAACGTTGTACAGACGGGTCTCGTGAGTCTAGATAGAGAAGACGGTTGTACAGACGGATCTCGTTAGTCTAGATATAGAAGACGGTTGTACAGACGGATCTCGTTAGTCT
Source organism: Andrena bicolor (assembly GCA_960531205.1). Lineage (NCBI taxonomy): Eukaryota > Metazoa > Arthropoda > Insecta > Hymenoptera > Andrenidae > Andrena > Andrena bicolor. The sequence goes on along the minus strand of CAUIJW010000166.1, from coordinate 223,477 downwards.
AGATTTAGAAGACGGTTGTACAGACGGATCTCGTTAGTCTAGATATTGAAGACGTTTGTCCAACGACGTATCTCGTTAGTCTAGATATAGAAGACGGTTGTACAGACGGATCTCGTTAGTCTAGATATAGAAGACGGTTGTACAGACGGATCTCGTTAGTCTAGATATAGAATATGGTTGTACAACGATGTATCTCGTTCGTCTAGATATAGAAGGCGGTTGTACAGACGGATCTCGTTAGTCTAGATATAGAAGACGGTTGTACAGACGGATCCCGTTAGTCTAGATATAGAAGACGGTTGTATAACGAGAGATCTCGTTAGTCTAGATATAGAAAACGGTTGTACAGACGGATCGCGTTAGTCTAGATATAGAAGATGGTTGTACAACGACGTATCTCGTTAGTCTAGATATAGAAGGCGGTTGTACAGACGGATCTCGTTAGTCTAGATATAGAAGACGGTTGTACAGACGGATCTCGTTAGTCTAGATATTGAAGACGTTTGTCCAACGACGTATCTCGTTAGTCTAGATATAGAAGACAGTTGTACAGACGGATCTCGTTAGTCTAGATATAGAAGACGGTTGTACAGACGGATCTCGTTAGTCTAGATATAGAAGACGGTTGTACAGACGGATCTCGTTAGTCTAGATATAGCAGACAGTGGTACAGACGGATCTCGTTAGTCTAGATATAGAAGACGGTTGTACAGACGGATCTCGTTAGTCTAGATATAGAAGACGTTTGTCCAACGACGTATCTCGTTAGTCTAGATATAGAAGACGGTTGTACAGACGGATCTCGTTAGTCTAGATATAGAAGAACGTTGTGCAGACGGGTCTCGTGAGTCTAGATAGAGAAGACGGTTGTACAGACGGATCTCGTTAGTCTAGATATAGAAGACGGTTGTGCAGACGGATCTCGTTAGTCTAGATATAAAAGACGGTTGTACAGACGGATCTCGTTAGTCTAGATATAGAGGACGGTTGTACAGACGGATCTCGTTAGTCTAGATATTGAAGACGTTTGTCCAACGACGTACCTCGTTAGTCTAGATATAGAAAACGGTTGTACAGACGGATCTCGTTAGTCTAGATATAGAAGAGGGTTGTACAACGACGGATCTCGTTAGTCTAGATATAGAAGACGGTTGTACAGACGGATCTCGTTAGTCTAGATATAAAAGACGGTTGTACAGACGGATCTCGTTAGTCTAGATATAGAGGACGGTTGTACAGACGGATCTCGTTAGTCTAGATATTGAAGACGTTTGTCCAACGACGTACCTCGTTAGTCTAGATATAGAAAACGGTTGTACAGACGGGTCTCGTGAGTCTAGATAGAGAAGACGGTTGTACAGACGGATCTCGTTAGTCTAGATATAGAAGACGGTTGTACAGACGGATCTCGTTAGTCTAGATTTAGAAGACGGTTGTACAGACGGATCTCGTTAGTCTAGATATTGAAGACGTTTGTCCAACGACGTATCTCGTTAGTCTAGATATAGAAGACGGTTGTACAGACGGATCTCGTTAGTCTAGATATAGAAGACGGTTGTACAGACGGATCTCGTTAGTCTAGATATAGAATATGGTTGTACAACGATGTATCTCGTTCGTCTAGATATAGAAGGCGGTTGTACAGACGGATCTCGTTAGTCTAGATATAGAAGACGGTTGTACAGACGGATCCCGTTAGTCTAGATATAGAAGACGGTTGTATAACGAGAGATCTCGTTAGTCTAGATATAGAAAACGGTTGTACAGACGGATCGCGTTAGTCTAGATATAGAAGATGGTTGTACAACGACGTATCTCGTTAGTCTAGATATAGAAGGCGGTTGTACAGACGGATCTCGTTAGTCTAGATATAGAAGACGGTTGTACAGACGGATCTCGTTAGTCTAGATATTGAAGACGTTTGTCCAACGACGTATCTCGTTAGTCTAGATATAGAAGACAGTTGTACAGACGGATCTCGTTAGTCTAGATATAGAAGACGGTTGTACAGACGGATCTCGTTAGTCTAGATATAGAAGACGGTTGTACAGACGGATCTCGTTAGTCTAGATATAGCAGACAGTGGTACAGACGGATCTCGTTAGTCTAGATATAGAAGACGGTTGTACAGACGGATCTCGTTAGTCTAGATATAGAAGACGTTTGTCCAACGACGTATCTCGTTAGTCTAGATATAGAAGACGGTTGTACAGACGGATCTCGTTAGTCTAGATATAGAAGAACGTTGTGCAGACGGGTCTCGTGAGTCTAGATAGAGAAGACGGTTGTACAGACGGATCTCGTTAGTCTAGATATAGAAGACGGTTGTGCAGACGGATCTCGTTAGTCTAGATATAAAAGACGGTTGTACAGACGGATCTCGTTAGTCTAGATATAGAGGACGGTTGTACAGACGGATCTCGTTAGTCTAGATATTGAAGACGTTTGTCCAACGACGTACCTCGTTAGTCTAGATATAGAAAACGGTTGTACAGACGGATCTCGTTAGTCTAGATATAGAAGAGGGTTGTACAACGACGGATCTCGTTAGTCTAGATATAGAAGACGGTTGTACAGACGGATCTCGTTAGTCTAGATATAGAAGACGGTTGTACAGCCGGATCTCGTTAGTCTAGATATAGAAGACGGTTGTACAGACGGATCTCGTTATTCTAGATATAGAAGACGGTTGTACAGACGGATCTCGTTAGTCTAGATATAGAAGACGGTTGTACAGACGGATCTCGTTAGTCTAGATATAGAAGACGGTTGTACAGACGGATCTCGTTAGTCTAGATATAGAAGAACGTTGTACAGACGGGTCTCGTGAGTCTAGATAGAGAAGACGGTTGTACAGACGGATCTCGTTAGTCTAGATATAGAAGACGGTTGTACAGACGGATCTCGTTAGTCTAGATATAGAAGACGGTTGTACAGACGGATCTCGTTAGTCTAGATATTGAAGACGTTTGTCCAACGACGTATCTCGTTAGTCTAGATATAGAAGACGGTTGTACAGACGGATCTCGTTAGTCTAGATATAGAAGACGGTTGTACAGACGGATCTCGTTAGTCTAGATATAGAAGATGGTTGTACAACGATGTATCTCGTTCGTCTAGATATAGAAGGCGGTTGTACAGACGGATCTCGTTAGTCTAGATATAGAAGACGGTTGTACAGACGGATCTCGTTAGTCTAGATATAGAGGACGGTTGTACAGACGGATCTCGTTAGTCTAGATATTGAAGACGTTTGTCCAACGACGTACCTCGTTAGTCTAGATATAGAAAACGGTTGTACAGACGGATCTCGTTAGTCTAGATATAGAAGAGGGTTGTACAACGACGGATCTCGTTAGTCTAGATATAGAAGACGGTTGTACAGACGGATCTCGTTAGTCTAGATATAGAAGACGGTTGTACAGCCGGATCTCGTTAGTCTAGATATAGAAGACGGTTGTACAGACGGATCTCGTTATTCTAGATATAGAAGACGGTTGTACAGACGGATCTCGTTAGTCTAGATATAGAAGACGGTTGTACAGCCGGATCTCGTTAGTCTAGATATAGAAGACGGTTGTACAGACGGATCTCGTTATTCTAGATATAGAAGACGGTTGTACAGACGGATCTCGTTAGTCTAGATATAGAAGACGGTTGTACAGACGGATCTCGTTAGTCTAGATATAGAAGACGGTTGTACAGACGGATCTCGTTAGTCTAGATATAGAAGACGTTTGTCCAACGACGTATCTCGTTAGACTAGATATAGAAGACGGTTGTACAGACGGATCTCGTTAGTCTAGATATAGAAGAACGTTGTACAGACGGGTCTCGTGAGTCTAGATAGAGAAGACGGTTGTACAGACGGATCTCGTTAGTCTAGATATAGAAGACGGTTGTACAGACGGATCTCGTTAGTCTAGATTTAGAAGACGGTTGTACAGACGGATCTCGTTAGTCTAGATATTGAAGACGTTTGTCCAACGACGTATCTCGTTAGTCTAGATATAGAAGACGGTTGTACAGACGGATCTCGTTAGTCTAGATATAGAAGACGGTTGTACAGACGGATCTCGTTAGTCTAGATATAGAATATGGTTGTACAACGATGTATCTCGTTCGTCTAGATATAGAAGGCGGTTGTACAGACGGATCTCGTTAGTCTAGATATAGAAGACGGTTGTACAGACGGATCCCGTTAGTCTAGATATAGAAGACGGTTGTATAACGAGAGATCTCGTTAGTCTAGATATAGAAAACGGTTGTACAGACGGATCGCGTTAGTCTAGATATAGAAGATGGTTGTACAACGACGTATCTCGTTTGTCTAGATATAGAAGGCGGTTGTACAGACGGATCTCGTTAGTCTAGATATAGAAGACGGTTGTACAGACGGATCTCGTTAGTCTAGATATTGAAGACGTTTGTCCAACGACGTATCTCGTTAGTCTAGATATAGAAGACAGTTGTACAGACGGATCTCGTTAGTCTAGATATAGAAGACGGTTGTACAGACGGATCTCGTTAGTCTAGATATAGAAGACGGTTGTACAGACGGATCTCGTTAGTCTAGATATAGCAGACAGTGGTACAGACGGATCTCGTTAGTCTAGATATAGAAGACGGTTGTACAGACGGATCTCGTTAGTCTAGATATAGAAGACGTTTGTCCAACGACGTATCTCGTTAGTCTAGATATAGAAGACGGTTGTACAGACGGATCTCGTTAGTCTAGATATAGAAGAACGTTGTGCAGACGGGTCTCGTGAGTCTAGATAGAGAAGACGGTTGTACAGACGGATCTCGTTAGTCTAGATATAGAAGACGGTTGTGCAGACGGATCTCGTTAGTCTAGATATAAAAGACGGTTGTACAGACGGATCTCGTTAGTCTAGATATAGAGGACGGTTGTACAGACGGATCTCGTTAGTCTAGATATTGAAGACGTTTGTCCAACGACGTACCTCGTTAGTCTAGATATAGAAAACGGTTGTACAGACGGATCTCGTTAGTCTAGATATAGAAGAGGGTTGTACAACGACGGATCTCGTTAGTCTAGATATAGAAGACGGTTGTACAGACGGATCTCGTTAGTCTAGATATAGAAGACGGTTGTACAGCCGGATCTCGTTAGTCTAGATATAGAAGACGGTTGTACAGACGGATCTCGTTATTCTAGATATAGAAGACGGTTGTACAGACGGATCTCGTTAGTCTAGATATAGAAGACGGTTGTACAGACGGATCTCGTTAGTCTAGATATAGAAGACGGTTGTACAGACGGATCTCGTTAGTCTAGATATAGAAGACGTTTGTCCGACGACGTATCTCGTTAGTCTAGATATAGAAGACGGTTGTACAGACGGATCTCGTTAGTCTAGATATAGAAGAACGTTGTACAGACGGGTCTCGTGAGTCTAGATAGAGAAGACGGTTGTACAGACGGATCTCGTTAGTCTAGATATAGAAGACGGTTGTACAGACGGATCTCGTTAGTCTAGATATAGAAGACGGTTGTACAGACGGATCTCGTTAGTCTAGATATTGAAGACGTTTGTCCAACGACGTATCTCGTTAGTCTAGATATAGAAGACGGTTGTACAGACGGATCTCGTTAGTCTAGATATAGAAGACGGTTGTACAGCCGGATCTCGTTAGTCTAGATATAGAAGACGGTTGTACAGACGGATCTCGTTAGTCTAGATATAGAAGACGTTTGTCCAACGACGTATCTCGTTAGTCTAGATATAGAAGACGGTTGTACAGACGGATCTCGTTAGTCTAGATATAGAAGAACGTTGTACAGACGGGTCTCGTGAGTCTAGATAGAGAAGACGGTTGTACAGACGGATCTCGTTAGTCTAGATATAGAAGACGGTTGTACAGACGGATCTCGTTAGTCTAGATATAGAAGACGGTTGTACAGACGGATCTCGTTAGTCTAGATATTGAAGACGGTTGTACAGACGGATCTCGTTAGTCTAGATATAGAAGATGGTTGTACAGACGGATCTCGTTAGTCTAGATATAGAAGACGGTTGTACAGACGGATCTCGTTAGTCTAGATATAGAAGACGGTTGTACAGACGGATCTCGTTAGTCTAGATATAGAAGACGGTTGTACAGACGGATCTCGTTAGTCTAGATATAGAAGACGTTTGTCCAACGACGTATCTCGTTAGTCTAGATATAGAAGACGGTTGTACAGACGGATCTCGTTAGTCTAGATATAGAAGAACGTTGTACAGACGGGTCTCGTGAGTCTAGATAGAGAAGACGGTTGTACAGACGGATCTCGTTAGTCTAGATATAGAAGACGGTTGTACAGACGGATCTCGTTAGTCTAGATATAGAAGACGGTTGTACAGACGGATCTCGGTAGTCTAGATATAGAAGACGGTTGTACAGACGGATCTCGTTAGTCTAGATATAGAAGACGGTTGTACAGACGGATCTCGTTAGTCTAGATATAGAAGACGGTTGTACAGACGGATCTCGGTAGTCTAGATATAGAAGACGGTTGTACAGACGGATCTCGTTAGTCTAGATATAGAAGACGGTTGTACAGACGGATCTCGTTAGTCTAGATATAGAAGACAGTGGTACAGACGGATCTCGTTAGTCTAGATATAGAAGACGGTTGTACAGACGGATCTCGTTAGTCTAGATATAGAAGACGGTTGTACAGACGGATCTCGTTAGTCTAGATATTGAAGACGTTTGTCCAACGACGTATCTCGTTAGTCTAGATATAGATGACGGTTGTACAGACGGATCTCGTTAGTCTAGATATAGAAGAAGGTTGTACAGACGGGTCTCGTGAGTCTAGATAGAGAAGACGGTTGTACAGACGGATCTCGTTAGTCTAGATATAGAAGACGGTTGTACAGACGGATCTCGTTAGTCTAGATATAGAAGACGGTTGTACAGACGGATCTCGTTAGTCTAGATATAGAAGACAGTGGTACAGACGGATCTCGTTAGTCTAGATATAGAAGACGGTTGTACAGACGGATCTCGTTAGTCTAGATATAGAAGACGTTTGTACAGACGGATCTCGTGAGTCTAGATATAGAAGACGGTTGTACAGGCGGATCTCGTTGGTCTAGATATAGAGGACGGTTGTACAGACGGATCTCGTTAGTCTAGATATAGATGACGGTTGTACAGACGGATCTCGTTAGTCTAGATATAGAAGAAGGTTGTACAGACGGGTCTCGTGAGTCTAGATAGAGAAGACGGATGTACAGACGGATCTCGTTAGTCTAGATATAGAAGACGGTTGTACAGACGGATCTCGTTAGTCTAGATATAGAAGACGGTTGTACAGACGGATCTCGTTAGTCTAGATATTGAAGACGTTTGTCCAACGACGTATCTCGTTAGTCTAGATATAGAAGACGGTTGTACAGACGTATCTCGTTAGTCTAGATATAGAAGACAGTGGTACAGACGGATCTCGTTAGTCTAGATATAGAAGAAGGTTGTGCAGACGGGTCTCGTGAGTCTAGATAGAGAAGACGGTTGTACAGACGGATCTCGTTAGTCTAGATATAGAAGACGGTTGTACAGACGGATCTCGTTAGTCTAGATATTGAAGACGTTTGTCCAACGACGTATCTCGTTAGTCTAGATATAGAAGACGGTTGTACAGACGGATCTCGTTAGTCTAGATATAGAAGACGGTTGTACAGCCGGATCTCGTTAGTCTAGATATAGAAGACGGTTGTACAGACGGATCTCGTTAGTCTAGATATAGAAGACGTTTGTCCAACGACGTATCTCGTTAGTCTAGATATAGAAGACGGTTGTACAGACGGATCTCGTTAGTCTAGATATAGAAGAACGTTGTACAGACGGGTCTCGTGAGTCTAGATAGAGAAGACGGTTGTACAGACGGATCTCGTTAGTCTAGATATAGAAGACGGTTGTACAGACGGATCTCGTTAGTCTAGATATAGAAGACGGTTGTACAGACGGATCTCGTTAGTCTAGATATTGAAGACGGTTGTACAGACGGATCTCGTTAGTCTAGATATAGAAGATGGTTGTACAGACGGATCTCGTTAGTCTAGATATAGAAGACGGTTGTACAGACGGATCTCGTTAGTCTAGATATAGAAGACGGTTGTACAGACGGATCTCGTTAGTCTAGATATAGAAGACGGTTGTACAGACGGATCTCGTTAGTCTAGATATAGAAGACGTTTGTCCAACGACGTATCTCGTTAGTCTAGATATAGAAGACGGTTGTACAGACGGATCTCGTTAGTCTAGATATAGAAGAACGTTGTACAGACGGGTCTCGTGAGTCTAGATAGAGAAGACGGTTGTACAGACGGATCTCGTTAGTCTAGATATAGAAGACGGTTGTACAGACGGATCTCGTTAGTCTAGATATAGAAGACGGTTGTACAGACGGATCTCGGTAGTCTAGATATAGAAGACGGTTGTACAGACGGATCTCGTTAGTCTAGATATAGAAGACGGTTGTACAGACGGATCTCGTTAGTCTAGATATAGAAGACGGTTGTACAGACGGATCTCGGTAGTCTAGATATAGAAGACGGTTGTACAGACGGATCTCGTTAGTCTAGATATAGAAGACGGTTGTACAGACGGATCTCGTTAGTCTAGATATAGAAGACAGTGGTACAGACGGATCTCGTTAGTCTAGATATAGAAGACGGTTGTACAGACGGATCTCGTTAGTCTAGATATAGAAGACGGTTGTACAGACGGATCTCGTTAGTCTAGATATTGAAGACGTTTGTCCAACGACGTATCTCGTTAGTCTAGATATAGATGACGGTTGTACAGACGGATCTCGTTAGTCTAGATATAGAAGAAGGTTGTACAGACGGGTCTCGTGAGTCTAGATAGAGAAGACGGTTGTACAGACGGATCTCGTTAGTCTAGATATAGAAGACGGTTGTACAGACGGATCTCGTTAGTCTAGATATAGAAGACGGTTGTACAGACGGATCTCGTTAGTCTAGATATAGAAGACAGTGGTACAGACGGATCTCGTTAGTCTAGATATAGAAGACGGTTGTACAGACGGATCTCGTTAGTCTAGATATAGAAGACGTTTGTACAGACGGATCTCGTGAGTCTAGATATAGAAGACGGTTGTACAGGCGGATCTCGTTGGTCTAGATATAGAGGACGGTTGTACAGACGGATCTCGTTAGTCTAGATATAGATGACGGTTGTACAGACGGATCTCGTTAGTCTAGATATAGAAGAAGGTTGTACAGACGGGTCTCGTGAGTCTAGATAGAGAAGACGGATGTACAGACGGATCTCGTTAGTCTAGATATAGAAGACGGTTGTACAGACGGATCTCGTTAGTCTAGATATAGAAGACGGTTGTACAGACGGATCTCGTTAGTCTAGATATTGAAGACGTTTGTCCAACGACGTATCTCGTTAGTCTAGATATAGAAGACGGTTGTACAGACGTATCTCGTTAGTCTAGATATAGAAGACAGTGGTACAGACGGATCTCGTTAGTCTAGATATAGAAGAAGGTTGTGCAGACGGGTCTCGTGAGTCTAGATAGAGAAGACGGTTGTACAGACGGGTCTCGTTAGTCTAGATACAGAAGACGGTTGTATAGACGGATCTCATTAGTCTAGATATAGAAGACGGTTGTACAGACGGATCTCGTTATTCTAGATATAGAAGACGGTTGTACAGACGGATCCCGTTAGTCTAGATATAGAAGACGGTTGTATAACGACGTATCTCGTTAGTCTATATATAGAAGACGGTTGTACAGACGGATCTCGTTAGTCTAGATATAGAAGACGGTTGTACAGACGGATCCCGTTAGTCTAGATATAGAAGACGGTTGTACAGACGGATCTCGTTAGTCTAGATATAGAAGACGGTTGTATAACGAGAGATCTCGTTAGTCTAGATATAGAAGACGGTTGTACAGACGGATCTCGTTAGTCTAGATATAGAAGACGGTTGTACAGCCGGATCTCGTTAGTCTAGATATAGAAGACGGTTGTACAGACGGATCTCGTTATTCTAGATATAGAAGACGGTTGTACAGACGGATCTCGTTAGTCTAGATATAGAAGACGGTTGTACAGACGGATCTCGTTAGTCTAGATATAGAAGACGGTTGTACAGACGGATCTCGTTAGTCTAGATATAGAAGACGGTTGTACAGACGGATCTCGTTAGTCTAGATATAGAAGAACGTTGTGCAGACGGGTCTCGTGAGTCTAGATAGAGAAGACGGTTGTACAGACGGATCTCGTTAGTCTAGATATAGAAGACGGTTGTGCAGACGGATCTCGTTAGTCTAGATATAAAAGACGGTTGTACAGACGGATCTCGTTAGTCTAGATATAGAGGACGGTTGTACAGACGGATCTCGTTAGTCTAGATATTGAAGACGTTTGTCCAACGACGTACCTCGTTAGTCTAGATATAGAAAACGGTTGTACAGACGGATCGCGTTAGTCTAGATATAGAAGATGGTTGTACAACGACGTATCTCGTTAGTCTAGATATAGAAGGCGGTTGTACAGACGGATCTCGTTAGTCTAGATATAGAAGACGGTTGTACAGACGGATCTCGTTAGTCTAGATATTGAAGACGTTTGTCCAACGACGTATCTCGTTAGTCTAGATATAGAAGACAGTTGTACATACGGATCTCGTTAGTCTAGATATAGAAGACGGTTGTACAGACGGATCTCGTTAGTCTAGATATAGAAGACGGTTGTACAGACGGATCTCGTTAGTCTAGATATAGCAGACAGTGGTACAGACGGATCTCGTTAGTCTAGATATAGAAGACGGTTGTACAGACGGATCTCGTTAGTCTAGATATAGAAGACGTTTGTCCAACGACGTATCTCGTTAGTCTAGATATAGAAGACGGTTGTACAGACGGATCTCGTTAGTCTAGATATAGAAGAACGTTGTGCAGACGGGTCTCGTGAGTCTAGATAGAGAAGACGGTTGTACAGACGGATCTCGTTAGTCTAGATATAGAAGACGGTTGTGCAGACGGATCTCGTTAGTCTAGATATAAAAGACGGTTGTACAGACGGATCTCGTTAGTCTAGATATAGAGGACGGTTGTACAGACGGATCTCGTTAGTCTAGATATTGAAGACGTTTGTCCAACGACGTACCTCGTTAGTCTAGATATAGAAAACGGTTGTACAGACGGATCTCGTTAGTCTAGATATAGAAGAGGGTTGTACAACGACGGATCTCGTTAGTCTAGATATAGAAGACGGTTGTACAGACGGATCTCGTTAGTCTAGATATAGAAGACGGTTGTACAGCCGGATCTCGTTAGTCTAGATATAGAAGACGGTTGTACAGACGGATCTCGTTATTCTAGATATAGAAGACGGTTGTACAGACGGATCTCGTTAGTCTAGATATAGAAGACGGTTGTACAGACGGATCTCGTTAGTCTAGATATAGAAGACGGTTGTACAGACGGATCTCGTTAGTCTAGATATAGAAGACGTTTGTCCAACGACGTATCTCGTTAGTCTAGATATAGAAGACGGTTGTACAGACGGATCTCGTTAGTCTAGATATAGAAGAACGTTGTACAGACGGGTCTCGTGAGTCTAGATAGAGAAGACGGTTGTACAGACGGATCTCGTTAGTCTAGATATAGAAGACGGTTGTACAGACGGATCTCGTTAGTCTAGATATAGAAGACGGTTGTACAGACGGATCTCGTTAGTCTAGATATTGAAGACGTTTGTCCAACGACGTATCTCGTTAGTCTAGATATAGAAGACGGTTGTACAGACGGATCTCGTTAGTCTAGATATAGAAGACGGTTGTACAGCCGGATCTCGTTAGTCTAGATATAGAAGACGGTTGTACAGACGGATCTCGTTAGTCTAGATATAGAAGACGTTTGTCCAACGACGTATCTCGTTAGTCTAGATATAGAAGACGGTTGTACAGACGGATCTCGTTAGTCTAGATATAGAAGAACGTTGTACAGACGGGTCTCGTGAGTCTAGATAGAGAAGACGGTTGTACAGACGGATCTCGTTAGTCTAGATATAGAAGACGGTTGTACAGACGGATCTCGTTAGTCTAGATATAGAAGACGGTTGTACAGACGGATCTCGTTAGTCTAGATATTGAAGACGGTTGTACAGACGGATCTCGTTAGTCTAGATATAGAAGATGGTTGTACAGACGGATCTCGTTAGTCTAGATATAGAAGACGGTTGCACAGACGGATCTCGTTAGTCTAGATATAGAAGACGGTTGTACAGACGGATCTCGTTAGTCTAGATATAGAAGACGGTTGTACAGACGGATCTCGTTAGTCTAGATATAGAAGACGTTTGTCCAACGACGTATCTCGTTAGTCTAGATATAGAAGACGGTTGTACAGACGGATCTCGTTAGTCTAGATATAGAAGAACGTTGTACAGACGGGTCTCGTGAGTCTAGATAGAGAAGACGGTTGTACAGACGGATCTCGTTAGTCTAGATATAGAAGACGGTTGTACAGACGGATCTCGTTAGTCTAGATATAGAAGACGGTTGTACAGACGGATCTCGGTAGTCTAGATATAGAAGACGGTTGTACAGACGGATCTCGTTAGTCTAGATATAGAAGACGGTTGTACAGACGGATCTCGTTAGTCTAGATATAGAAGACGGTTGTACAGACGGATCTCGGTAGTCTAGATATAGAAGACGGTTGTACAGACGGATCTCGTTAGTCTAGATATAGAAGACGGTTGTACAGACGGATCTCGTTAGTCTAGATATAGAAGACAGTGGTACAGACGGATCTCGTTAGTCTAGATATAGAAGACGGTTGTACAGACGGATCTCGTTAGTCTAGATATAGAAGACGGTTGTACAGACGGATCTCGTTAGTCTAGATATTGAAGACGTTTGTCCAACGACGTATCTCGTTAGTCTAGATATAGATGACGGTTGTACAGACGGATCTCGTTAGTCTAGATATAGAAGAAGGTTGTACAGACGGGTCTCGTGAGTCTAGATAGAGAAGACGGTTGTACAGACGGATCTCGTTAGTCTAGATATAGAAGACGGTTGTACAGACGGATCTCGTTAGTCTAGATATAGAAGACGGTTGTACAGACGGATCTCGTTAGTCTAGATATAGAAGACAGTGGTACAGACGGATCTCGTTAGTCTAGATATAGAAGACGGTTGTACAGACGGATCTCGTTAGTCTAGATATAGAAGACGTTTGTACAGACGGATCTCGTGAGTCTAGATATAGAAGACGGTTGTACAGGCGGATCTCGTTGGTCTAGATATAGAGGACGGTTGTACAGACGGATCTCGTTAGTCTAGATATAGATGACGGTTGTACAGACGGATCTCGTTAGTCTAGATATACAAGAAGGTTGTACAGACGGGTCTCGTGAGTCTAGATAGAGAAGACGGATGTACAGACGGATCTCGTTAGTCTAGATATAGAAGACGGTTGTACAGACGGATCTCGTTAGTCTAGATATAGAAGACGGTTGTACAGACGGATCTCGTTAGTCTAGATATTGAAGACGTTTGTCCAACGACGTATCTCGTTAGTCTAGATATAGAAGACGGTTGTACAGACGTATCTCGTTAGTCTAGATATAGAAGACAGTGGTACAGACGGATCTCGTTAGTCTAGATATAGAAGAAGGTTGTGCAGACGGGTCTCGTGAGTCTAGATAGAGAAGACGGTTGTACAGACGGGTCTCGTTAGTCTAGATACAGAAGACGGTTGTATAGACGGATCTCATTAGTCTAGATATAGAAGACGGTTGTACAGACGGATCTCGTTATTCTAGATATAGAAGACGGTTGTACAGACGGATCCCGTTAGTCTAGATATAGAAGACGGTTGTATAACGACGTATCTCGTTAGTCTATATATAGAAGACGGTTGTACAGACGGATCTCGTTAGTCTAGATATAGAAGACGGTTGTACAGACGGATCCCGTTAGTCTAGATATAGAAGACGGTTGTACAGACGGATCTCGTTAGTCTAGATATAGAAGACGGTTGTATAACGAGAGATCTCGTTAGTCTAGATATAGAAGACGGTTGTACAGACGGATCTCGTTAGTCTAGATATAGAAGACGGTTGTACAGCCGGATCTCGTTAGTCTAGATATAGAAGACGGTTGTACAGACGGATCTCGTTATTCTAGATATAGAAGACGGTTGTACAGACGGATCTCGTTAGTCTAGATATAGAAGACGGTTGTACAGACGGATCTCGTTAGTCTAGATATAGAAGACGGTTGTACAGACGGATCTCGTTAGTCTAGATATAGAAGACGGTTGTACAGACGGATCTCGTTAGTCTAGATATAGAAGACGGTTGTACAGACGGATCTCGTTAGTCTAGATATAGAAGACGGTTGTACAGACGGATCTCGTTAGTCTAGATATAGAAGACGTTTGTCCAACGACGTATCTCGTTAGTCTAGATATAGAAGACGGTTGTACAGACGGATCTCGTTAGTCTAGATATAGAAGAACGTTGTACAGACGGGTCTCGTGAGTCTAGATAGAGAAGACGGTTGTACAGACGGATCTCGTTAGTCTAGATATAGAAGACGGTTGTACAGACGGATCTCGTTAGTCTAGATATAGAAGACGGTTGTACAGACGGATCTCGTTAGTCTAGATATAGAAGATGGTTGTACAACGATGTATCTCGTTCGTCTAGATATAGAAGGCGGTTGTACAGACGGATCTCGTTAGTCTAGATATAGAAGACGGTTGTACAGACGGATCCCGTTAGTCTAGATATAGAAGACGGTTGTATAACGAGAGATCTCGTTAGTCTAGATATAGAAAACGGTTGTACAGACGGATCGCGTTAGTCTAGATAGAGAAGACGGTTGTACAGACGGATCTCGTGCGTCTAGATATAGAAGACGGTTGTACAGGCGGATCTCGTTGGTCTAGATATAGAGGACGGTTGTACAGACGGATTTCGTTAGTCTAGATATAGATGACGGTTGTACAGACGGATCTCGTTAGTCTAGATAGAGAAGAAGGTTGTACAGACGGGTCTCGTGAGTCTAGATAGAGAAGACGGTTGTACAGACGGATCTCGTTAGTCTAGATATAGAAGACGGTTGTACAGACGGATCTCGTTAGTCTAGATATAGAAGACGGTTGTACAGACGGATCTCGTTAGTCTAGATATAGAAGACAGTGGTACAGACGGATCTCGTTAGTCTAGATATAGAAGACGGTTGTACAGACGGATCTCGTTAGTCTAGATATAGAAGACGTTTGTACAGACGGATCTCGTGAGTCTAGATATAGAAGACGGTTGTACAGGCGGATCTCGTTGGTCTAGATATAGAGGACGGTTGTACAGACGGATCTCGTTAGTCTAGATATAGATGACGGTTGTACAGACGGATCTCGTTAGTCTAGATATAGAAGAAGGTTGTACAGACGGGTCTCGTGAGTCTAGATAGAGAAGACGGTTGTACAGACGGATCTCGTTAGTCTAGATATAGAAGACGGTTGTACAGACGGATCTCGTTAGTCTAGATATAGAAGACGGTTGTACAGACGGATCTCGTTAGTCTAGATATTGAAGACGTTTGTCCAACGACGTATCTCGTTAGTCTAGATATAGAAGACGGTTGTACAGACGGATCTCGTTAGTCTAGATATAGAAGACGGTTGTACAGACGGATCTCGTTAGTCTAGATATAGAAGATGGTTGTACAACGACGTATCTCGTTCGTCTAGATATAGAAGGCGGTTGTACAGACGAATCTCGTTAGTCTAGATATAGAAGACGGTTGTACAGACGGATCTCGTTAGTCTAGATATTGAAGACGTTTGTCCAACGATGTACCTCGTTAGTCTAGATATAGAAAACGGTTGTACAGACGGATCTCGTTAGTCTAGATATAGAAGACGGTTGTACAACGACGGATCTCGTTAGTCTAGATATAGAAGACGGTTGTGCAGACGGATCTCGTTAGTCTAGATATAAAAGACGGTTGTACAGACGGATCTCGTTAGTCTAGATATAGAGGACGGTTGTACAGACGGATCTCGTTAGTCTAGATATTGAAGACGTTTGTCCAACGACGTACTTCGTTAGTCTAGATATAGAAAACGGTTGTACAGACGGATCTCGTTAGTCTAGATATAGAAGAGGGTTGTACAACGACGGATCTCGTTAGTCTAGATATAGAAAACGGTTGTACAGACGGGTCTCGTTAGTCTAGATATAGAAGACGGTTGTACAGACGGATCTCGTGCGTCTAGATATAGAAGACGGTTGTACAGGCGGATCTCGTTGGTCTAGATATAGAGGACGGTTGTACAGACGGATTTCGTTAGTCTAGATATAGATGACGGTTGTACAGACGGATCTCGTTAGTCTAGATATAGAAGACGGTTGTACAGACGGATCTCGTTAGTCTAGATATTGAAGACGTTTGTCCAACGACGTATCTCGTTAGTCTAGATATAGAAGACGGTTGTACAGACGGATCTCGTTAGTCTAGATATAGAAGACGGTTGTACAGACGGATCTCGTTAGTCTAGATATAGAAGATGGTTGTACAACGACGTATCTCGTTCGTCTAGATATAGAAGGCGGTTGTACAGACGAATCTCGTTAGTCTAGATATAGAAGACGGTTGTACAGACGGATCTCGTTAGTCTAGATATTGAAGACGTTTGTCCAACGATGTACCTCGTTAGTCTAGATATAGAAAACGGTTGTACAGACGGATCTCGTTAGTCTAGATATAGAAGACGGTTGTACAACGACGGATCTCGTTAGTCTAGATATAGAAGACGGTTGTGCAGACGGATCTCGTTAGTCTAGATATAAAAGACGGTTGTACAGACGGATCTCGTTAGTCTAGATATAGAGGACGGTTGTACAGACGGATCTCGTTAGTCTAGATATTGAAGACGTTTGTCCAACGACGTACTTCGTTAGTCTAGATATAGAAAACGGTTGTACAGACGGATCTCGTTAGTCTAGATATAGAAGAGGGTTGTACAACGACGGATCTCGTTAGTCTAGATATAGAAAACGGTTGTACAGACGGGTCTCGTTAGTCTAGATATAGAAGACGGTTGTACAGACGGATCTCGTGCGTCTAGATATAGAAGACGGTTGTACAGGCGGATCTCGTTGGTCTAGATATAGAGGACGGTTGTACAGACGGATTTCGTTAGTCTAGATATAGATGACGGTTGTACAGACGGATCTCGTTAGTCTAGATATAGAAGAACGTTGTACAGACGGGTCTCGTGAGTCTAGATAGAGAAGACGGTTGTACAGACGGATCTCGTTAGTCTAGATATAGAAGACAGTGGTACAGACGGATCTCGTTAGTCTAGATATAGAAGACGGTTGTACAGACGGATCTCGTTAGTCTAGATATAGAAGACGTTTGTCCAACGACGTATCTCGTTAGTCTAGATATAGAAGACGGTTGTACAGACGGATCTCGTTAGTCTAGATATAGAAGAACGTTGTACAGACGGGTCTCGTGAGTCTAGATAGAGAAGACGGTTGTACAGACGGATCTCGTTAGTCTAGATATTGAAGACGTTTGTCCAACGACGTATCTCATTAGTCTAGATATAGAAGACAGTTGTACAGACGGATCTCGTTAGTCTAGATATAGAAGACGGTTGTACAGACGGATCTCGTTAGTCTAGATATAGAAGACGGTTGTACAGACGGATCTCGTTAGTCTAGATATAGAAGACAGTGGTACAGACGGATCTCGTTAGTCTAGATATAGAAGACGGTTGTACAGACGGATCTCGTTAGTCTAGATATAGAAGGCGTTTGTCCAACGACGTATCTCGTTAGTCTAGATATAGAAGACGGTTGTACAGACGGATCTCGTTAGTCTAGATATAGAAGAACGTTGTACAGACGGGTCTCGTGAGTCTAGATAGAGAAGACGGTTGTACAGACGGATCTCGTTAGTCTAGATATAGAAGACGGTTGTACAGACGGATCTCGTTAGTCTAGATATAGAAGACGGTTGTACAGACGGATCTCGTTAGTCTAGATATTGAAGACGTTTGTCCAACGACGTATCTCGTTAGTCTACATATAGAAGACGGTTGTACAGACGTATCTCGTTAGTCTAGATATAGAAGACAGTGGTACAGACGGATCTCGTTAGTCTAGATATAGAAGAAGGTTGTGCAGACGGGTCTCGTGAGTCTAGATAGAGAAGACGGTTGTACAGACGGGTCTCGTTAGTCTAGATACAGAAGACGGTTGTATAGACGGATCTCATTAGTCTAGATATAGAAGACGGTTGTACAGACGGATCTCGTTATTCTAGATATAGAAGACGGTTGTACAGACGGATCCCGTTAGTCTAGATATAGAAGACGGTTGTACAGACGGATCTCGTTAGTCTAGATATAGAAGACGTTTTTCCAACGACGTATCTCGTTAGTCTAGATATAGAAGACGGTTGTACAGACGGATCTCGTTAGTCTAGATATAGAAGAACGTTGTACAGACGGGTCTCGTGAGTCTAGATAGAGAAGACGGTTGTACAGACGGATCTCGTTAGTCTAGATATAGAAGACGGTTGTACAGACGGATCTCGTTAGTCTAGATATAGAAGACGTTTGTCCAACGACGTATCTCGTTAGTCTAGATATAGAAGACGGTTGTACAGACGGATCTCGTTAGTCTAGATATAGAAGAACGTTGTACAGACGGGTCTCGTGAGTCTAGATAGAGAAGACGGTTGTACAGACGGATCTCGTTAGTCTAGATATAGAAGACGGTTGTACAGACGGATCTCGTTAGTCTAGATTTAGAAGACGGTTGTACAGACGGATCTCGTTAGTCTAGATATTGAAGACGTTTGTCCAACGACGTATCTCGTTAGTCTAGATATAGAAGACGGTTGTACAGACGGATCTCGTTAGTCTAGATATAGAAGACGGTTGTACAGACGGATCTCGTTAGTCTAGATATAGAATATGGTTGTACAACGATGTATCTCGTTCGTCTAGATATAGAAGGCGGTTGTATAGACGGATCTCGTTAGTCTAGATATAGAAGACGGTTGTACAGACGGATCCCGTTAGTCTAGATATAGAAGACGGTTGTATAACGAGAGATCTCGTTAGTCTAGATATAGAAAACGGTTGTACAGACGGATCGCGTTAGTCTAGATATAGAAGATGGTTGTACAACGACGTATCTCGTTAGTCTAGATATAGAAGGCGGTTGTACAGACGGATCTCGTTAGTCTAGATATAGAAGACGGTTGTACAGACGGATCTCGTTAGTCTAGATATTGAAGACGTTTGTCCAACGACGTATCTCGTTAGTCTAGATATAGAAGACAGTTGTACAGACGGATCTCGTTAGTCTAGATATAGAAGACGGTTGTACAGACGGATCTCGTTAGTCTAGATATAGAAGACGGTTGTACAGACGGATCTCGTTAGTCTAGATATAGCAGACAGTGGTACAGACGGATCTCGTTAGTCTAGATATAGAAGACGGTTGTACAGACGGATCTCGTTAGTCTAGATATAGAAGACGTTTGTCCAACGACGTATCTCGTTAGTCTAGATATAGAAGACGGTTGTACAGACGGATCTCGTTAGTCTAGATATAGAAGAACGTTGTGCAGACGGGTCTCGTGAGTCTAGATAGAGAAGACGGTTGTACAGACGGATCTCGTTAGTCTAGATATAGAAGACGGTTGTGCAGACGGATCTCGTTAGTCTAGATATAAAAGACGGTTGTACAGACGGATCTCGTTAGTCTAGATATAGAAGACGGTTGTACAGACGGATCTCGTTAGTCTAGATATTGAAGACGTTTGTCCAACGACGTATCTCGTTAGTCTAGATATAGAAGACAGTTGTACAGACGGATCTCGTTAGTCTAGATATAGAAGACGGTTGTACAGACGGATCTCGTTAGTCTAGATATAGAAGACGGTTGTACAGACGGATCTCGTTAGTCTAGATATAGCAGACAGTGGTACAGACGGATCTCGTTAGTCTAGATATAGAAGACGGTTGTACAGACGGATCTCGTTAGTCTAGATATAGAAGACGTTTGTCCAACGACGTATCTCGTTAGTCTAGATATAGAAGACGGTTGTACAGACGGATCTCGTTAGTCTAGATATAGAAGAACGTTGTGCAGACGGGTCTCGTGAGTCTAGATAGAGAAGACGGTTGTACAGACGGATCTCGTTAGTCTAGATATAGAAGACGGTTGTGCAGACGGATCTCGTTAGTCTAGATATAAAAGACGGTTGTACAGACGGATCTCGTTAGTCTAGATATAGAGGACGGTTGTACAGACGGATCTCGTTAGTCTAGATATTGAAGACGTTTGTCCAACGACGTACCTCGTTAGTCTAGATATAGAAAACGGTTGTACAGACGGATCTCGTTAGTCTAGATATAGAAGAGGGTTGTACAACGACGGATCTCGTTAGTCTAGATATAGAAGACGGTTGTACAGACGGATCTCGTTAGTCTAGATATAGAAGACGTTTGTCCAACGACGTATCTCGTTAGTCTAGATATAGAAGACGGTTGTACAGACGGATCTCGTTAGTCTAGATATAGAAGAACGTTGTGCAGACGGGTCTCGTGAGTCTAGATAGAGAAGACGGTTGTACAGACGGATCTCGTTAGTCTAGATATAGAAGACGGTTGTGCAGACGGATCTCGTTAGTCTAGATATAAAAGACGGTTGTACAGACGGATCTCGTTAGTCTAGATATAGAGGACGGTTGTACAGACGGATCTCGTTAGTCTAGATATTGAAGACGTTTGTCCAACGACGTACCTCGTTAGTCTAGATATAGAAAACGGTTGTACAGACGGATCTCGTTAGTCTAGATATAGAAGAGGGTTGTACAACGACGGATCTCGTTAGTCTAGATATAGAAGACGGTTGTACAGACGGATCTCGTTAGTCTAGATATAGAAGACGGTTGTACAGCCGGATCTCGTTAGTCTAGATATAGAAGACGGTTGTACAGACGGATCTCGTTATTCTAGATATAGAAGACGGTTGTACAGACGGATCTCGTTAGTCTAGATATAGAAGACGGTTGTACAGACGGATCTCGTTAGTCTAGATATAGAAGACGGTTGTACAGCCGGGTCTCGTGAGTCTAGATAGAGAAGACGGTTGTACAGACGGATCTCGTTAGTCTAGATATAGAAGACGGTTGTACAGACGGATCTCGTTAGTCTAGATATAGAAGACGGTTGTACAGACGGATCTCGTTAGTCTAGATATTGAAGACGTTTGTCCAACGACGTATCTCGTTAGTCTAGATATAGAAGACGGTTGTACAGACGGATCTCGTTAGTCTAGATATAGAAGACGGTTGTACAGACGGATCTCGTTAGTCTAGATATAGAAGATGGTTGTACAACGATGTATCTCGTTCGTCTAGATATAGAAGGCGGTTGTACAGACGGATCTCGTTAGTCTAGATATAGAAGACGCTTGTACAGACGGATCTCGTTAGTCTAGATATAGAAGAGGGTTGTACAACGACGGATCTCGTTAGTCTAGATATAGAAGACGGTTGTACAGACGGATCTCGTTAGTCTAGATATAGAAGACGGTTGTACAGCCGGATCTCGTTAGTCTAGATATAGAAGACGGTTGTACAGACGGATCTCGTTATTCTAGATATAGAAGACGGTTGTACAGACGGATCTCGTTAGTCTAGATATAGAAGACGGTTGTACAGCCGGATCTCGTTAGTCTAGATATTGAAGACGTTTGTCCAACGACGTACCTCGTTAGTCTAGATATAGAAAACGGTTGTACAGACGGATCTCGTTAGTCTAGATATAGAAGAGGGTTGTACAACGACGGATCTCGTTAGTCTAGATATAGAAGACGGTTGTACAGACGGATCTCGTTAGTCTAGATATAGAAGACGGTTGTACAGCCGGATCTCGTTAGTCTAGATATAGAAGACGGTTGTACAGACGGATCTCGTTATTCTAGATATAGAAGACGGTTGTACAGACGGATCTCGTTAGTCTAGATATAGAAGACGGTTGTACAGCCGGATCTCGTTAGTCTAGATATAGAAGACGGTTGTACAGACGGATCTCGTTATTCTAGATATAGAAGACGGTTGTACAGACGGATCTCGTTAGTCTAGATATAGAAGACGGTTGTACAGACGGATCTCGTTAGTCTAGATATAGAAGACGGTTGTACAGACGGATCTCGTTAGTCTAGATATAGAAGACGTTTGTCCAACGACGTATCTCGTTAGTCTAGATATAGAAGACGGTTGTACAGACGGATCTCGTTAGTCTAGATATAGAAGAACGTTGTACAGACGGGTCTCGTGAGTCTAGATAGAGAAGACGGTTGTACAGACGGATCTCGTTTGTCTAGATATAGAAGACGGTTGTACAGACGGATCTCGTTAGTCTAGATTTAGAAGACGGTTGTACAGACGGATCTCGTTAGTCTAGATATTGAAGACGTTTGTCCAACGACGTATCTCGTTAGTCTAGATATAGAAGACGGTTGTACAGACGGATCTCGTTAGTCTAGATATAGAAGACGGTTGTACAGACGGATCTCGTTAGTCTAGATATAGAATATGGTTGTACAACGATGTATCTCGTTCGTCTAGATATAGAAGGCGGTTGTACAGACGGATCTCGTTAGTCTAGATATAGAAGACGGTTGTACAGACGGATCCCGTTAGTCTAGATATAGAAGACGGTTGTATAACGAGAGATCTCGTTAGTCTAGATATAGAAAACGGTTGTACAGACGGATCGCGTTAGTCTAGATATAGAAGATGGTTGTACAACGACGTATCTCGTTAGTCTAGATATAGAAGGCGGTTGTACAGACGGATCTCGTTAGTCTAGATATAGAAGACGGTTGTACAGACGGATCTCGTTAGTCTAGATATTGAAGACGTTTGTCCAACGACGTATCTCGTTAGTCTAGATATAGAAGACAGTTGTACAGACGGATCTCGTTAGTCTAGATATAGAAGACGGTTGTACAGACGGATCTCGTTAGTCTAGATATAGAAGACGGTTGTACAGACGGATCTCGTTAGTCTAGATATAGCAGACAGTGGTACAGACGGATCTCGTTAGTCTAGATATAGAAGACGGTTGTACAGACGGATCTCGTTAGTCTAGATATAGAAGACGTTTGTCCAACGACGTATCTCGTTAGTCTAGATATAGAAGACGGTTGTACAGACGGATCTCGTTAGTCTAGATATAGAAGAACGTTGTGCAGACGGGTCTCGTGAGTCTAGATAGAGAAGACGGTTGTACAGACGGATCTCGTTAGTCTAGATATAGAAGACGGTTGTGCAGACGGATCTCGTTAGTCTAGATATAAAAGACGGTTGTACAGACGGATCTCGTTAGTCTAGATATAGAGGACGGTTGTACAGACGGATCTCGTTAGTCTAGATATTGAAGACGTTTGTCCAACGACGTACCTCGTTAGTCTAGATATAGAAAACGGTTGTACAGACGGATCTCGTTAGTCTAGATATAGAAGAGGGTTGTACAACGACGGATCTCGTTAGTCTAGATATAGAAGACGGTTGTACAGACGGATCTCGTTAGTCTAGATATTGAAGACGTTTGTCCAACGACGTATCTCGTTAGTCTAGATATAGAAGACGGTTGTACAGACGTATCTCGTTAGTCTAGATATAGAAGACAGTGGTACAGACGGATCTCGTTAGTCTAGATATAGAAGAAGGTTGTGCAGACGGGTCTCGTGAGTCTAGATAGAGAAGACGGTTGTACAGACGGGTCTCGTTAGTCTAGATACAGAAGACGGTTGTATAGGCGGATCTCATTAGTCTAGATATAGAAGACGGTTGTACAGACGGATCTCGTTATTCTAGATATAGAAGACGGTTGTACAGACGGATCCCGTTAGTCTAGATATAGAAGACGGTTGTATAACGACGTATCTCGTTAGTCTATATATAGAAGACGGTTGTACAGACGGATCTCGTTAGTCTAGATATAGAAGACGGTTGTACAGACGGATCCCGTTAGTCTAGATATAGAAGACGGTTGTACAGACGGATCTCGTTAGTCTAGATATAGAAGACGGTTGTATAACGAGAGATCTCGTTAGTCTAGATATAGAAGACGGTTGTACAGACGGATCTCGTTAGTCTAGATATAGAAGACGGTTGTACAGCCGGATCTCGTTAGTCTAGATATAGAAGACGGTTGTACAGACGGATCTCGTTATTCTAGATATAGAAGACGGTTGTACAGACGGATCTCGTTAGTCTAGATATAGAAGACGGTTGTACAGACGGATCTCGTTAGTCTAGATATAGAAGATGGTTGTACAACGATGTATCTCGTTCGTCTAGATATAGAAGGCGGTTGTACAGACGGATCTCGTTAGTCTAGATATAGAAGACGGTTGTACAGACGGATCCCGTTAGTCTAGATATAGAAGACGGTTGTATAACGAGAGATCTCGTTAGTCTAGATATAGAAAACGGTTGTACAGACGGATCTCGTTAGTCTAGATAGAGAAGACGGTTGTACAGACGGATCTCGTTAGTCTAGATATAGAAGAACGTTGTGCAGACGGGTCTCGTTAGTCTAGATATAGAAGACGGTTGTATAACGAGAGATCTCGTTAGTCTAGATATAGAAGACGGTTGTACAGACGGATCTCGTTAGTCTAGATATAGAAGACGGTTGTACAGCCGGATCTCGTTAGTCTAGATATAGAAGACGGTTGTACAGACGGATCTCGTTAGTCTAGATATAGAAGACGGTTGTACAGACGGATCTCGTTATTCTAGATATAGAAGACGGTTGTACAGACGGATCTCGTTAGTCTAGATATAGAAGACGGTTGTACAGACGGATCTCGTTAGTCTAGATATAGAAGACGGTTGTACAGACGGATCTCGTTAGTCTAGATATAGAAGACGTTTGTCCAACGACGTATCTCGTTAGTCTAGATATAGAAGACGGTTGTACAGACGGATCTCGTTAGTCTAGATATAGAAGAACGTTGTACAGACGGGTCTCGTGAGTCTAGATAGAGAAGACGGTTGTACAGACGGATCTCGTTAGTCTAGATATAGAAGACGGTTGTACAGACGGATCTCGTTAGTCTAGATATAGAAGACGGTTGTACAGACGGATCTCGTTAGTCTAGATATTGAAGACGGTTGTACAGACGGATCTCGTTAGTCTAGATATAGAAGATGGTTGTACAGACGGATCTCGTTAGTCTAGATATAGAAGACGGTTGTACAGACGGATCTCGTTAGTCTAGATATAGAAGACGGTTGTACAGACGGATCTCGTTAGTCTAGATATAGAAGACGGTTGTACAGACGGATCTCGTTAGTCTAGATATAGAAGACGTTTGTCCAACGACGTATCTCGTTAGTCTAGATATAGAAGACGGTTGTACAGACGGATCTCGTTAGTCTAGATATAGAAGAACGTTGTACAGACGGGTCTCGTGAGTCTAGATAGAGAAGACGGTTGTACAGACGGATCTCGTTAGTCTAGATATAGAAGACGGTTGTACAGACGGATCTCGTTAGTCTAGATATAGAAGACGGTTGTACAGACGGATCTCGTTAGTCTAGATATAGAAGACGGTTGTACAGACGGATCTCGTTAGTCTAGATATAGAAGACGGTTGTACAGACGGATCTCGTTAGTCTAGATATAGAAGACAGTGGTACAGACGGATCTCGTTAGTCTAGATATAGAAGACGGTTGTACAGACGGATCTCGTTAGTCTAGATATAGAAGACGGTTGTACAGACGGATCTCGTTAGTCTAGATATAGAAGACGTTTGTCCAACGACGTATCTCGTTAGTCTAGATATAGAAGACGGTTGTACAGACGGATCTCGTTAGTCTAGATATAGAAGAACGTTGTACAGACGGGTCTCGTGAGTCTAGATAGAGAAGACGGTTGTACAGACGGATCTCGTTAGTCTAGATATAGAAGACGGTTGTACAGACGGATCTCGTTAGTCTAGATATAGAAGACGGTTGTACAGACGGATCTCGTTAGTCTAGATATTGAAGACGTTTGTCCAACGACGTATCTCGTTAGTCTAGATATAGATGACGGTTGTACAGACGGATCTCGTTAGTCTAGATATAGAAGAAGGTTGTACAGACGGGTCTCGTGAGTCTAGATAGAGAAGACGGTTGTACAGACGGATCTCGTTAGTCTAGATATAGAAGACGGTTGTACAGACGGATCTCGTTAGTCTAGATATAGAAGACGGTTGTACAGACGGATCTCGTTAGTCTAGATATAGAAGACAGTGGTACAGACGGATCTCGTTAGTCTAGATATAGAAGACGGTTGTACAGACGGATCTCGTTAGTCTAGATATAGAAGACGTTTGTACAGACGGATCTCGTGAGTCTAGATATAGAAGACGGTTGTACAGGCGGATCTCGTTGGTCTAGATATAGAGGACGGTTGTACAGACGGATCTCGTTAGTCTAGATATAGATGACGGTTGTACAGACGGATCTCGTTAGTCTAGATATAGAAGAAGGTTGTACAGACGGGTCTCGGGAGTCTAGATAGAGAAGACGGTTGTACAGACGGATCTCGTTAGTCTAGATATAGAAGACGGTTCTACAGACGGATCTCGTTAGTCTAGATATAGAAGACGGTTGTACAGACGGATCTCGTTAGTCTAGATATTGAAGACGTTTGTCCAACGACGTATCTCGTTAGTCTAGATATAGAAGACGGTTGTACAGACGTATCTCGTTAGTCTAGATATAGAAGACAGTGGTACAGACGGATCTCGTTAGTCTAGATATAGAAGAAGGTTGTGCAGACGGGTCTCGTGAGTCTAGATAGAGAAGACGGTTGTACAGACGGGTCTCGTTAGTCTAGATACAGAAGACGGTTGTATAGACGGATCTCATTAGTCTAGATATAGAAGACGGTTGTACAGACGGATCTCGTTATTCTAGATATAGAAGACGGTTGTACAGACGGATCCCGTTAGTCTAGATATAGAAGACGGTTGTATAACGACGTATCTCGTTAGTCTATATATAGAAGACGGTTGTACAGACGGATCTCGTTAGTCTAGATATAGAAGACGGTTGTACAGACGGATCCCGTTAGTCTAGATATAGAAGACGGTTGTACAGACGGATCTCGTTAGTCTAGATATAGAAGACGGTTGTATAACGAGAGATCTCGTTAGTCTAGATATAGAAGACGGTTGTACAGACGGATCTCGTTAGTCTAGATATAGAAGACGGTTGTACAGCCGGATCTCGTTAGTCTAGATATAGAAGACGGTTGTACAGACGGATCTCGTTATTCTAGATATAGAAGACGGTTGTACAGACGGATCTCGTTAGTCTAGATATAGAAGACGGTTGTACAGACGGATCTCGTTAGTCTAGATATAGAAGACGGTTGTACAGACGGA
Source organism: Andrena bicolor (assembly GCA_960531205.1). NCBI lineage: Eukaryota > Metazoa > Arthropoda > Insecta > Hymenoptera > Andrenidae > Andrena > Andrena bicolor. The sequence goes on along the minus strand of CAUIJW010000166.1, from coordinate 195,973 downwards.
TCTCGTTAGTCTAGATATAGAAGACGGTTGTACAGACGGATCTCGTTAGTCTAGATATAGAAGACGGTTGTACAGACGGATCTCGTTAGTCTAGATATAGAAGACGGTTGTACAGACGGATCTCGTTAGTCTAGATATAGAAGACGTTTGTCCAACGACGTATCTCGTTAGTCTAGATATAGAAGACGGTTGTACAGACGGATCTCGTTAGTCTAGATATAGAAGAACGTTGTACAGACGGGTCTCGTGAGTCTAGATAGAGAAGACGGTTGTACAGACGGATCTCGTTAGTCTAGATATAGAAGACGGTTGTACAGACGGATCTCGTTAGTCTAGATATAGAAGACGGTTGTACAGACGGATCTCGTTAGTCTAGATATAGAAGATGGTTGTACAACGATGTATCTCGTTCGTCTAGATATAGAAGGCGGTTGTACAGACGGATCTCGTTAGTCTAGATATAGAAGACGGTTGTACAGACGGATCCCGTTAGTCTAGATATAGAAGACGGTTGTATAACGAGAGATCTCGTTAGTCTAGATATAGAAAACGGTTGTACAGACGGATCGCGTTAGTCTAGATAGAGAAGACGGTTGTACAGACGGATCTCGTGCGTCTAGATATAGAAGACGGTTGTACAGGCGGATCTCGTTGGTCTAGATATAGAGGACGGTTGTACAGACGGATTTCGTTAGTCTAGATATAGATGACGGTTGTACAGACGGATCTCGTTAGTCTAGATATAGAAGAAGGTTGTACAGACGGGTCTCGTGAGTCTAGATAGAGAAGACGGTTGTACAGACGGATCTCGTTAGTCTAGATATAGAAGACGGTTGTACAGACGGATCTCGTTAGTCTAGATATAGAAGACGGTTGTACAGACGGATCTCGTTAGTCTAGATATAGAAGACAGTGGTACAGACGGATCTCGTTAGTCTAGATATAGAAGACGGTTGTACAGACGGATCTCGTTAGTCTAGATATAGAAGACGTTTGTACAGACGGATCTCGTGAGTCTAGATATAGAAGACGGTTGTACAGGCGGATCTCGTTGGTCTAGATATAGAGGACGGTTGTACAGACGGATCTCGTTAGTCTAGATATAGATGACGGTTGTACAGACGGATCTCGTTAGTCTAGATATAGAAGAAGGTTGTACAGACGGGTCTCGTGAGTCTAGATAGAGAAGACGGTTGTACAGACGGATCTCGTTAGTCTAGATATAGAAGACGGTTGTACAGACGGATCTCGTTAGTCTAGATATAGAAGACGGTTGTACAGACGGATCTCGTTAGTCTAGATATTGAAGACGTTTGTCCAACGACGTATCTCGTTAGTCTAGATATAGAAGACGGTTGTACAGACGGATCTCGTTAGTCTAGATATAGAAGACGGTTGTACAGACGGATCTCGTTAGTCTAGATATAGAAGATGGTTGTACAACGACGTATCTCGTTCGTCTAGATATAGAAGGCGGTTGTACAGACGGATCTCGTTAGTCTAGATATAGAAGACGGTTGTACAGACGGATCTCGTTAGTCTAGATATTGAAGACGTTTGTCCAACGATGTACCTCGTTAGTCTAGATATAGAAAACGGTTGTACAGACGGATCTCGTTAGTCTAGATATAGAAGACGGTTGTACAACGACGGATCTCGTTAGTCTAGATATAGAAGACGGTTGTGCAGACGGATCTCGTTAGTCTAGATATAAAAGACGGTTGTACAGACGGATCTCGTTAGTCTAGATATAGAGGACGGTTGTACAGACGGATCTCGTTAGTCTAGATATTGAAGACGTTTGTCCAACGACGTACTTCGTTAGTCTAGATATAGAAAACGGTTGTACAGACGGATCTCGTTAGTCTAGATATAGAAGACGGTTGTACAGACGGATCTCGTTAGTCTAGATATAGAAGACGTTTGTCCAACGACGTATCTCGTTAGTCTAGATATAGAAGACGGTTGTACAGACGGATCTCGTTAGTCTAGATATAGAAGAACGTTGTACAGACGGGTCTCGTGAGTCTAGATAGAGAAGACGGTTGTACAGACGGATCTCGTTAGTCTAGATATAGAAGACGGTTGTACAGACGGATCTCGTTAGTCTAGATATAGAAGACGGTTGTACAGACGGATCTCGTTAGTCTAGATATTGAAGACGTTTGTCCAACGACGTATCTCGTTAGTCTAGATATAGATGACGGTTGTACAGACGGATCTCGTTAGTCTAGATATAGAAGAAGGTTGTACAGACGGGTCTCGTGAGTCTAGATAGAGAAGACGGTTGTACAGACGGATCTCGTTAGTCTAGATATAGAAGACGGTTGTACAGACGGATCTCGTTAGTCTAGATATAGAAGACGGTTGTACAGACGGATCTCGTTAGTCTAGATATAGAAGACAGTGGTACAGACGGATCTCGTTAGTCTAGATATAGAAGACGGTTGTACAGACGGATCTCGTTAGTCTAGATATAGAAGACGTTTGTACAGACGGATCTCGTGAGTCTAGATATAGAAGACGGTTGTACAGGCGGATCTCGTTGGTCTAGATATAGAGGACGGTTGTACAGACGGATCTCGTTAGTCTAGATATAGATGACGGTTGTACAGACGGATCTCGTTAGTCTAGATATAGAAGAAGGTTGTACAGACGGGTCTCGTGAGTCTAGATAGAGAAGACGGTTGTACAGACGGATCTCGTTAGTCTAGATATAGAAGACGGTTGTACAGACGGATCTCGTTAGTCTAGATATAGAAGACGGTTGTACAGACGGATCTCGTTAGTCTAGATATTGAAGACGTTTGTCCAACGACGTATCTCGTTAGTCTAGATATAGAAGACGGTTGTACAGACGTATCTCGTTAGTCTAGATATAGAAGACAGTGGTACAGACGGATCTCGTTAGTCTAGATATAGAAGAAGGTTGTGCAGACGGGTCTCGTGAGTCTAGATAGAGAAGACGGTTGTACAGACGGGTCTCGTTAGTCTAGATACAGAAGACGGTTGTATAGACGGATCTCATTAGTCTAGATATAGAAGAAGGTTGTACAGACGGATCTCGTTATTCTAGATATAGAAGACGGTTGTACAGACGGATCCCGTTAGTCTAGATATAGAAGACGGTTGTATAACGACGTATCTCGTTAGTCTATATATAGAAGACGGTTGTACAGACGGATCTCGTTAGTCTAGATATAGAAGACGGTTGTACAGACGGATCCCGTTAGTCTAGATATAGAAGACGGTTGTACAGACGGATCTCGTTAGTCTAGATATAGAAGACGGTTGTATAACGAGAGATCTCGTTAGTCTAGATATAGAAGACGGTTGTACAGACGGATCTCGTTAGTCTAGATATAGAAGACGGTTGTACAGCCGGATCTCGTTAGTCTAGATATAGAAGACGGTTGTACAGACGGATCTCGTTATTCTAGATATAGAAGACGGTTGTACAGACGGATCTCGTTAGTCTAGATATAGAAGACGGTTGTACAGACGGATCTCGTTAGTCTAGATATACAAGACGGTTGTACAGACGGATCTCGTTAGTCTAGATATAGAAGACGGTTGTACAGACGGATCTCGTTAGTCTAGATATAGAAGACGGTTGTACAGACGGATCTCGTTAGTCTAGATATAGAAGACGGTTGTACAGACGGATCTCGTTAGTCTAGATATAGAAGACGTTTGTCCAACGACGTATCTCGTTAGTCTAGATATAGAAGACGGTTGTACAGACGGATCTCGTTAGTCTAGATATAGAAGAACGTTGTACAGACGGGTCTCGTGAGTCTAGATAGAGAAGACGGTTGTACAGACGGATCTCGTTAGTCTAGATATAGAAGACGGTTGTACAGACGGATCTCGTTAGTCTAGATATAGAAGACGGTTGTACAGACGGATCTCGTTAGTCTAGATATAGAAGATGGTTGTACAACGATGTATCTCGTTCGTCTAGATATAGAAGGCGGTTGTACAGACGGATCTCGTTAGTCTAGATATAGAAGACGGTTGTACAGACGGATCCCGTTAGTCTAGATATAGAAGACGGTTGTATAACGAGAGATCTCGTTAGTCTAGATATAGAAAACGGTTGTACAGACGGATCGCGTTAGTCTAGATAGAGAAGACGGTTGTACAGACGGATCTCGTGCGTCTAGATATAGAAGACGGTTGTACAGGCGGATCTCGTTGGTCTAGATATAGAGGACGGTTGTACAGACGGATTTCGTTAGTCTAGATATAGATGACGGTTGTACAGACGGATCTCGTTAGTCTAGATATAGAAGAAGGTTGTACAGACGGGTCTCGTGAGTCTAGATAGAGAAGACGGTTGTACAGACGGATCTCGTTAGTCTAGATATAGAAGACGGTTGTACAGACGGATCTCGTTAGTCTAGATATAGAAGACGGTTGTACAGACGGATCTCGTTAGTCTAGATATAGAAGACAGTGGTACAGACGGATCTCGTTAGTCTAGATATAGAAGACGGTTGTACAGACGGATCTCGTTAGTCTAGATATAGAAGACGTTTGTACAGACGGATCTCGTGAGTCTAGATATAGAAGACGGTTGTACAGGCGGATCTCGTTGGTCTAGATATAGAGGACGGTTGTACAGACGGATCTCGTTAGTCTAGATATAGATGACGGTTGTACAGACGGATCTCGTTAGTCTAGATATAGAAGAAGGTTGTACAGACGGGTCTCGTGAGTCTAGATAGAGAAGACGGTTGTACAGACGGATCTCGTTAGTCTAGATATAGAAGACGGTTGTACAGACGGATCTCGTTAGTCTAGATATAGAAGACGGTTGTACAGACGGATCTCGTTAGTCTAGATATTGAAGACGTTTGTCCAACGACGTATCTCGTTAGTCTAGATATAGAAGACGGTTGTACAGACGGATCTCGTTAGTCTAGATATAGAAGACGGTTGTACAGACGGATCTCGTTAGTCTAGATATAGAAGATGGTTGTACAACGACGTATCTCGTTCGTCTAGATATAGAAGGCGGTTGTACAGACGGATCTCGTTAGTCTAGATATAGAAGACGGTTGTACAGACGGATCTCGTTAGTCTAGATATTGAAGACGTTTGTCCAACGATGTACCTCGTTAGTCTAGATATAGAAAACGGTTGTACAGACGGATCTCGTTAGTCTAGATATAGAAGACGGTTGTACAACGACGGATCTCGTTAGTCTAGATATAGAAGACGGTTGTGCAGACGGATCTCGTTAGTCTAGATATAAAAGACGGTTGTACAGACGGATCTCGTTAGTCTAGATATAGAGGACGGTTGTACAGACGGATCTCGTTAGTCTAGATATTGAAGACGTTTGTCCAACGACGTACTTCGTTAGTCTAGATATAGAAAACGGTTGTACAGACGGATCTCGTTAGTCTAGATATAGAAGAGGGTTGTACAACGACGGATCTCGTTAGTCTAGATATAGAAAACGGTTGTACAGACGGGTCTCGTTAGTCTAGATATAGAAGACGGTTGTACAGACGGATCTCGTGCGTCTAGATATAGAAGACGGTTGTACAGGCGGATCTCGTTGGTCTAGATATAGAGGACGGTTGTACAGACGGATTTCGTTAGTCTAGATATAGATGACGGTTGTACAGACGGATCTCGTTAGTCTAGATATAGAAGAACGTTGTACAGACGGGTCTCGTGAGTCTAGATAGAGAAGACGGTTGTACAGACGGATCTCGTTAGTCTAGATATAGAAGACAGTGGTACAGACGGATCTCGTTAGTCTAGATATAGAAGACGGTTGTACAGACGGATCTCGTTAGTCTAGATATAGAAGACGTTTGTCCAACGACGTATCTCGTTAGGCTAGATATAGAAGACGGTTGTACAGACGGATCTCGTTAGTCTAGATATAGAAGAACGTTGTACAGACGGGTCTCGTGAGTCTAGATAGAGAAGACGGTTGTACAGACGGATCTCGTTAGTCTAGATATTGAAGACGTTTGTCCAACGACGTATCTCATTAGTCTAGATATAGAAGACAGTTGTACAGACGGATCTCGTTAGTCTAGATATAGAAGACGGTTGTACAGACGGATCTCGTTAGTCTAGATATAGAAGACGGTTGTACAGACGGATCTCGTTAGTCTAGATATAGAAGACAGTGGTACAGACGGATCTCGTTAGTCTAGATATAGAAGACGGTTGTACAGACGGATCTCGTTAGTCTAGATATAGAAGACGTTTGTCCAACGACGTATCTCGTTAGTCTAGATATAGAAGACGGTTGTACAGACGGATCTCGTTAGTCTAGATATAGAAGAACGTTGTACAGACGGGTCTCGTGAGTCTAGATAGAGAAGACGGTTGTACAGACGGATCTCGTTAGTCTAGATATAGAAGACGGTTGTACAGACGGATCTCGTTAGTCTAGATATAGAAGACGGTTGTACAGACGGATCTCGTTAGTCTAGATATTGAAGACGTTTGTCCAACGACGTATCTCGTTAGTCTACATATAGAAGACGGTTGTACAGACGTATCTCGTTAGTCTAGATATAGAAGACAGTGGTACAGACGGATCTCGTTAGTCTAGATATAGAAGAAGGTTGTGCAGACGGGTCTCGTGAGTCTAGATAGAGAAGACGGTTGTACAGACGGGTCTCGTTAGTCTAGATACAGAAGACGGTTGTATAGACGGATCTCATTAGTCTAGATATAGAAGACGGTTGTACAGACGGATCTCGTTATTCTAGATATAGAAGACGGTTGTACAGACGGATCCCGTTAGTCTAGATATAGAAGACGGTTGTATAACGACGTATCTCGTTAGTCTATATATAGAAGACGGTTGTACAGACGGATCTCGTTAGTCTAGATATAGAAGACGGTTGTACAGACGGATCCCGTTAGTCTAGATATAGAAGACGGTTGTACAGACGGATCTCGTTAGTCTAGATATAGAAGACGGTTGTATAACGAGAGATCTCGTTAGTCTAGATATAGAAGACGGTTGTACAGACGGATCTCGTTAGTCTAGATATAGAAGACGGTTGTACAGCCGAATCTCGTTAGTCTAGATATAGAAGACGGTTGTACAGACGGATCTCGTTATTCTAGATATAGAAGACGGTTGTACAGACGGATCTCGTTAGTCTAGATATAGAAGACGGTTGTACAGACGGATCTCGTTAGTCTAGATATAGAAGACGGTTGTACAGACGGATCTCGTTAGTCTAGATATAGAAGACGGTTGTACAGACGGATCTCGTTAGTCTAGATATAGAAGACGGTTGTACAGACGGATCTCGTTAGTCTAGATATAGAAGACGGTTGTACAGACGGATCTCGTTAGTCTAGATATAGAAGACGTTTGTCCAACGACGTATCTCGTTAGTCTAGATATAGAAGACGGTTGTACAGACGGATCTCGTTAGTCTAGATATAGAAGAACGTTGTACAGACGGGTCTCGTGAGTCTAGATAGAGAAGACGGTTGTACAGACGGATCTCGTTAGTCTAGATATAGAAGACGGTTGTACAGACGGATCTCGTTAGTCTAGATATAGAAGACGGTTGTACAGACGGATCTCGTTAGTCTAGATATAGAAGATGGTTGTACAACGATGTATCTCGTTCGTCTAGATATAGAAGGCGGTTGTACAGACGGATCTCGTTAGTCTAGATATAGAAGACGGTTGTACAGACGGATCCCGTTAGTCTAGATATAGAAGACGGTTGTACAGACGGATCTCGTTAGTCTAGATATAGAAGAACGTTGTACAGACGGGTCTCGTGAGTCTAGATAGAGAAGACGGTTGTACAGACGGATCTCGTTAGTCTAGATATAGAAGACGGTTGTACAGACGGATCTCGTTAGTCTAGATATAGAAGACGGTTGTACAGACGGATCTCGTTAGTCTAGATATAGAAGAACGTTGTACAGACGGGTCTCGTGAGTCTAGATAGAGAAGACGGTTGTACAGACGGATCTCGTTAGTCTAGATATAGAAGACGGTTGTACAGACGGATCTCGTTAGTCTAGATATAGAAGACGGTTGTACAGACGGATCTCGTTAGTCTAGATATAGAAGACGTTTGTCCAACGACGTATCTCGTTAGTCTAGATATAGAAGACGGTTGTACAGACGGATCTCGTTAGTCTAGATATAGAAGAACGTTGTACAGACGGGTCTCGTGAGTCTAGATAGAGAAGACGGTTGTACAGACGGATCTCGTTAGTCTAGATATAGAAGACGGTTGTACAGACGGATCTCGTTAGTCTAGATATAGAAGACGGTTGTACAGACGGATCTCGTTAGTCTAGATATAGAAGATGGTTGTACAACGATGTATCTCGTTCGTCTAGATATAGAAGGCGGTTGTACAGACGGATTTCGTTAGTCTAGATATAGATGACGGTTGTACAGACGGATCTCGTTAGTCTAGATATAGAAGAAGGTTGTACAGACGGGTCTCGTGAGTCTAGATAGAGAAGACGGTTGTACAGACGGATCTCGTTAGTCTAGATATAGAAGACGGTTGTACAGACGGATCTCGTTAGTCTAGATATAGAAGACGGTTGTACAGACGGATCTCGTTAGTCTAGATATAGAAGACAGTGGTACAGACGGATCTCGTTAGTCTAGATATAGAAGACGGTTGTACAGACGGATCTCGTTAGTCTAGATATAGAAGACGTTTGTACAGACGGATCTCGTGAGTCTAGATATAGAAGACGGTTGTACAGGCGGATCTCGTTGGTCTAGATATAGAGGACGGTTGTACAGACGGATCTCGTTAGTCTAGATATAGATGACGGTTGTACAGACGGATCTCGTTAGTCTAGATATAGAAGAAGGTTGTACAGACGGGTCTCGTGAGTCTAGATAGAGAAGACGGTTGTACAGACGGATCTCGTTAGTCTAGATATAGAAGACGGTTGTGCAGACGGATCTCGTTAGTCTAGATATAGAAGACGGTTGTACAGACGGATCTCGTTAGTCTAGATATAGAAGATGGTTGTACAACGACGTATCTCGTTCGTCTAGATATAGAAGGCGGTTGTACAGACGGATCTCGTTAGTCTAGATATAGAAGACGGTTGTACAGACGGATCTCGTTAGTCTAGATATTGAAGACGTTTGTCCAACGATGTACCTCGTTAGTCTAGATATAGAAAACGGTTGTACAGACGGATCTCGTTAGTCTAGATATAGAAGACGGTTGTACAACGACGGATCTCGTTAGTCTAGATATAGAAGACGGTTGTGCAGACGGATCTCGTTAGTCTAGATATAAAAGACGGTTGTACAGACGGATCTCGTTAGTCTAGATATAGAGGACGGTTGTACAGACGGATCTCGTTAGTCTAGATATTGAAGACGTTTGTCCAACGACGTACTTCGTTAGTCTAGATATAGAAAACGGTTGTACAGACGGATCTCGTTAGTCTAGATATAGAAGAGGGTTGTACAACGACGGATCTCGTTAGTCTAGATATAGAAAACGGTTGTACAGACGGGTCTCGTTAGTCTAGATATAGAAGACGGTTGTACAGACGGATCTCGTGCGTCTAGATATAGAAGACGGTTGTACAGGCGGATCTCGTTGGTCTAGATATAGAGGACGGTTGTACAGACGGATTTCGTTAGTCTAGATATAGATGACGGTTGTACAGACGGATCTCGTTAGTCTAGATATAGAAGAACGTTGTACAGACGGGTCTCGTGAGTCTAGATAGAGAAGACGGTTGTACAGACGGATCTCGTTAGTCTAGATATAGAAGACAGTGGTACAGACGGATCTCGTTAGTCTAGATATAGAAGACGGTTGTACAGACGGATCTCGTTAGTCTAGATATAGAAGACGTTTGTCCAACGACGTATCTCGTTAGTCTAGATATAGAAGACGGTTGTACAGACGGATCTCGTTAGTCTAGATATAGAAGAACGTTGTACAGACGGGTCTCGTGAGTCTAGATAGAGAAGACGGTTGTACAGACGGATCTCGTTAGTCTAGATATTGAAGACGTTTGTCCAACGACGTATCTCATTAGTCTAGATATAGAAGACAGTTGTACAGACGGATCTCGTTAGTCTAGATATAGAAGACGGTTGTACAGACGGATCTCGTTAGTCTAGATATAGAAGACGGTTGTACAGACGGATCTCGTTAGTCTAGATATAGAAGACAGTGGTACAGACGGATCTCGTTAGTCTAGATATAGAAGACGGTTGTACAGACGGATCTCGTTAGTCTAGATATAGAAGACGTTTGTCCAACGACGTATCTCGTTAGTCTAGATATAGAAGACGGTTGTACAGACGGATCTCGTTAGTCTAGATATAGAAGAACGTTGTACAGACGGGTCTCGTGAGTCTAGATAGAGAAGACGGTTGTACAGACGGATCTCGTTAGTCTAGATATAGAAGACGGTTGTACAGACGGATCTCGTTAGTCTAGATATAGAAGACGGTTGTACAGACGGATCTCGTTAGTCTAGATATAGAAGACGTTTGTCCAACGACGTATCTCGTTAGTCTAGATATAGAAGACGGTTGTACAGACGGATCTCGTTAGTCTAGATATAGAAGAACGTTGTACAGACGGGTCTCGTGAGTCTAGATAGAGAAGACGGTTGTACAGACGGATCTCGTTAGTCTAGATATAGAAGACGGTTGTACAGACGGATCTCGTTAGTCTAGATTTAGAAGACGGTTGTACAGACGGATCTCGTTAGTCTAGATATTGAAGACGTTTGTCCAACGACGTATCTCGTTAGTCTAGATATAGAAGACGGTTGTACAGACGGATCTCGTTAGTCTAGATATAGAAGACGGTTGTACAGACGGATCTCGTTAGTCTAGATATAGAATATGGTTGTACAACGATGTATCTCGTTCGTCTAGATATAGAAGGCGGTTGTACAGACGGATCTCGTTAGTCTAGATATAGAAGACGGTTGTACAGACGGATCCCGTTAGTCTAGATATAGAAGACGTTTGTCCAACGACGTATCTCGTTAGTCTAGATATAGAAGACGGTTGTACAGACGGATCTCGTTAGTCTACATATAGAAGAACGTTGTACAGACGGGTCTCGTGAGTCTAGATAGAGAAGACGGTTGTACAGACGGATCTCGTTAGTCTAGATATAGAAGACGGTTGTACAGACGGATCTCGTTAGTCTAGATATAGAAGACGGTTGTACAGACGGATCTCGTTAGTCTAGATATTGAAGACGGTTGTACAGACGGATCTCGTTAGTCTAGATATAGAAGATGGTTGTACAGACGGATCTCGTTAGTCTAGATATAGAAGACGGTTGTACAGACGGATCTCGTTAGTCTAGATATAGAAGACGGTTGTACAGACGGATCTCGTTAGTCTAGATATAGAAGACGGTTGTACAGACGGATCTCGTTAGTCTAGATATAGAAGACGTTTGTCCAACGACGTATCTCGTTAGTCTAGATATAGAAGACGGTTGTACAGACGGATCTCGTTAGTCTAGATATAGAAGAACGTTGTACAGACGGGTCTCGTGAGTCTAGATAGAGAAGACGGTTGTACAGACGGATCTCGTTAGTCTAGATATAGAAGACGGTTGTACAGACGGATCTCGTTAGTCTAGATATAGAAGACGGTTGTACAGACGGATCTCGTTAGTCTAGATATAGAAGACGGTTGTACAGACGGATCTCGTTAGTCTAGATATAGAAGACGGTTGTACAGACGGATCTCGTTAGTCTAGATATAGAAGACAGTGGTACAGACGGATCTCGTTAGTCTAGATATAGAAGACGGTTGTACAGACGGATCTCGTTAGTCTAGATATAGAAGGCGGTTGTACAGACGGATCTCGTTAGTCTAGATATAGAAGATGGTTGTACAACGATGTATCTCGTTCGTCTAGATATAGAAGGCGGTTGTACAGACGGATCTCGTTAGTCTAGATATAGAAGACGGTTGTACAGACGGATCTCGTTAGTCTAGATATAGAAGACGGTTGTACAGACGGATCTCGTGAGTCTAGATAGAGAAGACGGTTGTACAGACGGATCTCGTTAGTCTAGATATAGAAGACGGTTGTACAGACGGATCTCGTTAGTCTAGATATAGAAGACGGTTGTACAGACGGATCTCGTTAGTCTAGATATAGAAGACGGTTGTACAGACGGATCTCGTTAGTCTAGATATAGAAGACGGTTGTACAGACGGATCTCGTTAGTCTAGATATAGAAGACGGTTGTACAGACGGATCTCGTTAGTCTAGATATAGAAGACGTTTGTCCAACGACGTATCTCGTTAGTCTAGATATAGAAGACGGTTGTACAGACGGATCTCGTTAGTCTAGATATAGAAGAACGTTGTACAGACGGGTCTCGTGAGTCTAGATAGAGAAGACGGTTGTACAGACGGATCTCGTTAGTCTAGATATAGAAGACGGTTGTACAGACGGATCTCGTTAGTCTAGATATAGAAGACGGTTGTACAGACGGATCTCGTTAGTCTAGATATAGAAGATGGTTGTACAACGATGTATCTCGTTCGTCTAGATATAGAAGGCGGTTGTACAGACGGATCTCGTTAGTCTAGATATAGAAGACGGTTGTACAGACGGATCCCGTTAGTCTAGATATAGAAGACGGTTGTATAACGAGAGATCTCGTTAGTCTAGATATAGAAAACGGTTGTACAGACGGATCGCGTTAGTCTAGATAGAGAAGACGGTTGTACAGACGGATCTCGTGCGTCTAGATATAGAAGACGGTTGTACAGGCGGATCTCGTTGGTCTAGATATAGAGGACGGTTGTACAGACGGATTTCGTTAGTCTAGATATAGATGACGGTTGTACAGACGGATCTCGTTAGTCTAGATATAGAAGAAGGTTGTACAGACGGGTCTCGTGAGTCTAGATAGAGAAGACGGTTGTACAGACGGATCTCGTTAGTCTAGATATAGAAGACGGTTGTACAGACGGATCTCGTTAGTCTAGATATAGAAGACGGTTGTACAGACGGATCTCGTTAGTCTAGATATAGAAGACAGTGGTACAGACGGATCTCGTTAGTCTAGATATAGAAGACGGTTGTACAGACGGATCTCGTTAGTCTAGATATAGAAGACGTTTGTACAGACGGATCTCGTGAGTCTAGATATAGAAGACGGTTGTACAGGCGGATCTCGTTGGTCTAGATATAGAGGACGGTTGTACAGACGGATCTCGTTAGTCTAGATATAGATGACGGTTGTACAGACGGATCTCGTTAGTCTAGATATAGAAGAAGGTTGTACAGACGGGTCTCGTGAGTCTAGATAGAGAAGACGGTTGTACAGACGGATCTCGTTAGTCTAGATATAGAAGACGGTTGTGCAGACGGATCTCGTTAGTCTAGATATAGAAGACGGTTGTACAGACGGATCTCGTTAGTCTAGATATAGAAGATGGTTGTACAACGACGTATCTCGTTCGTCTAGATATAGAAGGCGGTTGTACAGACGGATCTCGTTAGTCTAGATATAGAAGACGGTTGTACAGGCGGATCTCGTTGGTCTAGATATAGAGGACGGTTGTACAGACGGATCTCGTTAGTCTAGATATAGATGACGGTTGTACAGACGGATCTCGTTAGTCTAGATATAGAAGAAGGTTGTACAGACGGGTCTCGTGAGTCTAGATAGAGAAGACGGTTGTACAGACGGATCTCGTTAGTCTAGATATAGAAGACGGTTGTGCAGACGGATCTCGTTAGTCTAGATATAGAAGACGGTTGTACAGACGGATCTCGTTAGTCTAGATATAGAAGATGGTTGTACAACGACGTATCTCGTTCGTCTAGATATAGAAGGCGGTTGTACAGACGGATCTCGTTAGTCTAGATATAGAAGACGGTTGTACAGACGGATCTCGTTAGTCTAGATATTGAAGACGTTTGTCCAACGATGTACCTCGTTAGTCTAGATATAGAAAACGGTTGTACAGACGGATCTCGTTAGTCTAGATATAGAAGACGGTTGTACAACGACGGATCTCGTTAGTCTAGATATAGAAGACGGTTGTGCAGACGGATCTCGTTAGTCTAGATATAAAAGACGGTTGTACAGACGGATCTCGTTAGTCTAGATATAGAGGACGGTTGTACAGACGGATCTCGTTAGTCTAGATATTGAAGACGTTTGTCCAACGACGTACTTCGTTAGTCTAGATATAGAAAACGGTTGTACAGACGGATCTCGTTAGTCTAGATATAGAAGAGGGTTGTACAACGACGGATCTCGTTAGTCTAGATATAGAAAACGGTTGTACAGACGGGTCTCGTTAGTCTAGATATAGAAGACGGTTGTACAGACGGATCTCGTGCGTCTAGATATAGAAGACGGTTGTACAGGCGGATCTCGTTGGTCTAGATATAGAGGACGGTTGTACAGACGGATTTCGTTAGTCTAGATATAGATGACGGTTGTACAGACGGATCTCGTTAGTCTAGATATAGAAGAACGTTGTACAGACGGGTCTCGTGAGTCTAGATAGAGAAGACGGTTGTACAGACGGATCTCGTTAGTCTAGATATAGAAGACAGTGGTACAGACGGATCTCGTTAGTCTAGATATAGAAGACGGTTGTACAGACGGATCTCGTTAGTCTAGATATAGAAGACGTTTGTCCAACGACGTATCTCGTTAGTCTAGATATAGAAGACGGTTGTACAGACGGATCTCGTTAGTCTAGATATAGAAGAACGTTGTACAGACGGGTCTCGTGAGTCTAGATAGAGAAGACGGTTGTACAGACGGATCTCGTTAGTCTAGATATTGAAGACGTTTGTCCAACGACGTATCTCATTAGTCTAGATATAGAAGACAGTTGTACAGACGGATCTCGTTAGTCTAGATATAGAAGACGGTTGTACAGACGGATCTCGTTAGTCTAGATATAGAAGACGGTTGTACAGACGGATCTCGTTAGTCTAGATATAGAAGACAGTGGTACAGACGGATCTCGTTAGTCTAGATATAGAAGACGGTTGTACAGACGGATCTCGTTAGTCTAGATATAGAAGACGTTTGTCCAACGACGTATCTCGTTAGTCTAGATATAGAAGACGGTTGTACAGACGGATCTCGTTAGTCTAGATATAGAAGAACGTTGTACAGACGGGTCTCGTGAGTCTAGATAGAGAAGACGGTTGTACAGACGGATCTCGTTAGTCTAGATATAGAAGACGGTTGTACAGACGGATCTCGTTAGTCTAGATATAGAAGACGGTTGTACAGACGGATCTCGTTAGTCTAGATATAGAAGACGTTTGTCCAACGACGTATCTCGTTAGTCTAGATATAGAAGACGGTTGTACAGACGGATCTCGTTAGTCTAGATATAGAAGAACGTTGTACAGACGGGTCTCGTGAGTCTAGATAGAGAAGACGGTTGTACAGACGGATCTCGTTAGTCTAGATATAGAAGACGGTTGTACAGACGGATCTCGTTAGTCTAGATTTAGAAGACGGTTGTACAGACGGATCTCGTTAGTCTAGATATTGAAGACGTTTGTCCAACGACGTATCTCGTTAGTCTAGATATAGAAGACGGTTGTACAGACGGATCTCGTTAGTCTAGATATAGAAGACGGTTGTACAGACGGATCTCGTTAGTCTAGATATAGAATATGGTTGTACAACGATGTATCTCGTTCGTCTAGATATAGAAGGCGGTTGTACAGACGGATCTCGTTAGTCTAGATATAGAAGACGGTTGTACAGACGGATCCCGTTAGTCTAGATATAGAAGACGTTTGTCCAACGACGTATCTCGTTAGTCTAGATATAGAAGACGGTTGTACAGACGGATCTCGTTAGTCTACATATAGAAGAACGTTGTACAGACGGGTCTCGTGAGTCTAGATAGAGAAGACGGTTGTACAGACGGATCTCGTTAGTCTAGATATAGAAGACGGTTGTACAGACGGATCTCGTTAGTCTAGATATAGAAGACGGTTGTACAGACGGATCTCGTTAGTCTAGATATTGAAGACGGTTGTACAGACGGATCTCGTTAGTCTAGATATAGAAGATGGTTGTACAGACGGATCTCGTTAGTCTAGATATAGAAGACGGTTGTACAGACGGATCTCGTTAGTCTAGATATAGAAGACGGTTGTACAGACGGATCTCGTTAGTCTAGATATAGAAGACGGTTGTACAGACGGATCTCGTTAGTCTAGATATAGAAGACGTTTGTCCAACGACGTATCTCGTTAGTCTAGATATAGAAGACGGTTGTACAGACGGATCTCGTTAGTCTAGATATAGAAGAACGTTGTACAGACGGGTCTCGTGAGTCTAGATAGAGAAGACGGTTGTACAGACGGATCTCGTTAGTCTAGATATAGAAGACGGTTGTACAGACGGATCTCGTTAGTCTAGATATAGAAGACGGTTGTACAGACGGATCTCGTTAGTCTAGATATAGAAGACGGTTGTACAGACGGATCTCGTTAGTCTAGATATAGAAGACGGTTGTACAGACGGATCTCGTTAGTCTAGATATAGAAGACAGTGGTACAGACGGATCTCGTTAGTCTAGATATAGAAGACGGTTGTACAGACGGATCTCGTTAGTCTAGATATAGAAGGCGGTTGTACAGACGGATCTCGTTAGTCTAGATATAGAAGATGGTTGTACAACGATGTATCTCGTTCGTCTAGATATAGAAGGCGGTTGTACAGACGGATCTCGTTAGTCTAGATATAGAAGACGGTTGTACAGACGGATCTCGTTAGTCTAGATATAGAAGACGGTTGTACAGACGGATCTCGTGAGTCTAGATAGAGAAGACGGTTGTACAGACGGATCTCGTTAGTCTAGATATAGAAGACGGTTGTACAGACGGATCTCGTTAGTCTAGATATAGAAGACGGTTGTACAGACGGATCTCGTTAGTCTAGATATAGAAGACGGTTGTACAGACGGATCTCGTTAGTCTAGATATAGAAGACGGTTGTACAGACGGATCTCGTTAGTCTAGATATAGAAGACGGTTGTACAGACGGATCTCGTTAGTCTAGATATAGAAGACGTTTGTCCAACGACGTATCTCGTTAGTCTAGATATAGAAGACGGTTGTACAGACGGATCTCGTTAGTCTAGATATAGAAGAACGTTGTACAGACGGGTCTCGTGAGTCTAGATAGAGAAGACGGTTGTACAGACGGATCTCGTTAGTCTAGATATAGAAGACGGTTGTACAGACGGATCTCGTTAGTCTAGATATAGAAGACGGTTGTACAGACGGATCTCGTTAGTCTAGATATAGAAGATGGTTGTACAACGATGTATCTCGTTCGTCTAGATATAGAAGGCGGTTGTACAGACGGATCTCGTTAGTCTAGATATAGAAGACGGTTGTACAGACGGATCCCGTTAGTCTAGATATAGAAGACGGTTGTATAACGAGAGATCTCGTTAGTCTAGATATAGAAAACGGTTGTACAGACGGATCGCGTTAGTCTAGATAGAGAAGACGGTTGTACAGACGGATCTCGTGCGTCTAGATATAGAAGACGGTTGTACAGGCGGATCTCGTTGGTCTAGATATAGAGGACGGTTGTACAGACGGATTTCGTTAGTCTAGATATAGATGACGGTTGTACAGACGGATCTCGTTAGTCTAGATATAGAAGAAGGTTGTACAGACGGGTCTCGTGAGTCTAGATAGAGAAGACGGTTGTACAGACGGATCTCGTTAGTCTAGATATAGAAGACGGTTGTACAGACGGATCTCGTTAGTCTAGATATAGAAGACGGTTGTACAGACGGATCTCGTTAGTCTAGATATAGAAGACAGTGGTACAGACGGATCTCGTTAGTCTAGATATAGAAGACGGTTGTACAGACGGATCTCGTTAGTCTAGATATAGAAGACGTTTGTACAGACGGATCTCGTGAGTCTAGATATAGAAGACGGTTGTACAGGCGGATCTCGTTGGTCTAGATATAGAGGACGGTTGTACAGACGGATCTCGTTAGTCTAGATATAGATGACGGTTGTACAGACGGATCTCGTTAGTCTAGATATAGAAGAAGGTTGTACAGACGGGTCTCGTGAGTCTAGATAGAGAAGACGGTTGTACAGACGGATCTCGTTAGTCTAGATATAGAAGACGGTTGTGCAGACGGATCTCGTTAGTCTAGATATAGAAGACGGTTGTACAGACGGATCTCGTTAGTCTAGATATAGAAGATGGTTGTACAACGACGTATCTCGTTCGTCTAGATATAGAAGGCGGTTGTACAGACGGATCTCGTTAGTCTAGATATAGAAGACGGTTGTACAGACGGATCTCGTTAGTCTAGATATTGAAGACGTTTGTCCAACGATGTACCTCGTTAGTCTAGATATAGAAAACGGTTGTACAGACGGATCTCGTTAGTCTAGATATAGAAGACGGTTGTACAACGACGGATCTCGTTAGTCTAGATATAGAAGACGGTTGTGCAGACGGATCTCGTTAGTCTAGATATAAAAGACGGTTGTACAGACGGATCTCGTTAGTCTAGATATAGAGGACGGTTGTACAGACGGATCTCGTTAGTCTAGATATTGAAGACGTTTGTCCAACGACGTACTTCGTTAGTCTAGATATAGAAAACGGTTGTACAGACGGATCTCGTTAGTCTAGATATAGAAGAGGGTTGTACAACGACGGATCTCGTTAGTCTAGATATAGAAAACGGTTGTACAGACGGGTCTCGTTAGTCTAGATATAGAAGACGGTTGTACAGACGGATCTCGTGCGTCTAGATATAGAAGACGGTTGTACAGGCGGATCTCGTTGGTCTAGATATAGAGGACGGTTGTACAGACGGATTTCGTTAGTCTAGATATAGATGACGGTTGTACAGACGGATCTCGTTAGTCTAGATATAGAAGAACGTTGTACAGACGGGTCTCGTGAGTCTAGATAGAGAAGACGGTTGTACAGACGGATCTCGTTAGTCTAGATATAGAAGACAGTGGTACAGACGGATCTCGTTAGTCTAGATATAGAAGACGGTTGTACAGACGGATCTCGTTAGTCTAGATATAGAAGACGTTTGTCCAACGACGTATCTCGTTAGTCTAGATATAGAAGACGGTTGTACAGACGGATCTCGTTAGTCTAGATATAGAAGAACGTTGTACAGACGGGTCTCGTGAGTCTAGATAGAGAAGACGGTTGTACAGACGGATCTCGTTAGTCTAGATATTGAAGACGTTTGTCCAACGACGTATCTCATTAGTCTAGATATAGAAGACAGTTGTACAGACGGATCTCGTTAGTCTAGATATAGAAGACGGTTGTACAGACGGATCTCGTTAGTCTAGATATAGAAGACGGTTGTACAGACGGATCTCGTTAGTCTAGATATAGAAGACAGTGGTACAGACGGATCTCGTTAGTCTAGATATAGAAGACGGTTGTACAGACGGATCTCGTTAGTCTAGATATAGAAGACGTTTGTCCAACGACGTATCTCGTTAGTCTAGATATAGAAGACGGTTGTACAGACGGATCTCGTTAGTCTAGATATAGAAGAACGTTGTACAGACGGGTCTCGTGAGTCTAGATAGAGAAGACGGTTGTACAGACGGATCTCGTTAGTCTAGATATAGAAGACGGTTGTACAGACGGATCTCGTTAGTCTAGATATAGAAGACGGTTGTACAGACGGATCTCGTTAGTCTAGATATAGAAGACGTTTGTCCAACGACGTATCTCGTTAGTCTAGATATAGAAGACGGTTGTACAGACGGATCTCGTTAGTCTAGATATAGAAGAACGTTGTACAGACGGGTCTCGTGAGTCTAGATAGAGAAGACGGTTGTACAGACGGATCTCGTTAGTCTAGATATAGAAGACGGTTGTACAGACGGATCTCGTTAGTCTAGATTTAGAAGACGGTTGTACAGACGGATCTCGTTAGTCTAGATATTGAAGACGTTTGTCCAACGACGTATCTCGTTAGTCTAGATATAGAAGACGGTTGTACAGACGGATCTCGTTAGTCTAGATATAGAAGACGGTTGTACAGACGGATCTCGTTAGTCTAGATATAGAATATGGTTGTACAACGATGTATCTCGTTCGTCTAGATATAGAAGGCGGTTGTACAGACGGATCTCGTTAGTCTAGATATAGAAGACGGTTGTACAGACGGATCCCGTTAGTCTAGATATAGAAGACGTTTGTCCAACGACGTATCTCGTTAGTCTAGATATAGAAGACGGTTGTACAGACGGATCTCGTTAGTCTACATATAGAAGAACGTTGTACAGACGGGTCTCGTGAGTCTAGATAGAGAAGACGGTTGTACAGACGGATCTCGTTAGTCTAGATATAGAAGACGGTTGTACAGACGGATCTCGTTAGTCTAGATATAGAAGACGGTTGTACAGACGGATCTCGTTAGTCTAGATATTGAAGACGGTTGTACAGACGGATCTCGTTAGTCTAGATATAGAAGATGGTTGTACAGACGGATCTCGTTAGTCTAGATATAGAAGACGGTTGTACAGACGGATCTCGTTAGTCTAGATATAGAAGACGGTTGTACAGACGGATCTCGTTAGTCTAGATATAGAAGACGGTTGTACAGACGGATCTCGTTAGTCTAGATATAGAAGACGTTTGTCCAACGACGTATCTCGTTAGTCTAGATATAGAAGACGGTTGTACAGACGGATCTCGTTAGTCTAGATATAGAAGAACGTTGTACAGACGGGTCTCGTGAGTCTAGATAGAGAAGACGGTTGTACAGACGGATCTCGTTAGTCTAGATATAGAAGACGGTTGTACAGACGGATCTCGTTAGTCTAGATATAGAAGACGGTTGTACAGACGGATCTCGTTAGTCTAGATATAGAAGACGGTTGTACAGACGGATCTCGTTAGTCTAGATATAGAAGACGGTTGTACAGACGGATCTCGTTAGTCTAGATATAGAAGACAGTGGTACAGACGGATCTCGTTAGTCTAGATATAGAAGACGGTTGTACAGACGGATCTCGTTAGTCTAGATATAGAAGGCGGTTGTACAGACGGATCTCGTTAGTCTAGATATAGAAGATGGTTGTACAACGATGTATCTCGTTCGTCTAGATATAGAAGGCGGTTGTACAGACGGATCTCGTTAGTCTAGATATAGAAGACGGTTGTACAGACGGATCTCGTTAGTCTAGATATAGAAGACGGTTGTACAGACGGATCTCGTTAGTCTAGATATAGAAGACGGTTGTACAGACGGATCTCGTTAGTCTAGATATTGAAGACGTTTGTCCAACGACGTATCTCGTTAGTCTAGATATAGATGACGGTTGTACAGACGGATCTCGTTAGTCTAGATATAGAAGAAGGTTGTACAGACGGGTCTCGTGAGTCTAGATAGAGAAGACGGTTGTACAGACGGATCTCGTTAGTCTAGATATAGAAGACGGTTGTACAGACGGATCTCGTTAGTCTAGATATAGAAGACGGTTGTACAGACGGATCTCGTTAGTCTAGATATAGAAGACAGTGGTACAGACGGATCTCGTTAGTCTAGATATAGAAGACGGTTGTACAGACGGATCTCGTTAGTCTAGATATAGAAGACGTTTGTACAGACGGATCTCGTGAGTCGAGATATAGAAGACGGTTGTACAGGCGGATCTCGTTGGTCTAGATATAGAGGACGGTTGTACAGACGGATCTCGTTAGTCTAGATATAGATGACGGTTGTACAGACGGATCTCGTTAGTCTAGATATAGAAGAAGGTTGTACAGACGGGTCTCGTGAGTCTAGATAGAGAAGACGGTTGTACAGACGGATCTCGTTAGTCTAGATATAGAAGACGGTTGTACAGACGGATCTCGTTAGTCTAGATATAGAAGACGGTTGTACAGACGGATCTCGTTAGTCTAGATATTGAAGACGTTTGTCCAACGACGTATCTCGTTAGTCTAGATATAGAAGACGGTTGTACAGACGTATCTCGTTAGTCTAGATATAGAAGACAGTGGTACAGACGGATCTCGTTAGTCTAGATATAGAAGAAGGTTGTGCAGACGGGTCTCGTGAGTCTAGATAGAGAAGACGGTTGTACAGACGGGTCTCGTTAGTCTAGATACAGAAGACGGTTGTATAGACGGATCTCATTAGTCTAGATATAGAAGACGGTTGTACAGACGGATCTCGTTATTCTAGATATAGAAGACGGTTGTACAGACGGATCCCGTTAGTCTAGAAATAGAAGACGGTTGTATAACGACGTATCTCGTTAGTCTATATATAGAAGACGGTTGTACAGACGGATCTCGTTAGTCTAGATATAGAAGACGGTTGTACAGACGGATCCCGTTAGTCTAGATATAGAAGACGGTTGTACAGACGGATCTCGTTAGTCTAGAAATAGAAGACGGTTGTATAACGAGAGATCTCGTTAGTCTAGATATAGAAGACGGTTGTACAGACGGATCTCGTTAGTCTAGATATAGAAGACGGTTGTACAGCCGGATCTCGTTAGTCTAGATATAGAAGACGGTTGTACAGACGGATCTCGTTATTCTAGATATAGAAGACGGTTGTACAGACGGATCTCGTTAGTCTAGATATAGAAGACGGTTGTACAGACGGATCTCGTTAGTCTAGATATAGAAGACGGTTGTACAGACGGATCTCGTTAGTCTAGATATAGAAGACGGTTGTACAGACGGATCTCGTTAGTCTAGATATAGAAGACGGTTGTACAGACGGATCTCGTTAGTCTAGATATAGAAGACGTTTGTCCAACGACGTATCTCGTTAGTCTAGATATAGAAGACGGTTGTACAGACGGATCTCGTTAGTCTAGATATAGAAGACGGTTGTACAGACGGATCTCGTTAGTCTAGATATAGAAGATGGTTGTACAACGATGTATCTCGTTCGTCTAGATATAGAAGGCGGTTATACAGACGGATCTCGTTAGTCTAGATATAGAAGACGGTTGTACAGACGGATCCCGTTAGTCTAGATATAGAAGACGGTTGTATAACGAGAGATCTCGTTAGTCTAGATATAGAAAACGGTTGTACAGACGGATCGCGTTAGTCTAGATAGAGAAGACGGTTGTACAGACGGATCTCGTGCGTCTAGATATAGAAGACGGTTGTACAGGCGGATCTCGTTGGTCTAGATATAGAGGACGGTTGTACAGACGGATTTCGTTAGTCTAGATATAGATGACGGTTGTACAGACGGATCTCGTTAGTCTAGATATAGAAGAAGGTTGTACAGACGGGTCTCGTGAGTCTAGATAGAGAAGACGGTTGTACAGACGGATCTCGTTAGTCTAGATATAGAAGACGGTTGTACAGACGGATCTCGTTAGTCTAGATATAGAAGACGGTTGTACAGACGGATCTCGTTAGTCTAGATATAGAAGACAGTGGTACAGACGGATCTCGTTAGTCTAGATATAGAAGACGGTTGTACAGACGGATCTCGTTAGTCTAGATATAGAAGACGTTTGTACAGACGGATCTCGTGAGTCTAGATATAGAAGACGGTTGTACAGGCGGATCTCGTTGGTCTAGATATACAGGGTGTCCGCGGGAAAGGTGTACAGCTGGATATCTCCTAAAGTATTGTCGCTAAAAATCTGAAAAAATTAGGGAACGCATGGTTCGAGGGGGCCAACTTATTAGCCCGAACGAATTTTTTTTATTATTATTATTTTAAAAGATACGATGGTCAAGTTCGGTTTTTCAAATGGAACTATTTTTTCTGAAGACCTGAGTTGACAGTGCGTTAAAAGACAAAATCAATAAGCTATAATGTATACACTTTATTTCCACTGGTTTTTTTACTATTGCGCTTGCAAATTTACTGATTTTCACTGGGAAAAACGCCTCTGGAACAGCAAGGACCGGGGTCAGTTTTACTGTCGTCACGGGTAGCACTGCCTGTTGAAATAGATACCTACCTGCCAAAGGTCTACCCCGGCCCACGGGCTGGACAATTCTTTTCCGTCAAAAATGCCACTTAGGTAGGTACATCTGCAGTATCGATAAGCGCACCGTTACTTTTATTTCGCACTTGCTTCTACGCTCGGATGACCGGTTCTTTTCGGAGGGATGCAAGTTCGATTGGTTAGGTTAGGAGGTGTGAAAGTTGCTAGACTAAATTTCAACCATAGGGAGCAGATTGTATCAGAACCAATCGGATTTGCATCCCTCACAAACGGTTGCTCTCTCGAAGAGGCCCTCTTCACAGCAATGCTACCTCCCCAATGCCCACCTTCTCTCGCACGGAATACCTCAACGCATGCTTCTGTTTTAATATCGGAGCTCGTGTTTATACTCGAGAGGACCATGCGTGGACAGCGGGCTACCCAATTTCTTCCCGTGTCTGTCCACAAGGAGTATTGACGGTGGATTGTAGGAGCGTAGATGTCTGGATGCCAGTTATTGAATTCAGGAGAGGATAGAAACATTTCATTACAAAACACACATGTCTTATAACTAAAGTAAATCGTATTCCTCTCCGGCAGAAGTACCGATTATGATCGAACTTGCGCCCCGCTTCGCGCGGACCGATTACGCGGAGGGTAGTCGTGTCACACACTACATAAATGATGCAGGGTGATTCTGGAGCATCGCCCGTCAAGGAGATGGGGCCCCTGGTACCCCGTGGCGGGGACAGTCCTTCGCAGGGCCTCACTCGATTTTTATGGCTTTTTCCGGAAAAAGGTACGAATCCTGGGTCGAACGTAACGAATTAGGGTCGAACCCCGGCAGTCGAGGGTGTCACATCCATTACACCGTATTAAGAAATTCTTTTCTTCATCGTATCGAAAGGGAAATGACGCCAATGGATTCCTTATGTTTTTCTGATGAAAATCATGCCAAATATCATGCAAATCGGACTACTTTGACACAAGCTACTTGTATTCCTTATGTAAAAGTTGTCCGATTTACACGACATTTGGCATGATTTTTATCGGAAAACCCCAAGGAATCCATCGGCGACACTTCCTTATCCATACGATAAAGAATAAAGAATTATTTTATTTTATAAAAAGATACAAGGTAATTCTCCAGATACGCCCGTCACCCCGCAGTGCCCATCGAATTTTATGACTTTCGACCTTCGAAGGGTTTGGAATATCATTAACAAGTGAGATTTTTATGGCTTTTTCCGGAAAAAGGTACGAATCCCGGGCCCAACGTAGCGAATTGGGGTTGAGCCCCCGCAGTCGAGGGTGAAATATTCATTACAGCGTATTAAAAAATTATTTTCTTCATCGTATCGAAAGGAAAGTGTCGCCGATGGATTCCTTGGGGTTTTCCGATGAAAATCATACCAAATATCTTGTAAATCGGACAACTTTTACATAGAGAATACAAATAGGTTGTGTCAAAGTAGTCCGATCTGCATGATATTTGGTATGATTTTCATCGGAAAATCATAAGGAATCCATCGGCGACACTTTCCTTTCGATACGACGAAGAAAATAATTTTTTAATACGCTGTAATGGATGTGACACCCTCGACTGCCGGGCTTCGACCCTAATTCGCTACGCTCTACCCAGGATTCGTACCTTTTTCCGGAAAAAGTCATAAAAATCTCACGTGTTAATGATATTCCAAACCCTTCGAGGACCGAAAGCCATAAAATTCGATGGGCACTGCGGGGTGTTGTCCTCGCCACGGGATGACAGGCGTAGCTAGAGAATTACCCTGTATCTTTTTATAAAATAAAATAATTCTTTATTCTTTATCGTATGGATATGGAAGTGTCGCCGATGGATTCCTTGGGGTTTTCCGATGAAAATCATGCCAAATATCGTGCAGATCGGACTACTTTGACATAACCTATTTGTATTCTCTATGTAAAAGTTGTCCGATTTACAAGATATTTGGTATGATTTTCATCAGAAAAACATAAGGAATCCATCGGCGGCACTTTCCTTTTGATACGACGAAGAAAATAATTTTTTAATACGCTGTAAGGGATGTGACACCCTCGACTGCCGGGGTTCGACCCTAATTCGCTATGCTCGACCCAGGATTCGTACCTTTTTCCGGAAAAAACCATAAAAATCGGGAGAGGCACTGCGAAGGGTAGCCCTCGCCACGGGGTACCGGCCGTATCTCGTCGACGAGCGTCGGGCGACTCCTGCCCGAGAGGAATACGATTTACTTTAATTATAGTACATGTGTGTTTTGTAATAAAGTGTTTCTATCGTCTCTTGAATTCAATAACTGGCATCCGGACATCTACGCTCCTACAATCCACCGTCAATACTCCTTGTGGACAGACACGGGAAGAAATTGGGTAGCCCGCTGTCCACGCATGGTCCTCTCGAGTATAAACACGAGCTCCGATATTAAAACAGAAGCATGCGTTGAGGTATTCCGTGCGAGAGAAGGTGGGCATTGGGGAGGTAGCATTGCTGTGAAGAGGGCCTCTTCGAGAGAGCAACCGTTTGTGAGGGATGCAAATCCGATTGGTTCTGATACAATCTGCTCCCTATGGTTGAAATTTAGTCTAGCAACTTTCACACCTCCTAACCTAACCAATCGAACTTGCATCCCTCCGAAAAGAACCGGTCATCCGAGCGTAGAAGCAAGTGCGAAATAAAAGTAACGGTGCGCTTATCGATACTGCAGATGTACCTACCTAAGTGGCATTTTTGACGGAAAAGAATTGTCCAGCCCGTGGGCCGGGGTAGACCTTTGGCAGGTAGGTATCTATTTCAACAGGCAGTGCTACCCGTGACGACAGTAAAACTGACCCCGGTCCTTGCTGTTCCAGAGGCGTTTTTCCCAGTGAAAATCAGTAAATTTGCAAGCGCAATAGTAAAAAAACCAGTGGAAATAAAGTGTATACATTATAGCTTATTGATTTTGTCTTTTAACGCACTGTCAACTCAGGTCTTCAGAAAAAATAGTTCCATTTGAAAAACCGAACTTGACCATCGTATCTTTTAAAATAATAATAATAAAAAAAATTCGTTCGGGCTAATAAGTTGGCCCCCTCGAACCATGCGTTCCCTAATTTTTTCAGATTTTTAGCGACAATACTTTAGGAGATATCCAGCTGTACACCTTTCCCGCGGACACCCTGTAGAGGACGGTTGTACAGACGGATCTCGTTAGTCTAGATATAGATGACGGTTGTACAGACGGATCTCGTTAGTCTAGATATAGAAGAAGGTTGTACAGACGGGTCTCGTGAGTCTAGATAGAGAAGACGGTTGTACAGACGGATCTCGTTAGTCTAGATATAGAAGACGGTTGTACAGACGGATCTCGTTAGTCTAGATATAGAAGACGGTTGTACAGACGGATCTCGTTAGTCTAGATATTGAAGACGTTTGTCCAACGACGTATCTCGTTAGTCTAGATATAGAAGACGGTTGTACAGACGTATCTCGTTAGTCTAGATATAGAAGACAGTGGTACAGACGGATCTCGTTAGTCTAGATATAGAAGAAGGTTGTGCAGACGGGTCTCGTGAGTCTAGATAGAGAAGACGGTTGTACAGACGGGTCTCGTTAGTCTAGATACAGAAGACGGTTGTATAGACGGATCTCATTAGTCTAGATATAGAAGACGGTTGTACAGACGGATCTCGTTATTCTAGATATAGAAGACGGTTGTACAGACGGATCCCGTTAGTCTAGATATAGAAGACGGTTGTATAACGACGTATCTCGTTAGTCTATATATAGAAGACGGTTGTACAGACGGATCTCGTTAGTCTAGATATAGAAGACGGTTGTACAGACGGATCCCGTTAGTCTAGATATAGAAGACGGTTGTACAGACGGATCTCGTTAGTCTAGAAATAGAAGACGGTTGTATAACGAGAGATCTCGTTAGTCTAGATATAGAAGACGGTTGTACAGACGGATCTCGTTAGTCTAGATATAGAAGACGGTTGTACAGCCGGATCTCGTTAGTCTAGATATAGAAGACGGTTGTACAGACGGATCTCGTTATTCTAGATATAGAAGACGGTTGTACAGACGGATCTCGTTAGTCTAGATATAGAAGACGGTTGTACAGACGGATCTCGTTAGTCTAGATATAGAAGACGGTTGTACAGACGGATCTCGTTAGTCTAGATATAGAAGACGGTTGTACAGACGGATCTCGTTAGTCTAGATATAGAAGACGGTTGTACAGACGGATCTCGTTAGTCTAGATATAGAAGACGTTTGTCCAACGACGTATCTCGTTAGTCTAGATATAGAAGACGGTTGTACAGACGGATCTCGTTAGTCTAGATATAGAAGAACGTTGTACAGACGGGTCTCGTGAGTCTAGATAGAGAAGACGGTTGTACAGACGGATCTCGTTAGTCTAGATATAGAAGACGGTTGTACAGACGGATCTCGTTAGTCTAGATATAGAAGACGGTTGTACAGACGGATCTCGTTAGTCTAGATATAGAAGATGGTTGTACAACGATGTATCTCGTTCGTCTAGATATAGAAGGCGGTTGTACAGACGGATCTCGTTAGTCTAGATATAGAAGACGGTTGTACAGACGGATCCCGTTAGTCTAGATATAGAAGACGGTTGTATAACGAGAGATCTCGTTAGTCTAGATATAGAAAACGGTTGTACAGACGGATCGCGTTAGTCTAGATAGAGAAGACGGTTGTACAGACGGATCTCGTGCGTCTAGATATAGAAGACGGTTGTACAGGCGGATCTCGTTGGTCTAGATATAGAGGACGGTTGTACAGACGGATTTCGTTAGTCTAGATATAGATGACGGTTGTACAGACGGATCTCGTTAGTCTAGATATAGAAGAAGGTTGTACAGACGGGTCTCGTGAGTCTAGATAGAGAAGACGGTTGTACAGACGGATCTCGTTAGTCTAGATATAGAAGACGGTTGTACAGACGGATCTCGTTAGTCTAGATATAGAAGACGGTTGTACAGACGGATCTCGTTAGTCTAGATATAGAAGACAGTGGTACAGACGGATCTCGTTAGTCTAGATATAGAAGACGGTTGTACAGACGGATCTCGTTAGTCTAGATATAGAAGACGTTTGTACAGACGGATCTCGTGAGTCTAGATATAGAAGACGGTTGTACAGGCGGATCTCGTTGGTCTAGATATAGAGGACGGTTGTACAGACGGATCTCGTTAGTCTAGATATAGATGACGGTTGTACAGACGGATCTCGTTAGTCTAGATATAGAAGAAGGTTGTACAGACGGGTCTCGTGAGTCTAGATAGAGAAGACGGTTGTACAGACGGATCTCGTTAGTCTAGATATAGAAGACGGTTGTACAGACGGATCTCGTTAGTCTAGATATAGAAGACGGTTGTACAGACGGATCTCGTTAGTCTAGATATTGAAGACGTTTGTCCAACGACGTATCTCGTTAGTCTAGATATAGAAGACGGTTGTACAGACGGATCTCGTTAGTCTAGATATAGAAGACGGTTGTACAGACGGATCTCGTTAGTCTAGCTATAGAAGATGGTTGTACAACGACGTATCTCGTTCGTCTAGATATAGAAGGCGGTTGTACAGACGGATCTCGTTAGTCTAGATATAGAAGACGGTTGTACAGACGGATCTCGTTAGTCTAGATATTGAAGACGTTTGTCCAACGATGTACCTCGTTAGTCTAGATATAGGAAACGGTTGTACAGACGGATCTCGTTAGTCTAGATATAGAAGACGGTTGTACAACGACGGATCTCGTTAGTCTAGATATAGAAGACGGTTGTGCAGACGGATCTCGTTAGTCTAGATATAAAAGACGGTTGTACAGACGGATCTCGTTAGTCTAGATATAGAGGACGGTTGTACAGACGGATCTCGTTAGTCTAGATATTGAAGACGTTTGTCCAACGACGTACTTCGTTAGTCTAGATATAGAAAACGGTTGTACAGACGGATCTCGTTAGTCTAGATATAGAAGAGGGTTGTACAACGACGGATCTCGTTAGTCTAGATATAGAAAACGGTTGTACAGACGGGTCTCGTTAGTCTAGATATAGAAGACGGTTGTACAGACGGATCTCGTGCGTCTAGATATAGAAGACGGTTGTACAGGCGGATCTCGTTGGTCTAGATATAGAGGACGGTTGTACAGACGGATTTCGTTAGTCTAGATATAGATGACGGTTGTACAGACGGATCTCGTTAGTCTAGATATAGAAGAACGTTGTACAGACGGGTCTCGTGAGTCTAGATAGAGAAGACGGTTGTACAGACGGATCTCGTTAGTCTAGATATAGAAGACAGTGGTACAGACGGATCTCGTTAGTCTAGATATAGAAGACGGTTGTACAGACGGATCTCGTTAGTCTAGATATAGAAGACGTTTGTCCAACGACGTATCTCGTTAGTCTAGATATAGAAGACGGTTGTACAGACGGATCTCGTTAGTCTAGATATAGAAGAACGTTGTACAGACGGGTCTCGTGAGTCTAGATAGAGAAGACGGTTGTACAGACGGATCTCGTTAGTCTAGATATTGAAGACGTTTGTCCAACGACGTATCTCATTAGTCTAGATATAGAAGACAGTTGTACAGACGGATCTCGTTAGTCTAGATATAGAAGACGGTTGTACAGACGGATCTCGTTAGTCTAGATATAGAAGACGGTTGTACAGACGGATCTCGTTAGTCTAGATATAGAAGACAGTGGTACAGACGGATCTCGTTAGTCTAGATATAGAAGACGGTTGTACAGACGGATCTCGTTAGTCTAGATATAGAAGACGTTTGTCCAACGACGTATCTCGTTAGTCTAGATATAGAAGACGGTTGTACAGACGGATCTCGTTAGTCTAGATATAGAAGAACGTTGTACAGACGGGTCTCGTGAGTCTAGATAGAGAAGACGGTTGTACAGACGGATCTCGTTAGTCTAGATATAGAAGACGGTTGTACAGACGGATCTCGTTAGTCTAGATATAGAAGACGGTTGTACAGACGGATCCCGTTAGTCTAGATATAGAAGACGGTTGTACAGACGGATCTCGTTAGTCTAGATATAGAAGACGGTTGTATAACGAGAGATCTCGTTAGTCTAGATATAGAAGACGGTTGTACAGACGGATCTCGTTAGTCTAGATATAGAAGACGGTTGTACAGCCGGATCTCGTTAGTCTACATATAGAAGACGGTTGTACAGACGGATCTCGTTATTCTAGATATAGAAGACGGTTGTACAGACGGATCTCGTTAGTCTAGATATAGAAGACGGTTGTACAGACGGATCTCGTTAGTCTAGATATAGAAGACGGTTGTACAGACGGATCTCGTTAGTCTAGATATAGAAGACGGTTGTACAGACGGATCTCGTTAGTCTAGATATAGAAGACGGTTGTACAGACGGATCTCGTTAGTCTAGATATAGAAGACGTTTGTCCAACGACGTATCTCGTTAGTCTAGATATAGAAGACGGTTGTACAGACGGATCTCGTTAGTCTAGATATAGAAGAACGTTGTACAGACGGGTCTCGTGAGTCTAGATAGAGAAGACGGTTGTACAGACGGATCTCGTTAGTCTAGATATAGAAGACGGTTGTACAGACGGATCTCGTTAGTCTAGATATAGAAGACGGTTGTACAGACGGATCTCGTTAGTCTAGATATTGAAGACGTTTGTCCAACGACGTATCTCGTTAGTCTAGATATAGAAGACGGTTGTACAGACGGATCTCGTTAGTCTAGATATAGAAGACGGTTGTACAGACGGATCTCGTTAGTCTAGATATAGAAGATGGTTGTACAACGATGTATCTCGTTCGTCTAGATATAGAAGGCGGTTGTACAGACGGATCTCGTTAGTCTAGATATAGAAGACGGTTGTACAGACGGATCCCGTTAGTCTAGATATAGAAGACGGTTGTATAACGAGAGATCTCGTTAGTCTAGATATAGAAAACGGTTGTACAGACGGATCGCGTTAGTCTAGATATAGAAGATGGTTGTACAACGACGTATCTCGTTAGTCTAGATATAGAAGGCGGTTGTACAGACGGATCTCGTTAGTCTAGATATAGAAGACGGTTGTACAGACGGATCTCGTTAGTCTAGATATTGAAGACGTTTGTCCAACGACGTATCTCGTTAGTCTAGATATAGAAGACAGTTGTACAGACGGATCTCGTTAGTCTAGATATAGAAGACGGTTGTACAGACGGATCTCGTTAGTCTAGATATAGAAGACGGTTGTACAGACGGATCTCGTTAGTCTAGATATAGAAGACAGTGGTACAGACGGATCTCGTTAGTCTAGATATAGAAGACGGTTGTACAGACGGATCTCGTTAGTCTAGATATAGAAGACGTTTGTCCAACGACGTATCTCGTTAGTCTAGATATAGAAGACGGTTGTACAGACGGATCTCGTTAGTCTAGATATAGAAGAACGTTGTGCAGACGGGTCTCGTGAGTCTAGATAGAGAAGACGGTTGTACAGACGGATCTCGTTAGTCTAGATATAGAAGACGGTTGTGCAGACGTATCTCGTTAGTCTAGATATAAAAGACGGTTGTACAGACGGATCTCGTTAGTCTAGATATAGAGGACGGTTGTACAGACGGATCTCGTTAGTCTAGATATTGAAGACGTTTGTCCAACGACGTACCTCGTTAGTCTAGATATAGAAAACGGTTGTACAGACGGATCTCGTTAGTCTAGATATAGAAGAGGGTTGTACAACGACGGATCTCGTTAGTCTAGATATAGAAGACGGTTGTACAGACGGATCTCGTTAGTCTAGATATAGAAGACGGTTGTACAGCCGGATCTCGTTAGTCTAGATATAGAAGACGGTTGTACAGACGGATCTCGTTATTCTAGATATTGAAGACGTTTGTCCAACGACGTATCTCGTTAGTCTAGATATAGAAGACGGTTGTACAGACGTATCTCGTTAGTCTAGATATAGAAGACAGTGGTACAGACGGATCTCGTTAGTCTAGATATAGAAGAAGGTTGTGCAGACGGGTCTCGTGAGTCTAGATAGAGAAGACGGTTGTACAGACGGGTCTCGTTAGTCTAGATACAGAAGACGGTTGTATAGACGGATCTCATTAGTCTAGATATAGAAGACGGTTGTACAGACGGATCTCGTTATTCTAGATATAGAAGACGGTTGTACAGACGGATCCCGTTAGTCTAGATATAGAAGACGGTTGTATAACGACGTATCTCGTTAGTCTATATATAGAAGACGGTTGTACAGACGGATCTCGTTAGTCTAGATATAGAAGACGGTTGTACAGACGGATCCCGTTAGTCTAGATATAGAAGACGGTTGTACAGACGGATCTCGTTAGTCTAGAT
Organism: Andrena bicolor; assembly: GCA_960531205.1. NCBI lineage: Eukaryota > Metazoa > Arthropoda > Insecta > Hymenoptera > Andrenidae > Andrena > Andrena bicolor. The sequence continues at coordinate 162,634 of CAUIJW010000166.1, read as the reverse complement.
ATAGAAGACGGTTGTATAACGAGAGATCTCGTTAGTCTAGATATAGAAGACGGTTGTACAGACGGATCTCGTTAGTCTAGATATAGAAGACGGTTGTACAGCCGGATCTCGTTAGTCTACATATAGAAGACGGTTGTACAGACGGATCTCGTTATTCTAGATATAGAAGACGGTTGTACAGACGGATCTCGTTAGTCTAGATATAGAAGACGGTTGTACAGACGGATCTCGTTAGTCTAGATATAGAAGACGGTTGTACAGACGGATCTCGTTAGTCTAGATATAGAAGACGGTTGTACAGACGGATCTCGTTAGTCTAGATATAGAAGACGGTTGTACAGACGGATCTCGTTAGTCTAGATATAGAAGACGTTTGTCCAACGACGTATCTCGTTAGTCTAGATATAGAAGACGGTTGTACAGACGGATCTCGTTAGTCTAGATATAGAAGAACGTTGTACAGACGGGTCTCGTGAGTCTAGATAGAGAAGACGGTTGTACAGACGGATCTCGTTAGTCTAGATATAGAAGACGGTTGTACAGACGGATCTCGTTAGTCTAGATATAGAAGACGGTTGTACAGACGGATCTCGTTAGTCTAGATATTGAAGACGTTTGTCCAACGACGTATCTCGTTAGTCTAGATATAGAAGACGGTTGTACAGACGGATCTCGTTAGTCTAGATATAGAAGACGGTTGTACAGACGGATCTCGTTAGTCTAGATATAGAAGATGGTTGTACAACGATGTATCTCGTTCGTCTAGATATAGAAGGCGGTTGTACAGACGGATCTCGTTAGTCTAGATATAGAAGACGGTTGTACAGACGGATCCCGTTAGTCTAGATATAGAAGACGGTTGTATAACGAGAGATCTCGTTAGTCTAGATATAGAAAACGGTTGTACAGACGGATCGCGTTAGTCTAGATATAGAAGATGGTTGTACAACGACGTATCTCGTTAGTCTAGATATAGAAGGCGGTTGTACAGACGGATCTCGTTAGTCTAGATATAGAAGACGGTTGTACAGACGGATCTCGTTAGTCTAGATATTGAAGACGTTTGTCCAACGACGTATCTCGTTAGTCTAGATATAGAAGACGGTTGTACAGACGGATCTCGTTAGTCTAGATATAGAAGACGGTTGTACAGACGGATCTCGTTAGTCTAGATATAGAAGACGGTTGTACAGACGGATCTCGTTAGTCTAGATATAGAAGACGGTTGTACAGACGGATCTCGTTAGTCTAGATATAGAAGACGGTTGTACAGACGGATCCCGTTAGTCTAGATATAGAAGACGGTTGTACAGACGGATCTCGTTATTCTAGATATAGAAGACGGTTGTACAGACGGATCTCGTTAGTCTAGATATAGAAGACGGTTGTACAGACGGATCTCGTTAGTCTAGATATAGAAGACGGTTGTACAGACGGATCTCGTTAGTCTAGATATAGAAGACGGTTGTACAGACGGATCTCGTTAGTCTAGATATAGAAGACGGTTGTACAGACGGATCTCGTTAGTCTAGATATAGAAGACGTTTGTCCAACGACGTATCTCGTTAGTCTAGATATAGAAGACGGTTGTACAGACGGATCTCGTTAGTCTAGATATAGAGGACGGTTGTACAGACGGATTTCGTTAGTCTAGATATAGAAGACAGTGGTACAGACGGATCTCGTTAGTCTAGATATAGAAGACGGTTGTACAGACGGATCTCGTTAGTCTAGATATAGAAGACGTTTGTACAGACGGATCTCGTGAGTCTAGATATAGAAGACGGTTGTACAGGCGGATCTCGTTGGTCTAGATATAGAGGACGGTTGTACAGACGGATCTCGTTAGTCTAGATATAGATGACGGTTGTACAGACGGATCTCGTTAGTCTAGATATAGAAGAAGGTTGTACAGACGGGTCTCGTGAGTCTAGATAGAGAAGACGGTTGTACAGACGGATCTCGTTAGTCTAGATATAGAAGACGGTTGTACAGACGGATCTCGTTAGTCTAGATATATAAGACGGTTGTACAGACGGATCTCGTTAGTCTAGATATTGAAGACGTTTGTCCAACGACGTATCTCGTTAGTCTAGATATAGAAGACGGTTGTACAGACGGATCTCGTTAGTCTAGATATAGAAGACGGTTGTACAGACGGATCTCGTTAGTCTAGATATAGAAGATGGTTGTACAACGACGTATCTCGTTCGTCTAGATATAGAAGGCGGTTGTACAGACGGATCTCGTTAGTCTAGATATAGAAGACGGTTGTACAGACGGATCTCGTTAGTCTAGATATTGAAGACGTTTGTCCAACGATGTACCTCGTTAGTCTAGATATAGAAAACGGTTGTACAGGCGGATCTCGTTGGTCTAGATATAGAGGACGGTTGTACAGACGGATCTCGTTAGTCTAGATATAGATGACGGTTGTACAGACGGATCTCGTTAGTCTAGATATAGAAGAAGGTTGTACAGACGGGTCTCGTGAGTCTAGATATAGATGACGGTTGTACAGACGGATCTCGTTAGTCTAGATATAGAAGAAGGTTGTACAGACGGGTCTCGTGAGTCTAGATAGAGAAGACGGTTGTACAGACGGATCTCGTTAGTCTAGATATAGAAGACGGTTGTACAGACGGATCTCGTTAGTCTAGATATAGAAGACGGTTGTACAGACGGATCTCGTTAGTCTAGATATAGAAGACGGTTGTACAACGACGGATCTCGTTAGTCTAGATATTGAAGACGGTTGTGCAGACGGATCTCGTTAGTCTAGATATAAAAGACGGTTGTACAGACGGATCTCGTTAGTCTAGATATAGAGGACGGTTGTACAGACGGATCTCGTTAGTCTAGATATTGAAGACGTTTGTCCAACGACGTACTTCGTTACTCTAGATATAGAAAACGGTTGTACAGACGGATCTCGTTAGTCTAGATATAGAAGACGGTTGTACAACGACGGATCTCGTTAGTCTAGATATAGAAAACGGTTGTACAGACGGGTCTCGTTAGTCTAGATATAGAAGACGGTTGTACAGACGGATCTCGTGCGTCTAGATATAGAAGACGGTTGTACAGGCGGATCTCGTTGGTCTAGATATAGAGGACGGTTGTACAGACGGATTTCGTTAGTCTAGATATAGATGACGGTTGTACAGACGGATCTCGTTAGTCTAGATATAGAAGAAGGTTGTACAGACGGGTCTCGTGAGTCTAGATAGAGAAGACGGTTGTACAGACGGATCTCGTTAGTCTAGATATAGAAGACGGTTGTACAGACGGATCTCGTTAGTCTAGATATAGAAGACTGTTGTACAGACGGATCTCGTTAGTCTAGATATAGAAGACAGTGGTACAGACGGATCTCGTTAGTCTAGATATAGACGACGGTTGTACAGACGGATCTCGTTAGTCTAGATATAGAAGACGTTTGTCCAACGACGTATCTCGTTAGTCTAGATATAGAAGACGGTTGTACAGACGGATCTCGTTAGTCTAGATATAGAAGAACGTTGTACAGACGGGTCTCGTGAGTCTAGATAGAGAAGACGGTTGTACAGACGGATCTCGTTAGTCTAGATATTGAAGACGTTTGTCCAACGACGTATCTCATTAGTCTAGATATAGAAGACAGTTGTACAGACGGATCTCGTTAGTCTAGATATAGAAGACGGTTGTACAGACGGATCTCGTTAGTCTAGATATAGAAGACGGTTGTACAGACGGATCTCGTTAGTCTAGATATAGAAGACAGTGGTACAGACGGATCTCGTTAGTCTAGATATAGAAGACGGTTGTACAGACGGATCTCGTTAGTCTAGATATAGAAGACGTTTGTCCAACGACGTATCTCGTTAGTCTAGATATAGAAGACGGTTGTACAGACGGATCTCGTTAGTCTAGATATAGAAGAACGTTGTACAGACGGGTCTCGTGAGTCTAGATAGAGAAGACGGTTGTACAGACGGATCTCGTTAGTCTAGATATAGAAGACGGTTGTACAGACGGATCTCGTTAGTCTAGATATAGAAGACGGTTGTACAGACGGATCTCGTTAGTCTAGATATTGAAGACGTTTGTCCAACGACGTATCTCGTTAGTCTACATATAGAAGACGGTTGTACAGACGTATCTCGTTAGTCTAGATATAGAAGACAGTGGTACAGACGGATCTCGTTAGTCTAGATATAGAAGAAGGTTGTGCAGACGGGTCTCGTGAGTCTAGATAGAGAAGACGGTTGTACAGACGGATCTCGTTATTCTAGATATAGAAGACGGTTGTACAGACGGATCTCGTTAGTCTAGATATAGAAGACGGTTGTACAGACGGATCTCGTTAGTCTAGATATAGAAGACGGTTGTACAGACGGATCTCGTTAGTCTAGATATAGAAGACGGTTGTACAGACGGATCTCGTTAGTCTAGATATAGAAGACGGTTGTACAGACGGATCTCGTTAGTCTAGATATAGAAGACGTTTGTCCAACGACGTTTCTCGTTAGTCTAGATATAGAAGACGGTTGTACAGACGGATCTCGTTAGTCTAGATATAGAAGAACGTTGTACAGACGGGTCTCGTGAGTCTAGATAGAGAAGACGGTTGTACAGACGGATCTCGTTAGTCTAGATATAGAAGACGGTTGTACAGACGGATCTCGTTAGTCTAGATATAGAAGACGGTTGTACAGACGGATCTCGTTAGTCTAGATATAGAAGATGGTTGTACAACGATGTATCTCGTTCGTCTAGATATAGAAGGCGGTTGTACAGACGGATCTCGTTAGTCTAGATACAGAAGACGGTTGTACAGACGGATCCCGTTAGTCTAGATATAGAAGACGGTTGTATAACGAGAGATCTCGTTAGTCTAGATATAGAAAACGGTTGTACAGACGGATCGCGTTAGTCTAGATAGAGAAGACGGTTGTACAGACGGATCTCGTGCGTCTAGATATAGAAGACGGTTGTACAGGCGGATCTCGTTGGTCTAGATATAGAGGACGGTTGTACAGACGGATTTCGTTAGTCTAGATATAGATGACGGTTGTACAGACGGATCTCGTTAGTCTAGATATAGAAGAAGGTTGTACAGACGGGTCTCGTGAGTCTAGATAGAGAAGACGGTTGTACAGACGGATCTCGTTAGTCTAGATATAGAAGACGGTTGTACAGACGGATCTCGTTAGTCTAGATATAGAAGACGGTTGTACAGACGGATCTCGTTAGTCTAGATATAGAAGACAGTGGTACAGACGGATCTCGTTAGTCTAGATATAGAAGACGGTTGTACAGACGGATCTCGTTAGTCTAGATATAGAAGACGTTTGTACAGACGGATCTCGTGAGTCTAGATATAGAAGACGGTTGTACAGGCGGATCTCGTTGGTCTAGATATAGAGGACGGTTGTACAGACGGATCTCGTTAGTCTAGATATAGATGACGGTTGTACAGACGGATCTCGTTAGTCTAGATATAGAAGAAGGTTGTACAGACGGGTCTCGTGAGTCTAGATAGAGAAGACGGTTGTACAGACGGATCTCGTTAGTCTAGATATAGAAGACGGTTGTACAGACGGATCTCGTTAGTCTAGATATAGAAGACGGTTGTACAGACGGATCTCGTTAGTCTAGATATTGAAGACGTTTGTCCAACGACGTATCTCGTTAGTCTAGATATAGAAGACGGTTGTACAGACGGATATCGTTAGTCTAGATATAGAAGACGGTTGTACAGACGGATCTCGTTAGTCTAGATATAGAAGATGGTTGTACTACGACGTATCTCGTTCGTCTAGATATAGAAGGCGGTTGTACAGACGGATCTCGTTAGTCAAGATATAGAAGACGGTTGTACAGACGGATCTCGTTAGTCTAGATATTGAAGACGTTTGTCCAACGATGTACCTCGTTAGTCTAGATATAGAAAACGGTTGTACAGACGGATCTCGTTAGTCTAGATATAGAAGACGGTTGTACAACGACGGATCTCGTTAGTCTAGATATAGAAGACGGTTGTGCAGACGGATCTCGTTAGTCTAGATATAAAAGACGGTTGTACAGACGGATCTCGTTAGTCTAGATATAGAGGACGGTTGTACAGACGGATCTCGTTAGTCTAGATATTGAAGACGTTTGTCCAACGACGTACTTCGTTAGTCTAGATATAGAAAAGGGTTGTACAGACGGATCTCGTTAGTCTAGATATAGAAGAAGGTTGTACAGACGGGTCTCGTGAGTCTAGATAGAGAAGACGGTTGTACAGACGGATCTCGTTAGTCTAGATATAGAAGACGGTTGTACAGACGGATCTCGTTAGTCTAGATATAGAAGACTGTTGTACAGACGGATCTCGTTAGTCTAGATATAGAAGACAGTGGTACAGACGGATCTCGTTAGTCTAGATATAGAAGACGGTTGTACAGACGGATCTCGTTAGTCTAGATATAGAAGACGTTTGTCCAACGACGTATCTCGTTAGTCTAGATATAGAAGACGGTTGTACAGACGGATCTCGTTAGTCTAGATATAGAAGAACGTTGTACAGACGGGTCTCGTGAGTCTAGATAGAGAAGACGGTTGTACAGACGGATCTCGTTAGTCTAGATATTGAAGACGTTTGTCCAACGACGTATCTCATTAGTCTAGATATAGAAGACAGTTGTACAGACGGATCTCGTTAGTCTAGATATAGAAGACGGTTGTACAGACGGATCTCGTTAGTCTAGATATAGAAGACGGTTGTACAGACGGATCTCGTTAGTCTAGATATAGAAGACAGTGGTACAGACGGATCTCGTTAGTCTAGATATAGAAGACGGTTGTACAGACGGATCTCGTTAGTCTAGATATAGAAGACGTTTGTCCAACGACGTATCTCGTTAGTCTAGATATAGAAGACGGTTGTACAGACGGATCTCGTTAGTCTAGATATAGAAGAACGTTGTACAGACGGGTCTCGTGAGTCTAGATAGAGAAGACGGTTGTACAGACGGATCTCGTTAGTCTAGATATAGAAGACGGTTGTACAGACGGATCTCGTTAGTCTAGATATAGAAGACGGTTGTACAGACGGATCTCGTTAGTCTAGATATTGAAGACGTTTGTCCAACGACGTATCTCGTTAGTCTACATATAGAAGACGGTTGTACAGACGTATCTCGTTAGTCTAGATATAGAAGACAGTGGTACAGACGGATCTCGTTAGTCTAGATATAGAAGAAGGTTGTGCAGACGGGTCTCGTGAGTCTAGATAGAGAAGACAGTTGTACAGACGGATCTCGTTAGTCTAGATATAGAAGACGGTTGTACAGACGGATCTCGTTAGTCTAGATATAGAAGACGGTTGTACAGACGGATCTCGTTAGTCTAGATATAGAAGACAGTGGTACAGACGGATCTCGTTAGTCTAGATATAGAAGACGGTTGTACAGACGGATCTCGTTAGTCTAGATATAGAAGACGTTTGTCCAACGACGTATCTCGTTAGTCTAGATATAGAAGACGGTTGTGCAGACGGATCTCGTTAGTCTAGATATAAAAGACGGTTGTACAGACGGATCTCGTTAGTCTAGATATAGAGGACGGTTGTACAGACGGATCTCGTTAGTCTAGATATTGAAGACGTTTGTCCAACGACGTACCTCGTTAGTCTAGATATAGAAAACGGTTGTACAGACGGATCTCGTTAGTCTAGATATAGAAGAGGGTTGTACAACGACGGATCTCGTTAGTCTAGATATAGAAGACGGTTGTACAGACGGATCTCGTTAGTCTAGATATAGAAGACGGTTGTACAGCCGGATCTCGTTAGTCTAGATATAGAAGACGGTTGTACAGACGGATCTCGTTAGTCTAGATATAGAAGAACGTTGTACAGACGGGTCTCGTGAGTCTAGATAGAGAAGACGGTTGTACAGACGGATCTCGTTAGTCTAGATATAGAAGACGGTTGTACAGACGGATCTCGTTAGTCTAGATTTAGAAGACGGTTGTACAGACGGATCTCGTTAGTCTAGATATTGAAGACGTTTGTCCAACGACGTATCTCGTTAGTCTAGATATAGAAGACGGTTGTACAGACGGATCTCGTTAGTCTAGATATAGAAGACGGTTGTACAGACGGATCTCGTTAGTCTAGATATAGAATATGGTTGTACAACGATGTATCTCGTTCGTCTAGATATAGAAGGCGGTTGTACAGACGGATCTCGTTAGTCTAGATATAGAAGACGGTTGTACAGACGGATCCCGTTAGTCTAGATATAGAAGAAGGTTGTATAACGAGAGATCTCGTTAGTCTAGATATAGAAAACGGTTGTACAGACGGATCGCGTTAGTCTAGATATAGAAGATGGTTGTACAACGACGTATCTCGTTAGTCTAGATATAGAAGGCGGTTGTACAGACGGATCTCGTTAGTCTAGATATAGAAGACGGTTGTACAGACGGATCTCGTTAGTCTAGATATTGAAGACGTTTGTCCAACGACGTATCTCGTTAGTCTAGATATAGAAGACAGTTGTACAGACGGATCTCGTTAGTCTAGATATAGAAGACGGTTGTACAGACGGATCTCGTTAGTCTAGATATAGAAGACGGTTGTACAGACGGATCTCGTTAGTCTAGATATAGAAGACAGTGGTACAGACGGATCTCGTTAGTCTAGATATAGAAGACGGTTGTACAGACGGATCTCGTTAGTCTAGATATAGAAGACGTTTGTCCAACGACGTATCTCGTTAGTCTAGATATAGAAGACGGTTGTACAGACGGATCTCGTTAGTCTAGATATAGAAGAACGTTGTGCAGACGGGTCTCGTGAGTCTAGATAGAGAAGACGGTTGTACAGACGGATCTCGTTAGTCTAGATATAGAAGACGGTTGTGCAGACGGATCTCGTTAGTCTAGATATAAAAGACGGTTGTACAGACGGATCTCGTTAGTCTAGATATAGAGGACGGTTGTACAGACGGATCTCGTTAGTCTAGATATTGAAGACGTTTGTCCAACGACGTACCTCGTTAGTCTAGATATAGAAAACGGTTGTACAGACGGATCCCGTTAGTCTAGATATAGAAGAGGGTTGTACAACGACGGATCTCGTTAGTCTAGATATAGAAGACGGTTGTACAGACGGATCTCGTTAGTCTAGATATAGAAGACGGTTGTACAGCCGGATCTCGTTAGTCTAGATATAGAAGACGGTTGTACAGACGGATCTCGTTATTCTAGATATAGAAGACGGTTGTACAGACGGATCTCGTTAGTCTAGATATAGAAGACGGTTGTACAGACGGATCTCGTTAGTCTAGATATAGAAGACGGTTGTACAGACGGATCTCGTTAGTCTAGATATAGAAGACGTTTGTCCAACGACGTATCTCGTTAGTCTAGATATAGAAGACGGTTGTACAGACGGATCTCGTTAGTCTAGATATAGAAGAACGTTGTACAGACGGGTCTCGTGAGTCTAGATAGAGAAGACGGTTGTACAGACGGATCTCGTTAGTCTAGATATAGAAGACGGTTGTACAGACGGATCTCGTTAGTCTAGATATAGAAGACGGTTGTACAGACGGATCTCGTTAGTCTAGATATTGAAGACGTTTGTCCAACGACGTATCTCGTTAGTCTAGATATAGAAGACGGTTGTACAGACGGATCTCGTTAGTCTAGATATAGAAGACGGTTGTACAGACGGATCTCGTTAGTCTAGATATAGAAGATGGTTGTACAACGATGTATCTCGTTCGTCTAGATATAGAAGGCGGTTGTACAGACGGATCTCGTTAGTCTAGATATAGAAGACGGTTGTACAGACGGATCCCGTTAGTCTAGATATAGAAGACGGTTGTATAACGAGAGATCTCGTTAGTCTAGATATAGAAAACGGTTGTACAGACGGATCTCGTTAGTCTAGATAGAGAAGACGGTTGTACAGACGGATCTCGTTAGTCTAGATATAGAAGAACGTTGTGCAGACGGGTCTCGTTAGTCTAGATATAGAAGACGGTTGTACAGACGGATCTCGTTAGTCTAGATATAGAAGACGGTTGTATAACGAGAGATCTCGTTAGTCTAGATATAGAAGACGGTTGTACAGACGGATCTCGTTAGTCTAGATATAGAAGACGGTTGTACAGCCGGATCTCGTTAGTCTAGATATAGAAGACGGTTGTACAGACGGATCTCGTTATTCTAGATATAGAAGACGGTTGTACAGACGGATCTCGTTAGTCTAGATATAGAAGACGGTTGTACAGACGGATCTCGTTAGTCTAGATATAGAAGACGGTTGTACAGACGGATCTCGTTAGTCTAGATATAGAAGACGTTTGTCCAACGACGTATCTCGTTAGTCTAGATATAGAAGACGGTTGTACAGACGGATCTCGTTAGTCTAGATATAGAAGAACGTTGTACAGACGGGTCTCGTGAGTCTAGATAGAGAAGACGGTTGTACAGACGGATCTCGTTAGTCTAGATATAGAAGACGGTTGTACAGACGGATCTCGTTAGTCTAGATATAGAAGACGGTTGTACAGACGGATCTCGTTAGTCTAGATATTGAAGACGGTTGTACAGACGGATCTCGTTAGTCTAGATATAGAAGATGGTTGTACAGACGGATCTCGTTAGTCTAGATATAGAAGACGGTTGTACAGACGGATCTCGTTAGTCTAGATATAGAAGACGGTTGTACAGACGGATCTCGTTAGTCTAGATATAGAAGACGGTTGTACAGACGGATCTCGTTAGTCTAGATATAGAAGACGTTTGTCCAACGACGTATCTCGTTAGTCTAGATATAGAAGACGGTTGTACAGACGGATCTCGTTAGTCTAGATATAGAAGAACGTTGTACAGACGGGTCTCGTGAGTCTAGATAGAGAAGACGGTTGTACAGACGGATCTCGTTAGTCTAGATATAGAAGACGGTTGTACAGACGGATCTCGTTAGTCTAGATATAGAAGACGGTTGTACAGACGGATCTCGTTAGTCTAGATATTGAAGACGTTTGTCCAACGACGTATCTCGTTAGTCTAGATATAGAAGACGGTTGTACAGACGGATCTCGTTAGTCTAGATATAGAAGACGGTTGTACAGACGGATCTCGTTAGTCTAGATATAGAAGATGGTTGTACAACGATGTATCTCGTTCGTCTAGATATAGAAGGCGGTTGTACAGACGGATCTCGTTAGTCTAGATATAGAAGACGGTTGTACAGACGGATCCCGTTAGTCTAGATATAGAAGACGGTTGTATAAGGAGAGATCTCGTTAGTCTAGATATAGAAAACGGTTGTACAGACGGATCTCGTTAGTCTAGATAGAGAAGACGGTTGTACAGACGGATCTCGTTAGTCTAGATATAGAAGAACGTTGTGCAGACGGGTCTCGTTAGTCTAGATATAGAAGACGGTTGTACAGACGGATCTCGTTAGTCTAGATATAGAAGACGGTTGTATAACGAGAGATCTCGTTAGTCTAGATATAGAAGACGGTTGTACAGACGGATCTCGTTAGTCTAGATATAGAAGACGGTTGTACAGCCGGATCTCGTTAGTCTAGATATAGAAGACGGTTGTACAGACGGATCTCGTTAGTCTAGATATAGAAGACGGTTGTACAGACGGATCTCGTTAGTCTAGATATAGAAGACGGTTGTACAGACGGATCTCGTTAGTCTAGATATAGAAGACGTTTGTCCAACGACGTATCTCGTTAGTCTAGATATAGAAGACGGTTGTACAGACGGATCTCGTTAGTCTAGATATAGAAGAACGTTGTACAGACGGGTCTCGTGAGTCTAGATAGAGAAGACGGTTGTACAGACGGATCTCGTTAGTCTAGATATAGAAGACGGTTGTACAGACGGATCTCGTTAGTCTAGATATAGAAGACGGTTGTACAGACGGATCTCGTTAGTCTAGATATTGAAGACGTTTGTCCAACGACGTATCTCGTTAGTCTAGATATAGAAGACGGTTGTACAGACGGATCTCGTTAGTCTAGATATAGAAGACGGTTGTACAGACGGATCTCGTTAGTCTAGATATAGAAGATGGTTGTACAACGATGTATCTCCTTCGTCTAGATATAGAAGGCGGTTGTACAGACGGATCTCGTTAGTCTAGATATAGAAGACGGTTGTACAGACGGATCTCGTTAGTCTAGATATAGAAGAACGTTGTACAGACGGGTCTCGTGAGTCTAGATAGAGAAGACGGTTGTACAGACGGATCTCGTTAGTCTAGATATAGAAGACGGTTGTACAGACGGATCTCGTTAGTCTAGATATAGAAGACGGTTGTACAGACGGATCTCGTTAGTCTAGATATTGAAGACGTTTGTCCAACGACGTATCTCGTTAGTCTAGATATAGAAGACGGTTGTACAGACGGATCTCGTTAGTCTAGATATAGAAGACGGTTGTACAGACGGATCTCGTTAGTCTAGATATAGAAGATGGTTGTACAACGATGTATCTCGTTCGTCTAGATATAGAAGGCGGTTGTACAGACGGATCTCGTTAGTCTAGATATAGAAGACGGTTGTACAGACGGATCCCGTTAGTCTAGATATAGAAGACGGTTGTATAACGAGAGATCTCGTTAGTCTAGATATAGAAAACGGTTGCACAGACGGATCTCGTTAGTCTAGATAGAGAAGACGGTTGTACAGACGGATCTCGTTAGTCTAGATATAGAAGAAAGTTGTGCAGACGGGTCTCGTTAGTCTAGATATAGAAGACGGTTGTACAGACGGATCTCGTTAGTCTAGATATAGAAGACGGTTGTATAACGAGAGATCTCGTTAGTCTAGATATAGAAGACGGTTGTACAGACGGATCTCGTTAGTCTAGATATAGAAGACGGTTGTACAGACGGATCTCGTTAGTCTAGATATAGAAGACGGTTGTACAGACGGATCTCGTTAGTCTAGATATAGAAGACGTTTGTCCAACGACGTATCTCGTTAGTCTAGATATAGAAGACGGTTGTACAGACGGATCTCGTTAGTCTAGATATAGAAGAACGTTGTACAGACGGGTCTCGTGAGTCTAGATAGAGAAGACGGTTGTACAGACGGATCTCGTTAGTCTAGATATAGAAGACGGTTGTACAGACGGATCTCGTTAGTCTAGATATAGAAGACGGTTGTACAGACGGATCTCGTTAGTCTAGATATAGAAGACGGTTGTACAGACGGATCTCGTTAGTCTAGATATAGAAGATGGTTGTACAACGATGTATCTCGTTCGTCTAGATATAGAAGGCGGTTGTACAGACGGATCTCGTTAGTCTAGATATAGAAGACGGTTGTACAGACGGATCTCGTTAGTCTAGATATAGAAGATGGTTGTACAACGATGTATCTCGTTCGTCTAGATATAGAAGGCGGTTGTACAGACGGATCTCGTTAGTCTAGATATAGAAGACGGTTGTACAGACGGATCTCGTTAGTCTAGATATAGAAGATGGTTGTACAACGATGTATCTCGTTCGTCTAGATATAGAAGGCGGTTGTACAGACGGATCTCGTTAGTCTAGATATAGAAGACGGTTGTACAGACGGATCCCGTTAGTCTAGATATAGAAGACGGTTGTATAACGAGAGATCTCGTTAGTCTAGATATAGAAGACGGTTGTACAGACGGATCTCGTTAGTCTAGATATAGAAGAACGTTGTACAGACGGGTCTCGTGAGTCTAGATAGAGAAGACGGTTGTACAGACGGATCTCGTTAGTCTAGATATAGAAGACGGTTGTACAGACGGATCTCGTTAGTCTAGATATAGAAGACGGTTGTACAGACGGATCTCGTTAGTCTAGATATTGAAGACGGTTGTACAGACGGATCTCGTTAGTCTAGATATAGAAGACGGTTGTACAGACGGATCTCGTTAGTCTAGATATTGAAGACGTTTGTCCAACGACGTATCTCGTTAGTCTAGATATAGAAGACGGTTGTACAGACGGATCTCGTTAGTCTAGATATAGAAGACGGTTGTACAGACGGATCTCGTTAGTCTAGATATAGAAGATGGTTGTACAACGATGTATCTCGTTCGTCTAGATATAGAAGGCGGTTGTACAGACGGATCTCGTTAGTCTAGATATAGAAGACGGTTGTACAGACGGATCCCGTTAGTCTAGATATAGAAGACGGTTGTATAAGGAGAGATCTCGTTAGTCTAGATATAGAAAACGGTTGTACAGACGGATCTCGTTAGTCTAGATAGAGAAGACGGTTGTACAGACGGATCTCGTTAGTCTAGATATAGAAGAACGTTGTGCAGACGGGTCTCGTTAGTCTAGATATAGAAGACGGTTGTACAGACGGATCTCGTTAGTCTAGATATAGAAGACGGTTGTATAACGAGAGATCTCGTTAGTCTAGATATAGAAGACGGTTGTACAGACGGATCTCGTTAGTCTAGATATAGAAGACGGTTGTACAGCCGGATCTCGTTAGTCTAGATATAGAAGACGGTTGTACAGACGGATCTCGTTAGTCTAGATATAGAAGACGGTTGTACAGACGGATCTCGTTAGTCTAGATATAGAAGACGGTTGTACAGACGGATCTCGTTAGTCTAGATATAGAAGACGTTTGTCCAACGACGTATCTCGTTAGTCTAGATATAGAAGACGGTTGTACAGACGGATCTCGTTAGTCTAGATATAGAAGAACGTTGTACAGACGGGTCTCGTGAGTCTAGATAGAGAAGACGGTTGTACAGACGGATCTCGTTAGTCTAGATATAGAAGACGGTTGTACAGACGGATCTCGTTATTCTAGATATAGAAGACGGATGTACAGACGGATCTCGTTAGTCTAGATATAGAAGACGTTTGTCCAACGACGTATCTCGTTAGTCTAGATATAGAAGACGGTTGTACAGACGGATCTCGTTAGTCTAGATATAGAAGACGTTTGTCCAACGACGTATCTCGTTAGTCTAGATATAGAAGACGGTTGTACAGACGGATCTCGTTAGTCTAGATATAGAAGAACGTTGTACAGACGGGTCTCGTGAGTCTAGATAGAGAAGACGGTTGTACAGACGGATCTCGTTAGTCTAGATATAGAAGATGGTTGTACAACGATGTATCTCGTTCGTCTAGATATAGAAGGCGGTTGTACAGACGGATCTCGTTAGTCTAGATATAGAAGACGGTTGTACAGACGGATCCCGTTAGTCTAGATATAGAAGACGGTTGTATAACGAGAGATCTCGTTAGTCTAGATATAGAAAACGGTTGCACAGACGGATCTCGTTAGTCTAGATAGAGAAGACGGTTGTACAGACGGATCTCGTTAGTCTAGATATAGAAGAACGTTGTGCAGACGGGTCTCGTTAGTCTAGATATAGAAGACGGTTGTACAGACGGATCTCGTTAGTCTGGATATAGAAGACGGTTGTATAACGAGAGATCTCGTTAGTCTAGATATAGAAGACGGTTGTACAGACGGATCTCGTTAGTCTAGATATAGAAGACGGTTGTACAGCCGGATCTCGTTAGTCTAGATATAGAAGACGGTTGTACAGACGGATCTCGTTATTCTAGATATAGAAGACGGTTGTACAGACGGATCTCGTTAGTCTAGATATAGAAGACGGTTGTACAGACGGATCTCGTTAGTCTAGATATAGAAGACGGTTGTACAGACGGATCTCGTTAGTCTAGATATAGAAGACGTTTGTCCAACGACGTATCTCGTTAGTCTAGATATAGAAGACGGTTGTACAGACGGATCTCGTTAGTCTAGATATAGAAGAACGTTGTACAGACGGGTCTCGTGAGTCTAGATAGAGAAGACGGTTGTACAGACGGATCTCGTTAGTCTAGATATAGAAGACGGTTGTACAGACGGATCCCGTTAGTCTAGATATAGAAGACGGTTGTATAACGAGAGATCTCGTTAGTCTAGATATAGAAAACGGTTGTACAGACGGATCGCGTTAGTCTAGATATAGAAGATGGTTGTACAACGACGTATCTCGTTAGTCTAGATATAGAAGGCGGTTGTACAGACGGATCTCGTTAGTCTAGATATAGAAGACGGTTGTACAGACGGATCTCGTTAGTCTAGATATTGAAGACGTTTGTCCAACGACGTATCTCGTTAGTCTAGATATAGAAGACAGTTGTACAGACGGATCTCGTTAGTCTAGATATAGAAGACGGTTGTACAGACGGATCTCGTTAGTCTAGATATAGAAGACGGTTGTACAGACGGATCTCGTTAGTCTAGATATAGAAGACAGTGGTACAGACGGATCTCGTTAGTCTAGATATAGAAGACGGTTGTACAGACGGATCTCGTTAGTCTAGATATAGAAGACGTTTGTCCAACGACGTATCTCGTTAGTCTAGATATAGAAGACGGTTGTACAGACGGATCTCGTTAGTCTAGATATTGAAGACGTTTGTCCAACGACGTACCTCGTTAGTCTAGATATAGAAAACGGTTGTACAGACGGATCTCGTTAGTCTAGATATAGAAGAGGGTTGTACAACGACGGATCTCGTTAGTCTAGATATAGAAGACGGTTGTACAGACGGATCTCGTTAGTCTAGATATAGAAGACGGTTGTACAGCCGGATCTCGTTAGTCTAGATATAGAAGACGGTTGTACAGACGGATCTCGTTATTCTAGATATAGAAGACGGTTGTACAGACGGATCTCGTTAGTCTAGATATAGAAGACGGTTGTACAGACGGATCTCGTTAGTCTAGATATAGAAGACGGTTGTACAGACGGATCTCGTTAGTCTAGATACAGAAGACGTTTGTCCAACGACGTATCTCGTTAGTCTAGATATAGAAGACGGTTGTACAGACGGATCTCGTTAGTCTAGATATAGAAGAACGTTGTACAGACGGGTCTCGTGATTCTAGATAGAGAAGACGGTTGTACAGACGGATCTCGTTAGTCTAGATATAGAAGACGGTTGTACAGACGGATCTCGTTAGTCTAGATATAGAAGACGGTTGTACAGACGGATCTCGTTAGTCTAGATATTGAAGACGTTTGTCCAACGACGTATCTCGTTAGTCTAGATATAGAAGACGGTTGTACAGACGGATCTCGTTAGTCTAGATATAGAAGACGGTTGTACAGACGGATCTCGTTAGTCTAGATATAGAAGATGGTTGTACAACGATGTATCTCATTCGTCTAGATATAGAAGGCGGTTGTACAGACGGATCTCGTTAGTCTAGATATAGAAGACGGTTGTACAGACGGATCCCGTTAGTCTAGATATAGAAGACGGTTGTATAACGAGAGATCTCGTTAGTCTAGATATAGAAAACGGTTGTACAGACGGATCTCGTTAGTCTAGATAGAGAAGACGGTTGTACAGACGGATCTCGTTAGTCTAGATATAGAAGAACGTTGTGCAGACGGGTCTCGTTAGTCTAGATATAGAAGACGGTTGTACAGACGGATCTCGTTAGTCTAGATATAGAAGACGGTTGTATAACGAGAGATCTCGTTAGTCTAGATATAGAAGACGGTTGTACAGACGGATCTCGTTAGTCTAGATATAGAAGACGGTTGTACAGCCGGATCTCGTTAGTCTAGATATAGAAGACGGTTGTACAGACGGATCTCGTTATTCTAGATATAGAAGACGGTTGTACAGACGGATCTCGTTAGTCTAGATATAGAAGACGGTTGTACAGACGGATCTCGTTAGTCTAGATATAGAAGACGGTTGTACAGACGGATCTCGTTAGTCTAGATATAGAAGACGTTTGTCCAACGACGTATCTCGTTAGTCTAGATATAGAAGACGGTTGTACAGACGGATCTCGTTAGTCTAGATATAGAAGAACGTTGTACAGACGGGTCTCGTGAGTCTAGATAGAGAAGACGGTTGTACAGACGGATCTCGTTAGTCTAGATATAGAAGACGGTTGTACAGACGGATCTCGTTAGTCTAGATATAGAAGACGGTTGTACAGACGGATCTCGTTAGTCTAGATATTGAAGACGGTTGTACAGACGGATCTCGTTAGTCTAGATATAGAAGATGGTTGTACAGACGGATCTCGTTAGTCTAGATATAGAAGACGGTTGTACAGACGGATCTCGTTAGTCTAGATATAGAAGACGGTTGTACAGACGGATCTCGTTAGTCTAGATATAGAAGACGGTTGTACAGACGGATCTCGTTAGTCTAGATATAGAAGACGTTTGTCCAACGACGTATCTCGTTAGTCTAGATATAGAAGACGGTTGTACAGACGGATCTCGTTAGTCTAGATATAGAAGAACGTTGTACAGACGGGTCTCGTGAGTCTAGATAGAGAAGACGGTTGTACAGACGGATCTCGTTAGTCTAGATATAGAAGACGGTTGTACAGACGGATCTCGTTAGTCTAGATATAGAAGACGGTTGTACAGACGGATCTCGTTAGTCTAGATATTGAAGACGTTTGTCCAACGACGTATCTCGTTAGTCTAGATATAGAAGACGGTTGTACAGACGGATCTCGTTAGTCTAGATATAGAAGACGGTTGTACAGACGGATCTCGTTAGTCTAGATATAGAAGATGGTTGTACAACGATGTATCTCGTTCGTCTAGATATAGAAGGCGGTTGTACAGACGGATCTCGTTAGTCTAGATATAGAAGACGGTTGTACAGACGGATCCCGTTAGTCTAGATATAGAAGACGGTTGTATAAGGAGAGATCTCGTTAGTCTAGATATAGAAAACGGTTGTACAGACGGATCTCGTTAGTCTAGATAGAGAAGACGGTTGTACAGACGGATCTCGTTAGTCTAGATATAGAAGAACGTTGTGCAGACGGGTCTCGTTAGTCTAGATATAGAAGACGGTTGTACAGACGGATCTCGTTAGTCTAGATATAGAAGACGGTTGTACAGACGGATCTCGTTAGTCTAGATATAGAAGACGGTTGTATAACGAGAGATCTCGTTAGTCTAGATATAGAAGACGGTTGTACAGCCGGATCTCGTTAGTCTAGATATAGAAGACGGTTGTACAGACGGATCTCGTTAGTCTAGATATAGAAGACGGTTGTACAGACGGATCTCGTTAGTCTAGATATAGAAGACGGTTGTACAGACGGATCTCGTTAGTCTAGATATAGAAGACGTTTGTCCAACGACGTATCTCGTTAGTCTAGATATAGAAGACGGTTGTACAGACGGATCTCGTTAGTCTAGATATAGAAGAACGTTGTACAGACGGGTCTCGTGAGTCTAGATAGAGAAGACGGTTGTACAGACGGATCTCGTTAGTCTAGATATAGAAGACGGTTGTACAGACGGATCTCGTTAGTCTAGATATAGAAGACGGTTGTACAGACGGATCTCGTTAGTCTAGATATTGAAGACGTTTGTCCAACGACGTATCTCGTTAGTCTAGATATAGAAGACGGTTGTACAGACGGATCTCGTTATTCTAGATATAGAAGACGGTTGTACAGACGGATCTCGTTAGTCTAGATATAGAAGATGGTTGTACAACGATGTATCTCGTTCGTCTAGATATAGAAGGCGGTTGTACAGACGGATCTCGTTAGTCTAGATATAGAAGAACGTTGTACAGACGGGTCTCGTGAGTCTAGATAGAGAAGACGGTTGTACAGACGGATCTCGTTAGTCTAGATATAGAAGACGGTTGTACAGACGGATCTCGTTAGTCTAGATATAGAAGACGGTTGTACAGACGGATCTCGTTAGTCTAGATATTGAAGACGTTTGTCCAACGACGTATCTCGTTAGTCTAGATATAGAAGACGGTTGTACAGACGGATCTCGTTAGTCTAGATATAGAAGACGGTTGTACAGACGGATCTCGTTAGTCTAGATATAGAAGATGGTTGTACAACGATGTATCTCGTTCGTCTAGATATAGAAGGCGGTTGTACAGACGGATCTCGTTAGTCTAGATATAGAAGACGGTTGTACAGACGGATCCCGTTAGTCTAGATATAGAAGACGGTTGTATAACGAGAGATCTCGTTAGTCTAGATATAGAAAACGGTTGCACAGACGGATCTCGTTAGTCTAGATAGAGAAGACGGTTGTACAGACGGATCTCGTTAGTCTAGATATAGAAGAAAGTTGTGCAGACGGGTCTCGTTAGTCTAGATATAGAAGACGGTTGTACAGACGGATCTCGTTAGTCTAGATATAGAAGACGGTTGTATAACGAGAGATCTCGTTAGTCTAGATATAGAAGACGGTTGTACAGACGGATCTCGTTAGTCTAGATATAGAAGACGGTTGTACAGCCGGATCTCGTTAGTCTAGATATAGAAGACGGTTGTACAGACGGATCTCGTTATTCTAGATATAGAAGACGGTTGTACAGACGGATCTCGTTAGTCTAGATATAGAAGACGGTTGTACAGACGGATCTCGTTAGTCTAGATATAGAAGACGGTTGTACAGACGGATCTCGTTAGTCTAGATATAGAAGACGTTTGTCCAACGACGTATCTCGTTAGTCTAGATATAGAAGACGGTTGTACAGACGGATCTCGTTAGTCTAGATATAGAAGAACGTTGTACAGACGGGTCTCGTGAGTCTAGATAGAGAAGACGGTTGTACAGACGGATCTCGTTAGTCTAGATATAGAAGACGGTTGTACAGACGGATCTCGTTAGTCTAGATATAGAAGACGGTTGTACAGACGGATCTCGTTAGTCTAGATATTGAAGACGTTTGTCCAACGACGTATCTCGTTAGTCTAGATATAGAAGACGGTTGTACAGACGGATCTCGTTAGTCTAGATATAGAAGACGGTTGTACAGACGGATCTCGTTAGTCTAGATATAGAAGATGGTTGTACAACGATGTATCTCGTTCGTCTAGATATAGAAGGCGGTTGTACAGACGGATCTCGTTAGTCTAGATATAGAAGACGGTTGTACAGACGGATCCCGTTGGTCTAGATATAGAAGACGGTTGTATAACGAGAGATCTCGTTAGTCTAGATATAGAAAACGGTTGTACAGACGGATCGCGTTAGTCTAGATATAGAAGATGGTTGTACAACGACGTATCTCGTTAGTCTAGATATAGAAGGCGGTTGTACAGACGGATCTCGTTAGTCTAGATATAGAAGACGGTTGTACAGACGGATCTCGTTAGTCTAGATATTGAAGACGTTTGTCCAACGACGTATCTCGTTAGTCTAGATATAGAAGACAGTTGTACAGACGGATCTCGTTAGTCTAGATATAGAAGACGTTTGTCCAACGACGTATCTCGTTAGTCTAGATATAGAAGACGGTTGTACAGACGGATCTCGTTAGTCTAGATATAGAAGAACGTTGTACAGACGGATCTCGTTAGTCTAGATATAGAAGACGGTTGTACAGACGGATCTCGTTAGTCTAGATATAGAAGACGGTTGTACAGACGGATCTCGTTAGTCTAGATATAGAAGACGGTTGTACAGACGGATCTCGTTAGTCTAGATATAGAAGACGGTTGTACAGACGGATCTCGTTAGTCTAGATATAGAAGACGTTTGTCCAACGACGTATCTCGTTAGTCTAGATATAGAAGACGGTTGTACAGACGGATCTCGTTAGTCTAGATATAGAAGAACGTTGTACAGACGGGTCTCGTGAGTCTAGATAGAGAAGACGGTTGTACAGACGGATCTCGTTAGTCTAGATATAGAAGACGGTTGTACAGACGGATCTCGTTAGTCTAGATATAGAAGACGGTTGTACAGACGGATCTCGTTAGTCTAGATATTGAAGACGGTTGTACAGACGGATCTCGTTAGTCTAGATATAGAAGATGGTTGTACAGACGGATCTCGTTAGTCTAGATATAGAAGACGGTTGTACAGACGGATCTCGTTAGTCTAGATATAGAAGACGGTTGTACAGACGGATCTCGTTAGTCTAGATATAGAAGACGGTTGTACAGACGGATCTCGTTAGTCTAGATATAGAAGACGTTTGTCCAACGACGTATCTCGTTAGTCTAGATATAGAAGACGGTTGTACAGACGGATCTCGTTAGTCTAGATATAGAAGAACGTTGTACAGACGGGTCTCGTGAGTCTAGATAGAGAAGACGGTTGTACAGACGGATCTCGTTAGTCTAGATATAGAAGACGGTTGTACAGACGGATCTCGTTAGTCTAGATATAGAAGACGGATGTACAGACGGATCTCGTTAGTCTAGATATAGAAGATGGTTGTACAACGATGTATCTCGTTCGTCTAGATATAGAAGGCGGTTGTACAGACGGATCTCGTTAGTCTAGATATAGAAGACGGTTGTACAGACGGATCCCGTTAGTCTAGATATAGAAGACGGTTGTATAAGGAGAGATCTCGTTAGTCTAGATATAGAAAACGGTTGTACAGACGGATCTCGTTAGTCTAGATAGAGAAGACGGTTGTACAGACGGATCTCGTTAGTCTAGATATAGAAGAACGTTGTGCAGACGGGTCTCGTTAGTCTAGATATAGAAGACGGTTGTACAGACGGATCTCGTTAGTCTAGATATAGAAGATGGTTGTACAACGATGTATCTCGTTCGTCTAGATATAGAAGGCGGTTGTACAGACGGATCTCGTTAGTCTAGATATAGAAGACGGTTGTACAGACGGATCTCGTTAGTCTAGATATAGAAGAACGTTGTACAGACGGGTCTCGTGAGTCTAGATAGAGAAGACGGTTGTACAGACGGATCTCGTTAGTCTAGATATAGAAGATGGTTGTACAACGATGTATCTCGTTCGTCTAGATATAGAAGGCGGTTGTACAGACGGATCTCGTTAGTCTAGATATAGAAGACGGTTGTACAGACGGATCCCGTTAGTCTAGATATAGAAGACGGTTGTATAACGAGAGATCTCGTTAGTCTAGATATAGAAAACGGTTGTACAGACGGATCTCGTTAGTCTAGATATAGAAGACGGTTGTACAGACGGATCTCGTTAGTCTAGATATAGAAGACGGTTGTACAGACGGATCTCGTTAGTCTAGATATTGAAGACGTTTGTCCAACGACGTATCTCGTTAGTCTAGATATAGAAGACGGTTGTACAGACGGATCTCGTTAGTCTAGATATAGAAGACGGTTGTACAGACGGATCTCGTTAGTCTAGATATAGAAGATGGTTGTACAACGATGTATCTCGTTCGTCTAGATATAGAAGGCGGTTGTACAGACGGATCTCGTTAGTCTAGATATAGAAGACGGTTGTACAGACGGATCCCGTTAGTCTAGATATAGAAGACGGTTGTATAACGAGAGATCTCGTTAGTCTAGATATAGAAAACGGTTGCACAGACGGATCTCGTTAGTCTAGATAGAGAAGACGGTTGTACAGACGGATCTCGTTAGTCTAGATATAGAAGAACGTTGTGCAGACGGGTCTCGTTAGTCTAGATATAGAAGACGGTTGTACAGACGGATCTCGTTAGTCTAGATATAGAAGACGGTTGTACAGACGGATCTCGTTATTCTAGATATAGAAGACGGTTGTACAGACGGATCTCGTTAGTCTAGATATAGAAGACGGTTGTACAGACGGATCTCGTTAGTCTAGATATAGAAGACGGTTGTACAGACGGATCTCGTTAGTCTAGATATAGAAGACGTTTGTCCAACGACGTATCTCGTTAGTCTAGATATAGAAGACGGTTGTACAGACGGATCTCGTTAGTCTAGATATAGAAGAACGTTGTACAGACGGGTCTCGTGAGTCTAGATAGAGAAGACGGTTGTACAGACGGATCTCGTTAGTCTAGATATAGAAGACGGTTGTACAGACGGATCTCGTTAGTCTAGATATAGAAGACGGTTGTACAGACGGATCTCGTTAGTCTAGATATTGAAGACGTTTGTCCAACGACGTATCTCGTTAGTCTAGATATAGAAGACGGTTGTACAGACGGATCTCGTTAGTCTAGATATAGAAGACGGTTGTACAGACGGATCTCGTTAGTCTAGATATAGAAGATGGTTGTACAACGATGTATCTCGTTCGTCTAGATATAGAAGGCGGTTGTACAGACGGATCTCGTTAGTCTAGATATAGAAGACGGTTGTACAGACGGATCCCGTTAGTCTAGATATAGAAGACGGTTGTATAACGAGAGATCTCGTTAGTCTAGATATAGAAAACGGTTGCACAGACGGATCTCGTTAGTCTAGATAGAGAAGACGGTTGTACAGACGGATCTCGTTAGTCTAGATATAGAAGAACGTTGTGCAGACGGGTCTCGTTAGTCTAGATATAGAAGACGGTTGTACAGACGGATCTCGTTAGTCTAGATATAGAAGACGGTTGTATAACGAGAGATCTCGTTAGTCTAGATATAGAAGACGGTTGTACAGACGGATCTCGTTAGTCTAGATATAGAAGACGGTTGTACAGCCGGATCTCGTTAGTCTAGATATAGAAGACGGTTGTACAGACGGATCTCGTTATTCTAGATATAGAAGACGGTTGTACAGACGGATCTCGTTAGTCTAGATATAGAAGACGGTTGTACAGACGGATCTCGTTAGTCTAGATATAGAAGACAGTTGTACAGACGGATCTCGTTAGTCTAGATATAGAAGACGTTTGTCCAACGACGTATCTCGTTAGTCTAGATATAGAAGACGGTTGTACAGACGGATCTCGTTAGTCTAGATATAGAAGAACGTTGTACAGACGGGTCTCGTGAGTCTAGATAGAGAAGACGGTTGTACAGACGGATCTCGTTAGTCTAGATATAGAAGACGGTTGTACAGACGGATCTCGTTAGTCTAGATATAGAAGACGGTTGTACAGACGGATCTCGTTAATCTAGATATTGAAGACGTTTGTCCAACGACGTATCTCGTTAGTCTAGATATAGAAGACGGTTGTACAGACGGATCTCGTTAGTCTAGATATAGAAGACGGTTGTACAGACGGATCTCGTTAGTCTAGATATAGAAGATGGTTGTACAACGATGTATCTCGTTCGTCTAGATATAGAAGGCGGTTGTACAGACGGATCTCGTTAGTCTAGATATAGAAGACGGTTGTACAGACGGATCCCGTTAGTCTAGATATAGAAGACGGTTGTATAACGAGAGATCTCGTTAGTCTAGATATAGAAAACGGTTGTACAGACGGATCGCGTTAGTCTAGATATAGAAGATGGTTGTACAACGACGTATCTCGTTAGTCTAGATATAGAAGGCGGTTGTACAGACGGATCTCGTTAGTCTAGATATAGAAGACGGTTGTACAGACGGATCTCGTTAGTCTAGATATTGAAGACGTTTGTCCAACGACGTATCTCGTTAGTCTAGATATAGAAGACAGTTGTACAGACGGATCTCGTTAGTCTAGATATAGAAGACGGTTGTACAGACGGATCTCGTTAGTCTAGATATAGAAGACGGTTGTACAGACGGATCTCGTTAGTCTAGATATAGAAGACAGTGGTACAGACGGATCTCGTTAGTCTAGATATAGAAGACAGTTGTACAGACGGATCTCGTTAGTCTAGATATAGAAGACGTTTGTCCAACGACGTATCTCGTTAGTCTAGATATAGAAGACGGTTGTACAGACGGATCTCGTTAGTCTAGATATAGAAGAACGTTGTGCAGGCGGGTCTCGTGAGTCTAGATAGAGAAGACGGTTGTACAGACGGATCTCGTTAGTCTAGATATAGAAGACGGTTGTGCAGACGGATCTCGTTAGTCTAGATATAAAAGACGGTTGTACAGACGGATCTCGTTAGTCTAGATATAGAGGACGGTTGTACAGACGGATCTCGTTAGTCTAGATATTGAAGACGTTTGTCCAACGACGTACCTCGTTAGTCTAGATATAGAAAACGGTTGTACAGACGGATCTCGTTAGTCTAGATATAGAAGAGGGTTGTACAACGACGGATCTCGTTAGTCTAGATATAGAAAACGGTTGTACAGACGGGTCTCGTGAGTCTAGATAGAGAAGACGGTTGTACAGACGGATCTCGTTAGTCTAGATATAGAAGACGGTTGTACAGACGGATCGCGTTAGTCTAGATATAGAAGATGGTTGTACAACGACGTATCTCGTTAGTCTAGATATAGAAGGCGGTTGTACAGACGGATCTCGTTAGTCTAGATATAGAAGACGGTTGTACAGACGGATCTCGTTAGTCTAGATATTGAAGACGTTTGTCCAACGACGTATCTCGTTAGTCTAGATATAGAAGACAGTGGTACAGACGGATCTCGTTAGTCTAGATAAAGAAGAAGGTTGTGCAGACGGGTCTCGTGAGTCTAGATAGAGAAGACGGTTGTACAGACGGGTCTCGTTAGTCTAGAT
Organism: Andrena bicolor; assembly: GCA_960531205.1. NCBI lineage: Eukaryota > Metazoa > Arthropoda > Insecta > Hymenoptera > Andrenidae > Andrena > Andrena bicolor. Next base: position 136,290 of record CAUIJW010000166.1, on the reverse strand, counting down.
ACAGAAGACGGTTGTATAGACGGATCTCATTAGTCTAGATATAGAAGACGGTTGTACAGACGGATCTCGTTATTCTAGATATAGAAGACGGTTGTACAGACGGATCCCGTTAGTCTAGATATAGAAGACGGTTGTATAACGACGTATCTCGTTAGTCTATATATAGAAGACGGTTGTACAGACGGATCTCGTTAGTCTAGATATAGAAGACGGTTGTACAGACGGATCCCGTTAGTCTAGATATACAAGACGGTTGTACAGACGGATCTCGTTAGTCTAGATATAGAAGACGGTTGTACAGACGGATCTCGTTAGTCTAGATATAGAAGACGGTTGTACAGACGGATCTCGTTAGTCTAGATATAGAAGACGGTTGTACAGACGGATCTCGTTATTCTAGATATAGAAGACGGTTGTACAGACGGATCTCGTTAGTCTAGATATAGAAGACGGTTGTACAGACGGATCTCGTTAGTCTAGATATAGAAGACGGTTGTACAGACGGATCTCGTTAGTCTAGATATAGAAGACGTTTGTCCAACGACGTATCTCGTTAGTCTAGATATAGAAGACCGTTGTACAGACGGATCTCGTTAGTCTAGATATAGAAGACGGTTGTACAGACGGATCTCGTTAGTCTAGATATAGAAGACGGTTGTACAGACGGATCTCGTTAGTCTAGATATAGAAGACGGTTGTACAGACGGATCTCGTTAGTCTAGATATTGAAGACGTTTGTCCAACGACGTATCTCGTTAGTCTAGATATAGAAGACGGTTGTACAGACGGATCTCGTTAGTCTAGATATTGAAGACGTTTGTCCAACGACGTATCTCGTTAGTCTAGATATAGAAGACGGTTGTACAGACGGATCTCGTTAGTCTAGATATAGAAGACGGTTGTACAGACGGATCTCGTTAGTCTAGATATAGAAGATGGTTGTACAACGACGTATCTCGTTCGTCTAGATATAGAAGGCGGTTGTACAGACGGATCTCGTTAGTCTAGATATAGAAGACGGTTGTACAGACGGATCTCGTTAGTCTAGATATTGAAGACGTTTGTCCAACGATGTACCTCGTTAGTCTAGATATAGAAAACGGTTGTACAGACGGATCTCGTTAGTCTAGATATAGAAGACGGTTGTACAACGACGGATCTCGTTAGTCTAGATATAGAAGACGGTTGTGCAGACGGATCTCGTTAGTCTAGATATAAAAGACGGTTGTACAGACGGATCTCGTTAGTCTAGATATAGAGGACGGTTGTACAGACGGATCTCGTTAGTCTAGATATTGAAGACGTTTGTCCAACGACGTACCTCGTTAGTCTAGATATAGAAAACGGTTGTACAGACGGATCTCGTTAGTCTAGATATAGAAGAGGGTTGTACAACGACGGATCTCGTTAGTCTAGATATAGAAAACGGTTGTACAGACGGGTCTCGTTAGTCTAGATATAGAAGACGGTTGTACAGACGGATCTCGTTAGTCTAGATATAGAGGACGGTTGTACAGACGGATCTCGTTAGTCTAGATATTGAAGACGTTTGTCCAACGACGTACCTCGTTAGTCTAGATATAGAAAACGGTTGTACAGACGGATCTCGTTAGCCTAGATATAGAAGACGGTTGTACAACGACGGATCTCGTTAGTCTAGATATAGAAAACGGTTGTACAGACGGGTCTCGTTAGTCTAGATATAGAAGACGGTTGTACAGACGGATCTCGTGAGTCTAGATATAGAAGACGGTTGTACAGGCGGATCTCGTTGGTCTAGATATAGAGGACGGTTGTACAGACGGATCTCGTTAGTCTAGATATAGAAGACGTTTGTCCAACGACGTATCTCGTTAGTCTAGATATAGAAGACGGTTGTACAGACGGATCGCGTTAGTCTAGATATAGAAGACGGTTGTACAGACGGATCCCGTTAGTCTAGATATAGAAGACGGTTGTATAACGAGAGATCTCGTTAGTCTAGATATAGAAAACGGTTGTACAGACGGATCGCGTTAGTCTAGATATAGAAGATGGTTGTACAACGACGTATCTCGTTAGTCTAGATATAGAAGGCGGTTGTACAGACGGATCTCGTTAGTCTAGATATAGAAGACGGTTGTACAGACGGATCTCGTTAGTCTAGATATTGAAGACGTTTGTCCAACGACGTATCTCGTTAGTCTAGATATAGAAGACAGTTGTACAGACGGATCTCGTTAGTCTAGATATAGAAGACGGTTGTACAGACGGATCTCGTTAGTCTAGATATAGAAGACGGTTGTACAGACGGATCTCGTTAGTCTAGATATTGAAGACGTTTGTCCAACGACGTATCTCGTTAGTCTAGATATAGAAGACGGTTGTACAGACGGATCTCGTTAGTCTAGATATAGAAGACGGTTGTACAGACGGATCTCGTTAGTCTAGATATAGAAGATGGTTGTACAACGACGTATCTCGTTCGTCTAGATATAGAAGGCGGTTGTACAGACGGATCTCGTTAGTCTAGATATAGAAGACGGTTGTACAGACGGATCTCGTTAGTCTAGATATTGAAGACGTTTGTCCAACGATGTACCTCGTTAGTCTAGATATAGAAAACGGTTGTACAGACGGATCTCGTTAGTCTAGATATAGAAGACGGTTGTACAACGACGGATCTCGTTAGTCTAGATATAGAAGACGGTTGTGCAGACGGATCTCGTTAGTCTAGATATAAAAGACGGTTGTACAGACGGATCTCGTTAGTCTAGATATAGAGGACGGTTGTACAGACGGATCTCGTTAGTCTAGATATTGAAGACGTTTGTCCAACGACGTACCTCGTTAGTCTAGATATAGAAAACGGTTGTACAGACGGATCTCGTTAGTCTAGATATAGAAGAGGGTTGTACAACGACGGATCTCGTTAGTCTAGATATAGAAAACGGTTGTACAGACGGGTCTCGTTAGTCTAGATATAGAAGACGGTTGTACAGACGGATCTCGTGCGTCTAGATATAGAAGACGGTTGTACAGGCGGATCTCGTTGGTCTAGATATAGAGGACGGTTGTACAGACGGATTTCGTTAGTCTAGATATAGATGACGGTTGTACAGACGGATCTCGTTAGTCTAGATATAGAAGAAGGTTGTACAGACGGGTCTCGTGAGTCTAGATAGAGAAGACGGTTGTACAGACGGATCTCGTTAGTCTAGATATAGAAGACAGTTGTACAGACGGATCTCGTTAGTCTAGATATAGAAGACGGTTGTACAGACGGATCTCGTTAGTCTAGATATAGAAGACGGTTGTACAGACGGATCTCGTTAGTCTAGATATTGAAGACGTTTGTCCAACGACGTATCTCGTTAGTCTAGATATAGAAGACGGTTGTACAGACGGATCTCGTTAGTCTAGATATAGAAGACGGTTGTACAGACGGATCTCGTTAGTCTAGATATAGAAGATGGTTGTACAACGACGTATCTCGTTCGTCTAGATATAGAAGGCGGTTGTACAGACGGATCTCGTTAGTCTAGATATAGAAGACGGTTGTACAGACGGATCTCGTTAGTCTAGATATTGAAGACGTTTGTCCAACGATGTACCTCGTTAGTCTAGATATAGAAAACGGTTGTACAGACGGATCTCGTTAGTCTAGATATAGAAGACGGTTGTACAACGACGGATCTCGTTAGTCTAGATATAGAAGACGGTTGTGCAGACGGATCTCGTTAGTCTAGATATAAAAGACGGTTGTACAGACGGATCTCGTTAGTCTAGATATAGAGGACGGTTGTACAGACGGATCTCGTTAGTCTAGATATTGAAGACGTTTGTCCAACGACGTACCTCGTTAGTCTAGATATAGAAAACGGTTGTACAGACGGATCTCGTTAGTCTAGATATAGAAGAGGGTTGTACAACGACGGATCTCGTTAGTCTAGATATAGAAAACGGTTGTACAGACGGGTCTCGTTAGTCTAGATATAGAAGACGGTTGTACAGACGGATCTCGTGCGTCTAGATATAGAAGACGGTTGTACAGGCGGATCTCGTTGGTCTAGATATAGAGGACGGTTGTACAGACGGATTTCGTTAGTCTAGATATAGATGACGGTTGTACAGACGGATCTCGTTAGTCTAGATATAGAAGAAGGTTGTACAGACGGGTCTCGTGAGTCTAGATAGAGAAGACGGTTGTACAGACGGATCTCGTTAGTCTAGATATAGAAGACGGTTGTACAGACGGATCTCGTTAGTCTAGATATAGAAGACGGTTGTACAGACGGATCTCGTTAGTCTAGATATAGAAGACAGTGGTACAGACGGATCTCGTTAGTCTAGATATAGAAGACGGTTGTACAGACGGATCTCGTTAGTCTAGATATAGAAGACGTTTGTCCAACGACGTATCTCGTTAGTCTAGATATAGAAGACGGTTGTACAGACGGATCTCGTTAGTCTAGATATAGAAGAACGTTGTACAGACGGGTCTCGTGAGTCTAGATAGAGAAGACGGTTGTACAGACGGATCTCGTTAGTCTAGATATTGAAGACGTTTGTCCAACGACGTATCTCGTTAGTCTAGATATAGAAGACAGTTGTACAGACGGATCTCGTTAGTCTAGATATAGAAGACGGTTGTACAGACGGATCTCGTTAGTCTAGATATAGAAGACGGTTGTACAGACGGATCTCGTTAGTCTAGATATAGAAGACAGTGGTACAGACGGATCTCGTTAGTCTAGATATTGAACTCGGTTGTACAGACGGATCTCGTTAGTCTAGATATAGAAGACGTTTGTCCAACGACGTATCTCGTTAGTCTAGATATAGAAGACGGTTGTACAGACGGATCTCGTTAGTCTAGATATAGAAGAACGTTGTACAGACGGGTCTCGTGAGTCTAGATAGAGAAGACGGTTGTACAGACGGATCTCGTTAGTCTAGATATAGAAGACGGTTGTACAGACGGATCTCGTTAGTCTAGATATAGAAGACGGTTGTACAGACGGATCTCGTTAGTCTAGATATTGAAGACGTTTGTCCAACGACGTATCTCGTTAGTCTAGATATAGAAGACGGTTGTACAGACGTATCTCGTTAGTCTAGATATAGAAGACAGTGGTACAGACGGATCTCGTTAGTCTAGATATAGAAGACGGTTGTACAGACGGATCCCGTTAGTCTAGATATAGAAGACGGTTGTACAGACGGATCTCGTTAGTCTAGATATAGAAGACGGTTGTATAACGAGAGATCTCGTTAGTCTAGATATAGAAGACGGTTGTACAGACGGATCTCGTTAGTTTAGATATAGAAGACGGTTGTACAGACGGATCTCGTTAGTCTAGATATAGAAGACGGTTGTACAGACGGATCTCGTTAGTCTAGATATAGAAGACGTTTGTCCAACGACGTATCTCGTTAGTCTAGATATAGAAGACGGTTGTACAGACGGATCTCGTTAGTCTAGATATAGAAGACGGTTGTACAGACGGATCTCGTTAGTCTAGATATTGAAGACGTTTGTCCAACGACGTATCTCGTTAGTCTAGATATAGAAGACGGTTGTACAGACGGATCTCGTTAGTCTAGATATAGAAGACGGTTGTACAGACGGATCTCGTTAGTCTAGATATAGAAGATGGTTGTACAACGACGTATCTCGTTCGTCTAGATATAGAAGGCGGTTGTACAGACGGATCTCGTTAGTCTAGATATAGAAGACGGTTGTACAGACGGATCTCGTTAGTCTAGATATAGAAGACGGTTGTACAACGACGGATCTCGTTAGTCTAGATATAGAAGACGGTTGTGCAGACGGATCTCGTTAGTCTAGATATAAAAGACGGTTGTACAGACGGATCTCGTTAGTCTAGATATAGAGGACGGTTGTACAGACGGATCTCGTTAGTCTAGATATTGAAGACGTTTGTCCAACGACGTACCTCGTTAGTCTAGATATAGAAAACGGTTGTACAGACGGATCTCGTTAGTCTAGATATAGAAGAACGTTGTACAGACGGATCTCGTTAGTCTAGATATAGAAGACGGTTGTACAGACGGATCCCGTTAGTCTAGATATAGAAGACGGTTGTATAACGAGAGATCTCGTTAGTCTAGATATAGAAAACGGTTGTACAGACGGATCTCGTTAGTCTAGATAGAGAAGACGGTTGTACAGACGGATCTCGTTAGTCTAGATATAGAGGACGGTTGTACAGACGGATCTCGTTAGTCTAGATATAGAAGACGGTTGTACAGACGGATCTCGTTAGTCTAGATATTGAAGACGTTTGTCCAACGACGTATCTCGTTAGTCTAGATATAGAAGACAGTTGTACAGACGGATCTCGTTAGTCTAGATATAGAAGACGGTTGTACAGACGGATCTCGTTAGTCTAGATATAGAAGACGGTTGTACAGACGGATCTCGTTAGTCTAGATATAGAAGACAGTGGTACAGACGGATCTCGTTAGTCTAGATATAGAAGACGGTTGTACAGACGGATCTCGTTAGTCTAGATATAGAAGACGTTTGTCCAACGACGTATCTCGTTAGTCTAGATATAGAAGACGGTTGTACAGACGGATCTCGTTAGTCTAGATATAGAAGAACGTTGTGCAGGCGGGTCTCGTGAGTCTAGATAGAGAAGACGGTTGTACAGACGGATCTCGTTAGTCTAGATATTGAAGACGGTTGTGCAGACGGATCTCGTTAGTCTAGATATAAAAGACGGTTGTACAGACGGATCTCGTTAGTCTAGATATAGAGGACGGTTGTACAGACGGATCTCGTTAGTCTAGATATTGAAGACGTTTGTCCAACGACGTACCTCGTTAGTCTAGATATAGAAAACGGTTGTACAGACGGATCTCGTTAGTCTAGATATAGAAGAGGGTTGTACAACGACGGATCTCGTTAGTCTAGATATAGAAAACGGTTGTACAGACGGGTCTCGTGAGTCTAGATAGAGAAGATGGTTGTACAGACGGGTCTCGTGAGTCTAGATAGAGAAGACGGTTGTACAGACGGATCGCGTTAGTCTAGATATAGAAGACGGTTGTACAGACGGATCCCGTTAGTCTAGATATAGAAGACGGTTGTATAACGAGAGATCTCGTTAGTCTAGATATAGAAAACGGTTGTACAGACGGATCGCGTTAGTCTAGATATAGAAGATGGTTGTACAACGACGTATCTCGTTAGTCTAGATATAGAAGGCGGTTGTACAGACGGATCTCGTTAGTCTAGATATAGAAGACGGTTGTACAGACGGATCTCGTTAGTCTAGATATTGAAGACGTTTGTCCAACGACGTATCTCGTTAGTCTAGATATAGAAGACAGTGGTACAGACGGATCTCGTTAGTCTAGATATAGAAGAAGGTTGTGCAGACGGGTCTCGTGAGTCTAGATAGAGAAGACGGTTGTACAGACGGGTCTCGTTAGTCTAGATACAGAAGACGGTTGTATAGACGGATCTCATTAGTCTAGATATAGAAGACGGTTGTACAGACGGATCTCGTTATTCTAGATATAGAAGACGGTTGTACAGACGGATCCCGTTAGTCTAGATATAGAAGACGGTTGTATAACGACGTATCTCGTTAGTCTATATATAGAAGACGGTTGTACAGACGGATCTCGTTAGTCTAGATTTAGAAGACGGTTGTACAGACGGATCCCGTTAGTCTAGATATAGAAGACGGTTGTACAGACGGATCTCGTTAGTCTAGATATAGAAGACGGTTGTATAACGAGAGATCTCGTTAGTCTAGATATAGAAGACGGTTGTACAGACGGATCTCGTTAGTCTAGATATTGAAGACGTTTGTCCAACGACGTATCTCGTTAGTCTAGATATAGAAGACGGTTGTACAGACGGATCTCGTTAGTCTAGATATAGAAGACGGTTGTACAGACGGATCTCGTTAGTCTAGATATAGAAGATGGTTGTACAACGACGTATCTCGTTCGTCTAGATATAGAAGGCGGTTGTACAGACGGATCTCGTTAGTCTAGATATAGAAGACGGTTGTACAGACGGATCTCGTTAGTCTAGATATTGAAGACGTTTGTCCAACGACGTACCTCGTTAGTCTAGATATAGAAAGCGGTTGTACAGACGGATCTCGTTAGTCTAGATATAGAAGACGGTTGTACAACGACGGATCTCGTTAGTCTAGATATAGAAGACGGTTGTGCAGACGGATCTCGTTAGTCTAGATATAAAAGACGGTTGTACAGACGGATCTCGTTGGTCTAGATATAGAGGACGGTTGTACAGACGGATCTCGTTAGTCTAGATATTGAAGACGTTTGTCCAACGACGTACCTCGTTAGTCTAGATATAGAAAACGGTTGTACAGACGGATCTCGTTAGTCTAGATATAGAAGACGGTTGTACAACGACGGATCTCGTTAGTCTAGATATAGAAAACGGTTGTACAGACGGGTCTCGTTAGTCTAGATATAGAAGACGGTTGTACAGACGGATCTCGTGAGTCTAGATATAGAAGACGGTTGTACAGGCGGATCTCGTTGGTCTAGATATAGAGGACGGTTGTACAGACGGATCTCGTTAGTCTAGATATAGAAGACGTTTGTCCAACGACGTATCTCGTTAGTCTACATATAGAAGACGGTTGTACAGACGGATCGCGTTAGTCTAGATATAGAAGACGGTTGTACAGACGGATCCCGTTAGTCTAGATATAGAAGACGGTTGTATAACGAGAGATCTCGTTAGTCTAGATATAGAAAACGGTTGTACAGACGGATCGCCTTAGTCTAGATATAGAAGACAGTTGTACAGACGGATCTCGTTAGTCTAGATATAGAAGACGGTTGTACAGACGGATCTCGTTAGTCTAGATATAGAAGAACGTTGTGCAGGCGGGTCTCGTGAGTCTAGATAGAGAAGACGGTTGTACAGACGGATCTCGTTAGTCTAGATATTGAAGACGGTTGTGCAGACGGATCTCGTTAGTCTAGATATAAAAGACGGTTGTACAGACGGATCTCGTTAGTCTAGATATAGAGGACAGTTGTACAGACGGATCTCGTTAGTCTAGATATTGAAGACGTTTGTCCAACGACGTACCTCGTTAGTCTAGATATAGAAAACGGTTGTACAGACGGATCTCGTTAGTCTAGATATAGAAGAGGGTTGTACAACGACGGATCTCGTTAGTCTAGATATAGAAAACGGTTGTACAGACGGGTCTCGTGAGTCTAGATACAGAAGACGGTTGTACAGACGGGTCTCGTGAGTCTAGATAGAGAAGACGGTTGTACAGACGGATCGCGTTAGTCTAGATATAGAAGACGGTTGAACAGACGGATCCCGTTAGTCTAGATATAGAAGACGGTTGTATAACGAGAGATCTCGTTAGTCTAGATATAGAAAACGGTTGTACAGACGGATCGCGTTAGTCTAGATATAGAAGATGGTTGTACAACGACGTATCTCGTTAGTCTAGATATAGAAGGCGGTTGTACAGACGGATCTCGTTAGTCTAGATATAGAAGACGGTTGTACAGACGGATCTCGTTAGTCTAGATATTGAAGACGTTTGTCCAACGACGTATCTCGTTAGTCTAGATATAGAAGACAGTGGTACAGACGGATCTCGTTAGTCTAGATATAGAAGAAGGTTGTGCAGACGGGTCTCGTGAGTCTAGATAGAGAAGACGGTTGTACAGACGGGTCTCGTTAGTCTAGATACAGAAGACGGTTGTATAGACGGATCTCATTAGTCTAGATATAGAAGACGGTTGTACAGACGGATCTCGTTATTCTAGATATAGAAGACGGTTGTACAGACGGATCCCGTTAGTCTAGATATAGAAGACGGTTGTATAACGACGTATCTCGTTAGTCTATATATAGAAGACGGTTGTACAGACGGATCTCGTTAGTCTAGATTTAGAAGACGGTTGTACAGACGGATCCCGTTAGTCTAGATATAGAAGACGGTTGTACAGACGGATCTCGTTAGTCTAGATATAGAAGACGGTTGTATAACGAGAGATCTCGTTAGTCTAGATATAGAAGACGGTTGTACAGACGGATCTCGTTAGTCTAGATATTGAAGACGTTTGTCCAACGACGTATCTCGTTAGTCTAGATATAGAAGACGGTTGTACAGACGGATCTCGTTAGTCTAGATATAGAAGAGGGTTGTACAACGACGGATCTCGTTAGTCTAGATATAGAAAACGGTTGTACAGACGGGTCTCGTGAGTCTAGATACAGAAGACGGTTGTACAGACGGGTCTCGTGAGTCTAGATAGAGAAGACGGTTGTACAGACGGATCGCGTTAGTCTAGATATAGAAGACGGTTGAACAGACGGATCCCGTTAGTCTAGATATAGAAGACGGTTGTATAACGAGAGATCTCGTTAGTCTAGATATAGAAAACGGTTGTACAGACGGATCGCGTTAGTCTAGATATAGAAGATGGTTGTACAACGACGTATCTCGTTAGTCTAGATATAGAAGGCGGTTGTACAGACGGATCTCGTTAGTCTAGATATAGAAGACGGTTGTACAGACGGATCTCGTTAGTCTAGATATTGAAGACGTTTGTCCAACGACGTATCTCGTTAGTCTAGATATAGAAGACAGTGGTACAGACGGATCTCGTTAGTCTAGATATAGAAGAAGGTTGTGCAGACGGGTCTCGTGAGTCTAGATAGAGAAGACGGTTGTACAGACGGGTCTCGTTAGTCTAGATACAGAAGACGGTTGTATAGACGGATCTCATTAGTCTAGATATAGAAGACGGTTGTACAGACGGATCTCGTTATTCTAGATATAGAAGACGGTTGTACAGACGGATCCCGTTAGTCTAGATATAGAAGACGGTTGTATAACGACGTATCTCGTTAGTCTATATATAGAAGACGGTTGTACAGACGGATCTCGTTAGTCTAGATTTAGAAGACGGTTGTACAGACGGATCCCGTTAGTCTAGATATAGAAGACGGTTGTACAGACGGATCTCGTTAGTCTAGATATAGAAGACGGTTGTATAACGAGAGATCTCGTTAGTCTAGATATAGAAGACGGTTGTACAGACGGATCTCGTTAGTCTAGATATTGAAGACGTTTGTCCAACGACGTATCTCGTTAGTCTAGATATAGAAGACGGTTGTACAGACGGATCTCGTTAGTCTAGATATAGAAGACGGTTGTACAGACGGATCTCGTTAGTCTAGATATAGAAGATGGTTGTACAACGACGTATCTCGTTCGTCTAGATATAGAAGGCGGTTGTACAGACGGATCTCGTTAGTCTAGATATAGAAGACGGTTGTACAGACGGATCTCGTTAGTCTAGATATTGAAGACGTTTGTCCAACGACGTACCTCGTTAGTCTAGATATAGAAAGCGGTTGTACAGACGGATCTCGTTAGTCTAGATATAGAAGACGGTTGTACAACGACGGATCTCGTTAGTCTAGATATAGAAGACGGTTGTGCAGACGGATCTCGTTAGTCTAGATATAAAAGACGGTTGTACAGACGGATCTCGTTGGTCTAGATATAGAGGACGGTTGTACAGACGGATCTCGTTAGTCTAGATATTGAAGACGTTTGTCCAACGACGTACCTCGTTAGTCTAGATATAGAAAACGGTTGTACAGACGGATCTCGTTAGTCTAGATATAGAAGACGGTTGTACAACGACGGATCTCGTTAGTCTAGATATAGAAAACGGTTGTACAGACGGGTCTCGTTAGTCTAGATATAGAAGACGGTTGTACAGACGGATCTCGTGAGTCTAGATATAGAAGACGGTTGTACAGGCGGATCTCGTTGGTCTAGATATAGAGGACGGTTGTACAGACGGATCTCGTTAGTCTAGATATAGAAGACGTTTGTCCAACGACGTATCTCGTTAGTCTACATATAGAAGACGGTTGTACAGACGGATCGCGTTAGTCTAGATATAGAAGACGGTTGTACAGACGGATCCCGTTAGTCTAGATATAGAAGACGGTTGTATAACGAGAGATCTCGTTAGTCTAGATATAGAAAACGGTTGTACAGACGGATCGCGTGAGTCTAGATATAGAAGATGGTTGTACAACGACGTATCTCGTTAGTCTAGATATAGAAGGCGGTTGTACAGACGGATCTCGTTAGTCTAGATATAGGAGACGGTTGTACAGACGGATCTCGTTAGTCTAGATATTGAAGACGTTTGTCCAACGACGTATCTCGTTAGTCTAGATATAGAAGACAGTTGTACAGACGGATCTCGTTAGTCTAGATATAGAAGACGGTTGTACAGACGGATCTCGTTAGTCTAGATATAGAAGAGGGTTGTACAACGACGGATCTCGTTAGTCTAGATATAGAAAACGGTTGTACAGACGGGTCTCGTTAGTCTAGATATAGAAGACGGTTGTACAGACGGATCTCGTGCGTCTAGATATAGAAGACGGTTGTACAGGCGGATCTCGTTGGTCTAGATATAGAGGACGGTTGTACAGACGGATTTCGTTAGTCTAGATATAGATGACGGTTGTACAGACGGATCTCGTGAGTCTAGATAGAGAAGACGGTTGTACAGACGGATCTCGTTAGTCTAGATATTGAAGACGTTTGTCCAACGACGTATCTCGTTAGTCTAGATATAGAAGACAGTTGTACAGACGGATCTCGTTAGTCTAGATATAGAAGACGGTTGTACAGACGGATCTCGTTAGTCTAGATATAGAAGACGGTTGTACAGACGGATCTCGTTAGTCTAGATATAGAAGACAGTGGTACAGACGGATCTCGTTAGTCTAGATATAGAAGACGGTTGTACAGACGGATCTCGTTAGTCTAGATATAGAAGACGGTTGTATAACGACGTATCTCGTTAGTCTATATATAGAAGACGGTTGTACAGACGGATCTCGTTGGTCTAGATATAGAAGACGGTTGTACAGACGGATCCCGTTAGTCTAGATATAGAAGACGGTTGTACAGACGGATCTCGTTAGTCTAGATATAGAAGACGGTTGTATAACGAGAGATCTCGTTAGTCTAGATATAGAAGACGGTTGTACAGACGGATCTCGTTAGTCTAGATATAGAAGACGGTTGTACAGCCGGATCTCGTTAGTCTAGATATAGAAGACGGTTGTACAGACGGATCTCGTTATTCTAGATATTAGAAGACGGTTGTACAGACGGATCTCGTTAGTCTAGATATAGAAGACGGTTGTACAGACGGATCTCGTTAGTCTAGATATAGAAGACGGTTGTACAGACGGATCTCGTTAGTCTAGATATAGAAGACGGTTGTACAGACGGATCTCGTTATTCTAGATATAGAAGACGGTTGTACAGACGGATCTCGTTAGTCTAGATATAGAAGACGGTTGTACAGACGGATCTCGTTAGTCTAGATATAGAAGACGGTTGTACAGACGGATCTCGTTAGTCTAGATATAGAAGACGTTTGTCCAACGACGTATCTCGTTAGTCTAGATATAGAAGACAGTGGTACAGACGGATCTCGTTAGTCTAGATATAGAAGACGGTTGTACAGACGGATCTCGTTAGTCTAGATATAGAAGACGTTTGTCCAACGACGTATCTCGTTAGTCTAGATATAGAAGACGGTTGTACAGACGGATCTCGTTAGTCTAGATATAGAAAACGGTTGTACAGACGGGTCTCGTTAGTCTAGATATAGAAGACGGTTGTACAGACGGATCTCGTGACCCCCTCCAGGGTCAACCGCCTTGAGCGTGGTGAGGGGGCTCTGGGAAAGCGGCTATGTTCCCCTTCGGACGCTGCGCGAGGTAACTGTTCCTCGCGCAGTAGCTGATGGGGGACGCTGCCTTCCTGGCTAAGGGTTGACCAAAAGCAGACGTGGGCCGGATCCCACGCAGTATAGGAGGTGGGCGTCGTTACCCAGTCGGGTCCCCCCTGCATCCCATGCGCGCCACCGGGCGTATGCGGGATGCTCGCCCCCCCTTGTGTGTCGTGTCTCCCCCCTGCCCCCTTTTGTATTTTGTCTCTGTCCCCCCCTCCCCGCCCTCCCTGCCCTATGCGCGCTTCGTCGTAGCGGGGCGGGAGTTGCGGGTCACCCCCCTCCTTCCTGCATCCCCGTCCCAGCGCGCTTCGGCGTATGCAGGATGTGGTGGTGCAGGCCCCCTCCCCCCCCCTCCCGCCCTATGCGCGCTTCGACGTAGCGGGGTGGCCTGGGGTGGGGTCTGTCCCTTATCTGCTCCGCGCCCCGTCCTATGCGCGTTTCGGACGTATGCGGGATGGGACGTTGGGGCACCCCCCCCCCTCCCTGTTACCCCCGTCCTATGCGCGCCTCGGCGTTGCGGGACGCGGTGGTTCAGGACGACCCTGCCCCCCTTCCCTCCTGTGCCCGCACCCTATGCGCGCCTCGGCGTATGCGGGGTGTGGTGGTGCAGGTGGGCCCCCCCTAGACCCCCCAAGATCCCCCCCCCCCCCACCCCATGCGCGTCCCTGACGTATGCGGGGTGGGTGGGTGACTCTCCCCGTCCTCCTCCCCTCCTAGTCGTTTCCCTCCCTCCTCATCCCATGCGCGCTTCGGCGTATGCGGGATGGGTGTGTACTCGTGTATCCCTCCTTGTGTCCTCCCATCCCATGCGCGCTTCGACGTATGCGGGATGGGTTGTGTGATTGTCTCCCCTTTCCTGTGCCGCCCCCCCCCATCCCATGCGCGCCGCGGCGTATGCGGGATGGGTGCGTGTTTTCCCCCCTTTCCCCCCTGCCCCCCCGCCCAATGCGCGCTTCGGCGTATGCGGGACGTGGTGGGGTGGGCCCCCCTGCTCCCTACCCCTCTTCCCCCCCATCCCATGCGCGTCATGTGACGTATGCGGGATGGGGTCCTGTGGTTCGTCTTTTTCGCGGTGTGCCCGGGGGTGCTTTCTCCCCTTTTGCCTCTAATCCCCCCCGGATCTTTACCCTGCGGGCGCTGTGCACGCATTCGTTGGTGATCGGGATTGGTACTTCCCCTCGGGTGGTTCCCCCCCCCTTTCGCTGTTGCGACGGGACGGGTGGGGCCCTCCGTTGGGGTCCCGATGCGTGCGGCGTCTGGAACGCGGACTCCGGCTTTTGTTGGGAGTACGAGTGGCACCCCGTGGGTGCGACCCATACGGCCTGGGATTGGACGCTTTGCAGCACTAGGGGTCCGGCCGTCTTCTTTGCTGCTACGACCGCTCATCGGGTCGAGTGTTTGGCGAAATCCGCTGGGCGGTAGGGCCGTCGCCCTTAAGACATCTTCCAATGTCATGTCAGTGTATAGCCGAGCCTCGGATGTAAAAAACTCGGCGAACCCTGAAGTGATGGCGGGGCCCCCACGCAATGATGGTAGCGTGGTGGGAGATAAGGTTACCATTGACACCGTGCTGACGCAGCGGGCCGGTGCCACCGGGGAGGCCTCCCCGGAAGAAGCCACAGCTGTGGACCATGGCAAGAGCTTAAATGTATTCGAGAAGGACACGGTTCGGAGAGGTGCGTTAGGCGGGAGTGGGACTTGGCTCCAAAGAGCCGAGTCGGTGAGGGTGGACCTGGGGAAGTGTCTCGTCCCCGAGACCCCCTCACCCAAAGAGAAGGCGGGTAGGAGGATGGGCCAACCCCCGCCCGAGTCTGTGCACCTCTCATTGGGGGGTGCCTCGGAGGAACCGCCTACGGGGATATTCAAGGGGAGGGGTCTGACAAGGACCCCTCCGCCCTCGACCCCGTCCGGGTCCGGAACCCAGGAGTTGGCCCCCAAAAACATAGCAGCGGAGGAGGTGGTGGAGAGCTCGACCTCGGGGGCCGACCAAGCACTCGAAGCACTCGAAGACCTGGGTGATAACCCGGGTGAACGGAATGCGGCGGCAGCCGTCGTGGCTAACTCGACGGTGCCACCCACACAAGGTGCGACGGTAAAAGCCGCTGTTGCCGCAACCCAGAGCGGAGGCGGCATCCCGGACGGGGTCGCAGGCCTCCGTCTGGCCGAAGCAGCCACCCTTCTAAGGAGGGTGCTGGGTGACTGTAGCAAGGCCAATGGGGAGTTCGCTGAGAGGAAGGCGTCAGCGAAAGTGGCCTCGGTGAAGCTCTTCCAGGAACTCCTCAGCAGAATCTCCAGGAGGTGCGAGAGGGCGGCAACGATGATTGCGGAGGTTGCCGCCGCTGGGGAGGTCTCCAGGTGGAAGGAGGCCCCCAGAATGTTTACGATGGAGCGGGGAACCCAGTGTTCCCCCCCGAGCGATCGGGTCAGGAATACGGGTGGGAGCCTCCCCCAATCCGTACCCCCTGGCGGTGCGGCCCAGAGGCCTCCTGGTACGGGGGTAAGTAAGAGGACGAGAGACTCCCCGTCGCCGCCGCAGGAGGCGAACAAGAAGAGGGCCCTGACGGAGGCCGGAGAGGGCTTGCCGGCGGGACTGGCGGATATAGCCGGGGTTGGTGAACCCCCACCGGAGGGAGCCGCGTCTCTGGCTCCCCTCGAGGAGGTGGGGTCACCCCCGGGGAATGAGAGGGAGAGTGAGGGGCCCATGGCCGCGGTCAGGTCGAAGGGCCAGATAAGGAGGGAGCGCAAGGAGGCCAGAGCCAGGGACCTCCAGGCCCAGAAGCTTACCGCTGGCCCATCTACGGGGCAGTGGGAGCTAGGGAAGGGCCTGCCCCCCCAACAGTGGCCGCTGCTGCAGCCGACTCTAGCGACTATGCAGTCGCAGCTGTGGCCGCAGTGGCCCTCTCCTCCCCAGGGGCCTGACCGGGTCGCACAGCGACTCCAGTGGCCCCCCCTGCCGGGACAGCAGCAGCAGCAACAACCGCTCCTGCAGCAGAAGCAGCAGCAGCAATATCTGCAGCAACAACAGCGGCTGCAGCAGCAACAACAACAGCTGCAGCAACAGCTGCTGCAGCTCCAGCAGCAACAGCAGCTGCTGCAGCAGCAGCGGCCGCCACCGGCGCTGTCCCTGCCCCGCAAACAACAACCGCGGCAGGCGCAGGGAGGGCAGGTGGGGTCTCCCGGGACCCCCGGCAAGCCCAGGGGGGCTAAGTCTAGGGGCGGTCAGGAGGACAAGAAGATTCCTCCTCCTCCCCCGAAGCCCCCTCCCCAAGCGAGGAAAAGACCCGAGGCGATCCTTGTAAGGGTCCCCCCAACGGCGACGTACCTGGAGAGCTACAAGCTCCTCCTTTCGAAGGGCAGGGAGACCCTGACGGGGTTTAAAGGCGTTAAGAAATCCCGTCAGGGACATATCCTACTGGAAATTGAGAAGGGCACGAATGCGGAGGCTCTGGCCCTAAATATAAGAACGAAGATCGGAGCAGGGCTGGTCTGCACCCCGCTGCAGAATCGGGTGTCCCTAGAAATTAGGGATTTGGACCCAATGGTCGAGGGCCCCGAAATACTGCAGGACCTAGGTGGGGCCCTCAAGGTCCCCCCGGAGGGACTTAAGTTAAGGACCCTGAGGTTGGGCCCGAGGGGCACCCAGACAGCGGTGGTGGAGGCCGCCCTGAACGACCTGAGCAACCTCCGCGATGGCGGGGTCCGCTTCAGGTCGGGCCTCACGTGGGCCAGGGCCAGAGTCCTCCCCCGCATCACGAGGTGCTTTAGATGCCATATGGCAGGTCATATGGCGAGGGAGTGCCCTACCGTGGAGGAGGGGAAGGAGCTTTGTAGGAGGTGCGGGGCGACCGACCACCTAATAGCTCAGTGCTCCAACCCCCCCAAGTGCGGGATATGTTCGAAGGAGGGGCTGACGGGGCCCAGGATCGCCCATGTCACGGCGTCCCTGGCGTGCCCGTCTAACAGGCCGTCCAGCGGTGCTTCTAAACCCAGGACGGAGCCGAGGGGTCATGGTGGCAATGGCCCGGGACATGGCCCTTAGGATCGCCCAGATTAATTTGAATAGGTGTCGCCTTGCCCAGGACATGATGGAGCACACCATGTCCGAGCTGGCGGTAGACGTGGTCATCATTTCCGAGCCCTACCGCCAGCAGAGATACTGGTTCAACGACGCGTACGGGGATGCGGCCATCTGGGTGACCGGCTTTAATGGCCATTTTCCCACGATGTGGCGCCCGGTGGTCGCAAATGGAGTAGCAGCTGTCAGCTGGGAGGATAAGGTCCTCCTCAGCTGCTACTGTTCCCCCAGGACAAAGCTCCCGGAGTTCGGGAGCTTTCTCGACTCAATCGAGGGGATCCTCGTTGAGAAGAGAGCGGCGGGTTTTGGAGTTGTGCTGGCGGGGGACTGGAACGCGAGGTCCCCCGCCTGGGGGGGTTGCCGTCAGGACAGAAAGGGGACGGCAATCCTGGACCTGTTGGGGAGGCACGGGCTGGTGCCTGCAAGGGTCCCCGACAGGTACAAACATACGTTTGAGCGCAATGGGCGCAAGTCGTTTATCGACATAATGTCGGTGGATCGGGTCACTGCCCGAGGACTTAGAAGCGAGGTCCTCAGGCAGCCCTCGTACTCGGACCACAGCTACGTGCTACATAGTATCAGCAGGAGGACGGGAGGTCCCGCACATGCTGTGGTCTGTCGGCGGTACTCGACAAAGGGGATGGATCCTGACGAGGTGGCCCGGGTCTTCGGACACCTAAACGACCACGGGCCTAACGATCAGGGGGTACTGGTGCCCGCCGACGAGTCGAGGGCTGAAAGGTTGCAGAGGACCCTCGAGGAAGTGACTCGTTCCACCTTGCCGTTGAAGCCCCTTCCGCGGGGCTCGCGGAAACCTAACGGCTGGTGGAACGAGGCATCGCCGAAGCCCGGAGGGAGTCCTTCCGGAAACGGAGGTCCTTCCAGAAGAAGAGAAAGAGGAAGGCCGCGGACGTCGAGGTGGCCAGGCTGGCCTACTTTGACGCCTGCAAAACGGTCCAGGTCAAGATCTGGAGGGCCAAAGAGGCCCAATGGAGGGACCTCCACGCGCTGGTGGACGTCGATCCCTGGGGGAAGCCTTACAAGGCCGTTATGTCCCGTTTGAAGGGCCCCCCCCAGAGGCTCGTGATGTCGCCAGCGCAGGTCCGGGAAGCTATCGGGACCCTCTTCGTCACCCCCCGTGCACCACCAATAACCCCCCCCTATTCCCTCTCAGGGACGGGGGGTGTGCCCAACCGGGGGGTGGCTATGCCCGACAACGAGGACATCGCGCGGACCATAGGGGGCGTCAGCGACGCAATGGTGTGGGATGCCGTGGGGCGGATAAGACCCAAGAAGGCCCCCGGCATGGACGCTGTCCCGTCCGAGGTGGTCGCCTGCGTCGCGAAGGCGTTCCCCTCGGAAATCATGGAGATGGTCCGCGACACGTTAAGGCGGGGGACGATTCCCCCGTCCTGGAAGAGGGCTAGAGTGGTCCTGATCCCGAAGCCGGGTAAGGACCCTATGACTCCCGGGGCTTTCAGACCCATAAGCGTGCTCCCCGCCTTGAGTAAGGTGTGGGTGCACATTATCAAGGCGATAATCGAGGGTCAAATCGGCAGTGACCCGTTCCACCCTAGCCAGTTTGGCTTTAGGAGGGGCCGTGGCACGGTGAACGCGATCCTCGAGGTCACCAGCTTCGCGGAAGGCTGTGTGGCCAAAACCAAGAAGAGGTTATGTGCCATGGTCACCTTGGACGTTAAAAATGCGTTCAACACCCTGGGCTGGGACCTGATCCTTGCGGAGTTGGACAGGAGAGGGGTGTCAAGGGCCGTCCAGAGAGTAATGAGAGACTACCTCTCCGATAGGTGGGTGACGGCCTACACCCCCCAGGAACGAGTCGATAGGGAGATCGTGGCGGGTGTCCCGCAAGGATCGGTCCTAGGCCCGTTCTTATGGAACTTAGTGTACGACGGAATGATAACCGCCCTTAACACGGGGCGGTTTATGAAGGCGGTTGCATACGCGGACGACCTTGCCCTGCTTTTCTCGGCCAGGGATGTTCCGCAATTGGAGGCGATGATGGGGGCCGCGATGGGCAAGGTCGCGCAATGGTTCGGGACGGCTGGCCTGGAGATTGCCACCCACAAAACCGAAGTGGTTTTGTTGGCTGGCCTAAGGTCGTCCAAGATTAGGGACTTTGACATCCTGGGGGCGAAATGTGTCTCGGGGCAGTCACTCCGGTACCTGGGAGTGACGTTGGATTGCAGGAGGCGTTTCAAAGTTCACCTCAGCGACGCGACATTGCGAGCTGATAAGCTCGTCGGAGCGCTCGCGTCTCTCCTGCCCAACACCAGGGGTCCCTCGAGACACGCCAGGCGCTTGTATTACGCGGTTTGGGAGTCGGTGGTCCTGTATGCCGCCCCGGCGTGGGCCGGGGCCCTTAGCGTCAAAGTTAACAGGGCCATCCTGAGACGCTCTCAGAGGTCGGCCCTGGTCAGGACCACCACCGCATATAGGACCGTGGCGCACCAGGCGGTCTGCGTCCTGGCTGGCAGAATGCCCCTGGACGTCAAGGCCGGAATGATGAGGGCTGTGTTCCTTGCCTCCGCTGGGGACCCGGTTAGTAGGGGTCCCCCCGCCGATGCGGGGGCTCGTGCGAGGATCACGGCCCTCAAAAGGAGGGCCCTTGAAGAGGCCATGAACACCTGGCAGTCCCTCTGGGACGATTTCGACAGGGATAACTGGACCCGGAGGCTGATAGCCTCCGTCCGTACATTCTGCGAGGGGAGTACGCTTCTCCAGATGGATTTCTGGACAATGCAGCTGCTCACCTCGCACGGGTCCTTTGCCTCCTTCCGGGTCCGACTCGGCAAGGCCAGCAGCGCGGCCTGTGGCGACTGTGGGGCACCCCGAGACGATGCGGAGCACGTCTTGACCGCTTGCC
Organism: Andrena bicolor; assembly: GCA_960531205.1. Classification (NCBI taxonomy): domain Eukaryota; kingdom Metazoa; phylum Arthropoda; class Insecta; order Hymenoptera; family Andrenidae; genus Andrena; species Andrena bicolor. The sequence continues at coordinate 115,513 of CAUIJW010000166.1, read as the reverse complement.
CCTCCTACAACGCGGAACGCGCTGAGCTCGAGGGTGCCTTGGGGGCCCCGGTGGCGGTCGCCACGGTTATAGGGTTGGCCGCGGGCTCGACCGAGAAATGGTCGGCCTTCCGGGCCTTTGCCGAGAAAGTAATGGGAGACAGAGCCCATAAAGAGGTCGAGCTCGAAAAGAGAACTCGAGAGGAGCTGGGCAGACGGGCCCGGGAGGAGGCGGCTGCCAGGGCGCTCCTTAATAGGCGGAGGGCCAGGAAGAGGAAGAATGGCCCTCCGGCTGGGGGCGGAAACCCCAGGCCGGCCAAGGCGAGGAGGATAACCCCCCCTGGGGGGACGTTGGTGCCCTGGCTCACGGCCAGTGGTCGGTGACCCATGGCCGTGGGGCACGATTTTATCCTCCCCCCGTTGTTGTTATAGTAGTAGGTCCCGACCGATGTATCCTCGCGTATTTATTTACTCCGTCGTGTCAGGGTGTTTGTGTTATTTATTTCTGTATGTAATTTATGTTATTTATTCACATATTTATTTTACTTTTATCCGCGTATTTTTACCGTCACCGTTTTTTTTGGTGTTTTATGGTTCCTTTGACTTTATTTATCTTAGCCGCGTATTTATTCCGTCACCACTTTTTGGTGTTTTTTCTATTATTATTTTTTGAAATGACCACATTTTCTTATTCGCGTATTTATTCGTCACCGCTTTTTTGCTGTTTTATTTTATTTATTTATATTTATATTTATTTTATACTCTTTTTACTTTATTTAATTTATTTATATTATGCGTGCTCCGCCACAGATGCTTGGGGGCTGCGCGGGGGTTTGTTCTCCGCGCACCATGGTGGCACCCCCCGTCGCTCCCTCTACATGGGCGGTGGGGGGGAACAAGGAGGAGTCGGTCCTGTACCTACACGGACCGACTAAGGTGCGAACCCTTCCCATCCACGGATGGGAGGCTGGGGGGGCAGTAATATATTAAGCCCCCCCCCCAGCTGAAGGGTTGGGCAAGGCGGCACCTAGAGGTGGGTTTTTAGTGGGTATCCCGGGACTATCCCGGGGAGTCCCACATAACCCCGGTATTACTCGTGCCGGGGTATGCATAAAGCATTTTCCCCCTCTATAAAAAAAAAAAAAAAAAAAAAAAAGACGGATCTCGTGAGTCTAGATATAGAAGACGGTTGTACAGACGGATCTCGTTAGTCTAGATATAGAAGACGGTTGTACAGACGGATCTCGTTAGTCTAGATATAGAAGACAGTGGTACAGACGGATCTCGTTAGTCTAGATATAGAAGACGGTTGTACAGACGGATCTCGTTAGTCTAGATATAGAAGACGTTTGTCCAACGACGTATCTCGTTAGTCTAGATATAGAAGACGGTTGTACAGACGGATCTCGTTAGTCTAGATATAGAAGAACGTTGTACAGACGGGTCTCGTGAGTCTAGATAGAGAAGACGGTTGTACAGACGGATCTCGTTAGTCTAGATATAGAAGACGGTTGTACAGACGGATCTCGTTAGTCTAGATATAGAAGACGGTTGTACAGACGGATCTCGTTAGTCTAGATATTGAAGACGTTTGTCCAACGACGTATCTCGTTAGTCTAGATATAGAAGACGGTTGTACAGACGGATCTCGTTAGTCTAGATATAGAAGACGGTTGTACAGACGGATCTCGTTAGTCTAGATATAGAAGATGGTTGTACAACGACGTATCTCGTTCGTCTAGATATAGAAGGCGGTTGTACAGACGGATCTCGTTAGTCTAGATATAGAAGACGGTTGTACAGACGGATCTCGTTAGTCTAGATATTGAAGACGGTTGTGCAGACGGATCTCGTTAGTCTAGATATAGAAGACGGTTGTACAGACGGATCTCGTTAGTCTAGATATAGAAGACGGTTGTACAGACGGATCTCGTTAGTCTAGATATAGAAGATGGTTGTACAACGACGTATCTCGTTCGTCTAGATATAGAAGGCGGTTGTACAGACGGATCTCGTTAGTCTAGATATAGAAGACGGTTGTACAACGACGGATCTCGTTAGTCTAGATATTGAAGACGGTTGTGCAGACGGATCTCGTTAGTCTAGATATAAAAGACGGTTGTACAGACGGATCTCGTTAGTCTAGATATAGAGGACGGTTGTACAGACGGATCTCGTTAGTCTAGATATTGAAGACGTTTGTCCAACGACGTACCTCGTTAGTCTAGATATAGAAAACGGTTGTACAGACGGATCTCGTTAGTCTAGATATAGAAGAGGGTTGTACAACGACGGATCTCGTTAGTCTAGATATAGAAAACGGTTGTACAGACGGGTGTCGTTAGTCTAGATATAGAAGACGGTTGTACAGACGGATCTCGTGAGTCTAGATATAGAAGACGGTTGTACAGGCGGATCTCGTTGGTCTAGATATAGAGGACGGTTGTACAGACGGATTTCGTTAGTCTAGATATAGATGACGGTTGTACAGACGGATCTCGTTAGTCTAGATATAGAAGAAGGTTGTACAGACGTGTCTCGTGAGTCTAGAGAGAGAAGACGGTTGTACAGACGGATCTCGTTAGTCTAGATATAGAAGACGGTTGTACAGACGGATCTCGTTAGTCTAGATATAGAAGACGGTTGTACAACGACGGATCTCGTTAGTTTAGATACAGAAGACGGTTGTATAGACGGATCTCATTAGTCTAGATATAGAAGACGGTTGTACAGACGGATCTCGTTATTCTAGATATAGAAGACGGTTGTACAGACGGATCCCGTTAGTCTAGATATAGAAGACGGTTGTACAGACGGATCTCGTTAGTCTAGATATAGAAGACGGTTGTATAACGAGAGATCTCGTTAGTCTAGATATAGAAGACGGTTGTACAGACGGATCACGTTAGTCTAGATATAGAAGACGGTTGTACAGACGGATCTCGTTAGTCTAGATATAGAAGACGGTTGTACAGACGGATCTCGTTAGTCTAGATATAGAAGAACGTTGTACAGACGGGTCTCGTGAGTCTAGATAGAGAAGACGGTTGTACAGACGGATCTCGTTAGTCTAGATATAGAAGACGGTTGTACAGACGGATCTCGTTAGTCTAGAAATAGAAGACGGTTGTACAGACGGATCTCGTTAGTCTAGATATTGAAGACGTTTGTCCAACGACGTATCTCGTTAGTCTAGATATAGAAGACGGTTGTACAGACGGATCTCGTTAGTCTAGATATAGAAGACGGTTGTACAGACGGATCTCGTTAGTCTAGATATAGAAGATGGTTGTACAACGACGTATCTCGTTCGTCTAGATATAGAAGGCGGTTGTACAGACGGATCTCGTTAGTCTAGATATAGAAGACGGTTGTACAGACGGATCTCGTTAGTCTAGATATTGAAGACGTTTGTCCAACGACGGATCTCGTTAGTCTAGATATAGAAAGCGGTTGTACAGACGGATCTCGTTAGTCTAGATATAGAAGACGGTTGTACAACGACGGATCTCGTTAGTCTAGATATAGAAGACGGTTGTGCAGACGGATCTCGTTAGTCTAGATATAAAAGACGGTTGTACAGACGGGTCTCGTTAGTCTAGATATAGAAGACGGTTGTACAGACGGATCTCGTGAGTCTAGATATAGAAGACGGTTGTACAGGCGGATCTCGTTGGTCTAGATATAGAGGACGGTTGTACAGACGGATCTCGTTAGTCTAGATATAGAAGACGTTTGTCCAACGACGTATCTCGTTAGTCTAGATATAGAAGACGGCTGTACAGACGGATCGCGTTAGTCTAGATATAGAAGACGGTTGTACAGACGGATCCCGTTAGTCTAGATATAGAAGACGGTTGTATAACGAGAGATCTCGTTAGTCTAGATATAGAAAACGGTTGTACAGACGGATCGCGTTAGTCTAGATATAGAAGATGGTTGTACAACGACGCATCTCGTTAGTCTAGATATAGAAGGCGGTTGTACAGACGGATCTCGTTAGTCTAGATATAGAAGACGGTTGTACAGACGGATCTCGTTAGTCTAGATATTGAAGACGTTTGTCCAACGACGTATCTCGTTAGTCTAGATATAGAAGACAGTTGTACATACGGATCTCGTTAGTCTAGATATAGAAGACGGTTGTACAGACGGATCTCGTTAGTCTAGATATAGAAGACGGTTGTACAGACGGATCTCGTTAGTCTAGATATAGAAGACAGTGGTACAGACGGATCTCGTTAGTCTAGATATAGAAGACGGTTGTACAGACGGATCTCGTTAGTCTAGATATAGAAGACGTTTGTCCAACGACGTATCTCGTTAGTCTAGATATAGAAGACGGTTGTACAGACGGATCTCGTTAGTCTAGATATAGAAGAACGTTGTACAGACGGGTCTCGTGAGTCTAGATAGAGAAGACGGTTGTACAGACGGATCTCGTTAGTCTAGATATAGAAGACGGTTGTACAGACGGATCTCGTTAGTCTAGATATAGAAGACGGTTGTGCAGACGGATCGCGTTAGTCTAGATATAGAAGACGGTTGTATAGACGGATCTCATTAGTCTAGATATAGAAGACGGTTGTACAGACGGATCTCGTTATTCTAGATATAGAAGACGGTTGTACAGACGGATCCCGTTAGTCTAGATATAGAAGACGGTTGTACAGACGGATCTCGTTAGTCTAGATATAGAAGACGGTTGTATAACGAGAGATCTCGTTAGTCTAGATATAGAAGACGGTTGTACAGACGGATCTCGTTAGTCTAGATATAGAAGACGGTTGTACAGCCGGATCTCGTTAGTCTAGATATAGAAGACGGTTGTACAGACGGATCACGTTAGTCTAGATATAGAAGACGGTTGTACAGACGGATCTCGTTAGTCTAGATATAGAAGACGGTTGTACAGACGGATCTCGTTAGTCTAGATATAGAAGAACGTTGTACAGACGGGTCTCGTGAGTCTAGATAGAGAAGACGGTTGTACAGACGGATCTCGTTAGTCTAGATATAGAAGACGGTTGTACAGACGGATCTCGTTAGTCTAGAAATAGAAGACGGTTGTACAGACGGATCTCGTTAGTCTAGATATTGAAGACGTTTGTCCAACGACGTATCTCGTTAGTCTAGATATAGAAGACGGTTGTACAACGACGGATCTCGTTAGTCTAGATATAGAAGACGGTTGTGCAGACGGATCTCGTTAGTCTAGATATAAAAGACGGTTGTACAGACGGGTCTCGTTAGTCTAGATATAGAAGACGGTTGTACAGACGGATCTCGTGAGTCTAGATATAGAAGACGGTTGTACAGGCGGATCTCGTTGGTCTAGATATAGAGGACGGTTGTACAGACGGATCTCGTTAGTCTAGATATAGAAGACGTTTGTCCAACGACGTATCTCGTTAGTCTAGATATAGAAGACGGCTGTACAGACGGATCGCGTTAGTCTAGATATAGAAGACGGTTGTACAGACGGATCCCGTTAGTCTAGATATAGAAGACGGTTGTATAACGAGAGATCTCGTTAGTCTAGATATAGAAAACGGTTGTACAGACGGATCGCGTTAGTCTAGATATAGAAGATGGTTGTACAACGACGCATCTCGTTAGTCTAGATATAGAAGGCGGTTGTACAGACGGATCTCGTTAGTCTAGATATAGAAGACGGTTGTACAGACGGATCTCGTTAGTCTAGATATTGAAGACGTTTGTCCAACGACGTATCTCGTTAGTCTAGATATAGAAGACAGTTGTACAGACGGATCTCGTTAGTCTAGATATAGAAGACGGTTGTACAGACGGATCTCGTTAGTCTAGATATAGAAGACGGTTGTACAGACGGATCTCGTTAGTCTAGATATAGAAGACAGTGGTACAGACGGATCTCGTTAGTCTAGATATAGAAGACGGTTGTACAGACGGATCTCGTTAGTCTAGATATAGAAGACGTTTGTCCAACGACGTATCTCGTTAGTCTAGATATAGAAGACGGTTGTACAGACGGATCTCGTTAGTCTAGATATAGAAGAACGTTGTACAGACGGGTCTCGTGAGTCTAGATAGAGAAGACGGTTGTACAGACGGATCTCGTTAGTCTAGATATAGAAGACGGTTGTACAGACGGATCTCGTTAGTCTAGATATAGAAGACGGTTGTGCAGACGGATCGCGTTAGTCTAGATATAGAAGACGGTTGTACAGACGGATCCCGTTAGTCTAGATATAGAAGACGGTTGTATAACGAGAGATCTCGTTAGTCTAGATATAGAAAACGGTTGTACAGACGGATCTCGTTAGTCTAGATATAGAAGAGGGTTGTACAACGACGGATCTCGTTAGTCTAGATATAGAAAACGGTTGTACAGACGGTTCTCGTTAGTCTAGATATAGAAGACGGTTGTACAGACGGATCTCGTGAGTCTAGATATAGAAGACGGTTGTACAGGCGGATCTCGTTGGTCTAGATATAGAGGACGGTTGTACAGACGGATTTCGTTAGACTAGATATAGATGACGGTTGTACAGACGGATCTCGTTAGTCTAGATATAGAAGAAGGTTGTACAGACGGGTCTCGTGAGTCTAGATAGAGAAGACGGTTGTACAGACGGATCTCGTTAGTCTAGATATAGAAGACGGTTGTACAGACGGATCTCGTTAGTCTAGATATAGAAGACGTTTGTCCAACGACGTATCTCGTTAGTCTAGATATAGAAGACGGTTGTACAGACGGATCGCGTTAGTCTAGATATAGAAGACGGTTGTACAGACGGATCCCGTTAGTCTAGATATAGAAGACGGTTGTATAACGAGAGATCTCGTTAGTCTAGATATAGAAAACGGTTGTACAGACGGATCGCGTTAGTCTAGATATAGAAGATGGTTGTACAACGACGTATCTCGTTAGTCTAGATATAGAAGGCGGTTGTACAGACGGATCTCGTTAGTCTAGATATAGAAGACGGTTGTACAGACGGATCTCGTTAGTCTAGATATTGAAGACGTTTGTCCAACGACGTATCTCGTTAGTCTAGATATAGAAGACAGTTGTACAGACGGATCTCGTTAGTCTAGATATAGAAGACGGTTGTACAGACGGATCTCGTTAGTCTAGATATAGAAGACGGTTGTACAGACGGATCTCGTTAGTCTAGATATAGAAGACAGTGGTACAGACGGATCTCGTTAGTCTAGATATAGAAGGAGGTTGTACAGACGGGTCTCGTGAGTCTAGATAGAGAAGACGGTTGTACAGACGGTTCTCGTTAGTCTAGATACAGAAGACGGTTGTATAGACGGATCTCATTAGTCTAGATATAGAAGACGGTTGTACAGACGGATCTCGTTAGTCTAGATATTGAAGACGTTTGTCCAACGACGTATCTCGTTAGTCTAGATATAGAAGACAGTTGTACAGACGGATCTCGTTAGTCTAGATATAGAAGACGGTTGTACAGACGGATCGCGTTAGTCTAGATATAGAAGATGGTTGTACAACGACGTATCTCGTTAGTCTAGATATAGAAGGCGGTTGTACAGACGGATCTCGTTAGTCTAGATATAGAAGACGGTTGTACAGACGGATCTCGTTAGTCTAGATATTGAAGACGTTTGTCCAACGACGTATCTCGTTAGTCTAGATATAGAAGACAGTTGTACAGACGGATCTCGTTAGTCTAGATATAGAAGACGGTTGTACAGACGGATCTCGTTAGTCTAGATATAGAAGACGGTTGTACAGACGGATCTCGTTAGTCTAGATATAGAAGAACGTTGTACAGACGGGTCTCGTGAGTCTAGATAGAGAAGACGGTTGTACAGACGGATCTCGTTAGTCTAGATATAGAAGACGGTTGTACAGACGGATCTCGTTAGTCTAGAAATAGAAAACGGTTGTACAGACGGATCGCGTTAGTCTAGATATAGAAGATGCTTGTACAACGACGTATCTCGTTAGTCTAGATATAGAAGGCGGTTGTACAGACGGATCTCGTTAGTCTAGATATAGAAGACGGTTGTACAGACGGATCTCGTTAGTCTAGATATTGAAGACGTTTGTCCAACGACGTATCTCGTTAGTCTAGATATAGAAGACAGTTGTACAGACGGATCTCGTTAGTCTAGATATAGAAGACGGTTGTACAGACGGATCTCGTTAGTCTAGATATAGAAGACGGTTGTACAGACGGATCTCGTTAGTCTAGATATAGAAGACAGTGGTACAGACGGATCTCGTTAGTCTAGATATAGAAGACGGTTGTACAGACGGATCTCGTTAGTCTAGATATAGAAGACGTTTGTCCAACGACGTATCTCGTTAGTCTAGATATAGAAGACGGTTGTACAGACGGATCTCGTTAGTCTAGATATTGAAGACGTTTGTCCAACGACGTATCTCGTTAGTCTAGATATAGAAGACAGTTGTACAGACGGATCTCGTTAGTCTAGATATAGAAGACGGTTGTACAGACGGATCTCGTTAGTCTAGATATAGAAGACGGTTGTACAGACGGATCTCGTTAGTCTAGATATAGAAGACGGTTGTACAGACGGATCTCGTTAGTCTAGATATAGAAGACGGTTGTACAGACGGATCTCGTTAGTCTAGATATAGAAGACAGTGGTACAGACGGATCTCGTTAGTCTAGATATAGAAGACGGTTGTACAGACGGATCTCGTTAGTCTAGATATTGAAGACGTTTGTCCAACGACGTATCTCGTTAGTCTAGATATAGAAGACAGTTGTACAGACGGATCTCGTTAGTCTAGATATAGAAGACGGTTGTACAGACGGATCTCGTTAGTCTAGATATAGAAGACGGTTGTACAGACGGATCTCGTTAGTCTAGATATAGAAGACAGTGGTACAGACGGATCTCGTTAGTCTAGATATAGAAGAAGGTTGTACAGACGGGACTCGTGAGTCTAGATAGAGAAGACGGTTGTACAGACGGGTCTCGTTAGTCTAGATACAGAAGACGGTTGTATAGACGGATCTCATTAGTCTAGATATAGAAGACGGTTGTACAGACGGATCTCGTTATTCTAGATATAGAAGACGGTTGTACAGACGGATCCCGTTAGTCTAGATATAGAAGACGGTTGTATAACGAGAGATCTCGTTAGTCTAGATATAGAAGACGATTATACAGACGGATCTCGTTAGTCTAGATATAGAAGACGGTTGTATAACGACGTATCTCGTTAGTCTAGATATAGAAGACGGTTGTACAGACGGATCTCGTTAGTCTAGATATAGAAGACGGTTGTACAGACGGATCTCGTTAGTCTAGATATAGAAGATGGTTGTACAACGACGTATCTCGTTCGTCTAGATATAGAAGGCGGTTGTACAGACGGATCTCGTTAGTCTAGATATAGAAGACGCTTGTACAGACGGATCTCGTTAGTCTAGATATTGAAGACGTTTGTCCAACGACGTACCTCGTTAGTCTAGATATAGAAAGCGGTTGTACAGACGGATCTCGTTAGTCTAGATATAGAAGACGGTTGTACAACGACGGATCTCGTTAGTCTAGATATAGAAGACGGTTGTGCAGACGGATCTCGTTAGTCTAGATATAAAAGACGGTTGTACAGACGGATCTCGTTAGTCTAGATATAGAGGACGGTTGTACAGACGGATCTCGTTAGTCTAGATATTGAAGACGTTTGTCCAACGACGTACCTCGTTAGTCTAGATATAGAAAACGGTTGTACAGACGGATCTCGTTAGTCTAGATATAGAAGACGGTTGTACAGACGGATCTCGTGAGTCTAGATATAGAAGACGGTTGTACAGGCGGATCTCGTTGGTCTAGATATAGAGGACGGTTGTACAGACGGATCCCGTTAGTCTAGATATAGAAGACGGTTGTATAACGAGAGATCTCGTTAGTCTAGATATAGAAAACGGTTGTACAGACGGATCGCGTTAGTCTAGATATAGAAGATGGTTGTACAACGACGTATCTCGTTAGTCTAGATATAGAAGGCGGTTGTACAGACGGATCTCGTTAGTCTAGATATAGAAGACGGTTGTACAGACGGATCTCGTTAGTCTAGATATTGAAGACGTTTGTCCAACGACGTATCTCGTTAGTCTAGATATAGAAGACAGTTGTACAGACGGATCTCGTTAGTCTAGATATAGAAGACGGTTGTACAGACGGATCTCGTTAGTCTAGATATAGAAGACGGTTGTACAGACGGATCTCGTTAGTCTAGATATAGAAGACAGTGGTACAGACGGATCTCGTTAGTCTAGATATAGAAGACGGTTGTACAGACGGATCTCGTTAGTCTAGATATAGAAGACGTTTGTCCAACGACGTATCTCGTTAGTCTAGATATAGAAGACGGTTGTACAGACGGATCTCGTTAGTCTAGATATAGAAGAACGTTGTACAGACGGGTCTCGTGAGTCTAGATGGAGAAGACGGTTGTACAGACGGATCTCGTTAGTCTAGATATAGAAGACGGTTGTACAACGACGGATCCCGTTAGTCTAGATATAGAAGACGGTTGTGCAGACGGATCTCGTTAGTCTAGATATAAAAGACGGTTGTACAGACGGATCTCGTTAGTCTAGATATAGAGGACGGTTGTACAGACGGATCTCGTTAGTCTAGATATTGAAGACGTTTGTCCAACGACGTACCTCGTTAGTCTAGATATAGAAAACGGTTGTACAGACGGATCTCGTTAGTCTAGATATAGAAGACGGTTGTACAACGACGGATCTCGTTAGTCTAGATATAGAAAACGGTTGTACAGACGGGTCTCGTTAGTCTAGATATAGAAGACGGTTGTACAGACGGGTCTCGTGAGTCTAGATATAGAAGACGGTTGTACAGGCGGATCGCGTTGGTCTAGATATAGAGGACGGTTGTACAGACGGATCTCGTTAGTCTAGATATAGAAGACGTTTGTCCAACGACGTATCTCGTTAGTCTAGATATAGAAGACGGTTGTACAGACGGATCGCGTTAGTCTAGATATAGAAGACGGTTGTACAGACGGATCCCGTTAGTCTAGATATAGAAGACGGTTGTATAACGAGAGATCTCGTTAGTCTAGATATAGAAAACGGTTGTACAGACGGATCGCGTTAGTCTAGATATAGAAGATGGTTGTACAACGACGTATCTCGTTAGTCTAGATATAGAAGGCGGTTGTACAGACGGATCTCGTTTGTCTAGATATAGAAGACGGTTGTACAGACGGATCTCGTTAGTCTAGATATTGAAGACGTTTGTCCAACGACGTATCTCGTTAGTCTAGATATAGAAGACAGTTGTACAGACGGATCTCGTTAGTCTAGATATAGAAGACGGTTGTACAGACGGATCTCGTTAGTCTAGATATAGAAGACGGTTGTACAGACGGATCTCGTTAGTCTAGATATAGAAGACAGTGGTACAGACGGATCTCGTTAGTCTAGATATAGAAGACGGTTGTACAGACGGATCTCGTTAGTCTAGATATAGAAGACGTTTGTCCAACGACGTATCTCGTTAGTCTAGATATAGAAGACGGTTGTACAGACGGATCTCGTTAGTCTAGATATAGAAGAACGTTGTACAGTCGGGTCTCGTGAGTCTAGATATAGAAGACGGTTGTACAGACGGATCTCGTTAGTCTAGATATAGAAGACGTTTGTACAGACGGATCTCGTTAGTCTAGATATAGAAGACGGTTGTACAGACGGATCTCGTTAGTCTAGATATTGAAGACGTTTGTCCAACGATGTACCTCGTTAGTCTAGATATAGAAAACGGTTGTACAGACGGATCTCGTTAGTCTAGATATAGAAGACGGTTGTACAACGACGGATCTCGTTAGTCTAGATATAGAAGACGGTTGTGCAGACGGATCTCGTTAGTCTAGATATAAAAGACGGTTGTACAGACGGATCTCGTTAGTCTAGATATAGAAGACGTTTGTCCAACGACGTATCTCGTTAGTCTAGATATAGAAGACGGTTGTACAGACGGATCGCGTTAGTCTAGATATAGAAAACGGTTGTACAGACGGATCGCGTTAGTCTAGATATAGAAGATGGTTGTACAACGACGTATCTCGTTAGTCTAGATATAGAAGGCGGTTGTACAGACGGATCTCGTTAGTCTAGATATAGAAGACGGTTGTACAGACGGATCTCGTTAGTCTAGATATTGAAGACGTTTGTCCAACGACGTATCTCGTTAGTCTAGATATAGAAGACAGTTGTACAGACGGATCTCGTTAGTCTAGATATAGAAGACGGTTGTACAGACGGATCTCGTTAGTCTAGATATAGAAGACGGTTGTACAGACGGATCTCGTTAGTCTAGATATAGAAGACGGTTGTACAGACGGATCTCGTTAGTCTAGATATAGAAGATGGTTGTACAACGACGTATCTCGTTCGTCTAGATATAGAAGGCGGTTGTACAGACGGATCTCGTTAGTCTAGATATAGAAGACGGTTGTACAGACGGATCTCGTTAGTCTAGATATTGAAGACGTTTGTCCAACGACGTACCTCGTTAGTCTAGATATAGAAAGCGGTTGTACAGACGGATCTCGTTAGTCTAGATATAGAAGACGGTTGTACAACGACGGATCTCGTTAGTCTAGATATAGAAGACGGTTGTGCAGACGGATCTCGTTAGTCTAGATATAAAAGACGGTTGTACAGACGGATCTCGTTAGTCTAGATATAGAGGACGGTTGTACAGACGGATCTCGTTAGTCTAGATATTGAAGACGTTTGTCCAACGACGTACCTCGTTAGTCTAGATATAGAAGACGGCTGTACAGACGGATCGCGTTAGTCTAGATATAGAAGACGGTTGTACAGACGGATCCCGTTAGTCTAGATATAGAAGACGGTTGTATAACGAGAGATCTCGTTAGTCTAGATATAGAAAACGGTTGTACAGACGGATCGCGTTAGTCTAGATATAGAAGATGGTTGTACAACGACGCATCTCGTTAGTCTAGATATAGAAGGCGGTTGTACAGACGGATCTCGTTAGTCTAGATATAGAAGACGGTTGTACAGACGGATCTCGTTAGTCTAGATATTGAAGACGTTTGTCCAACGACGTATCTCGTTAGTCTAGATATAGAAGACAGTTGTACAGACGGATCTCGTTAGTCTAGATATAGAAGACGGTTGTACAGACGGATCTCGTTAGTCTAGATATAGAAGACGGTTGTACAGACGGATCTCGTTAGTCTAGATATAGAAGACAGTGGTACAGACGGATCTCGTTAGTCTAGATATAGAAGACGGTTGTACAGACGGATCTCGTTAGTCTAGATATAGATGACGTTTGTCCAACGACGTATCTCGTTAGTCTAGATATAGAAGACGGTTGTACAGACGGATCTCGTTAGTCTAGATATAGAAGAACGTTGTACAGACGGGTCTCGTGAGTCTAGATAGAGAAGACGGTTGTACAGACGGATCTCGTTAGTCTAGATATAGAAGACGGTTGTACAGACGGATCTCGTTAGTCTAGATATAGAAGACGGTTGTGCAGACGGATCGCGTTAGTCTAGATATAGAAGACGGTTGTACAGACGGATCCCGTTAGTCTAGATATAGAAGACGGTTGTATAACGAGAGATCTCGTTAGTCTAGATATAGAAAACGGTTGTACAGACGGATCTCGTTAGTCTAGATATAGAAGAGGGTTGTACAACGACGGATCTCGTTAGTCTAGATATAGAAAACGGTTGTACAGACGGGTCTCGTTAGTCTAGATATAGAAGACGGTTGTACAGACGGATCTCGTGAGTCTAGATATAGAAGACGGTTGTACAGGCGGATCTCGTTGGTCTAGATATAGAGGACGGTTGTACAGACGGATTTCGTTAGACTAGATATAGATGACGGTTGTACAGACGGATCTCGTTAGTCTAGATATAGAAGAAGGTTGTACAGACGGGTCTCGTGAGTCTAGATAGAGAAGACGGTTGTACAGACGGATCTCGTTAGTCTAGATATAGAAGACGGTTGTACAGACGGATCTCGTTAGTCTAGATATAGAAGACGTTTGTCCAACGACGTATCTCGTTAGTCTAGATATAGAAGACGGTTGTACAGACGGATCGCGTTAGTCTAGATATAGAAGACGGTTGTACAGACGGATCCCGTTAGTCTAGATATAGAAGACGGTTGTATAACGAGAGATCTCGTTAGTCTAGATATAGAAAACGGTTGTACAGACGGATCGCGTTAGTCTAGATATAGAAGATGGTTGTACAACGACGTATCTCGTTAGTCTAGATATAGAAGGCGGTTGTACAGACGGATCTCGTTAGTCTAGATATAGAAGACGGTTGTACAGACGGATCTCGTTAGTCTAGATATTGAAGACGTTTGTCCAACGACGTATCTCGTTAGTCTAGATATAGAAGACAGTTGTACAGACGGATCTCGTTAGTCTAGATATAGAAGACGGTTGTACAGACGGATCTCGTTAGTCTAGATATAGAAGACGGTTGTACAGACGGATCTCGTTAGTCTAGATATAGAAGACAGTGGTACAGACGGATCTCGTTAGTCTAGATATAGAAGAAGGTTGTACAGACGGGTCTCGTGAGTCTAGATAGAGAAGACGGTTGTACAGACGGTTCTCGTTAGTCTAGATACAGAAGACGGTTGTATAGACGGATCTCATTAGTCTAGATATAGAAGACGGTTGTACAGACGGATCTCGTTAGTCTAGATATTGAAGACGTTTGTCCAACGACGTATCTCGTTAGTCTAGATATAGAAGACAGTTGTACAGACGGATCTCGTTAGTCTAGATATAGAAGACGGTTGTACAGACGGATCGCGTTAGTCTAGATATAGAAGATGGTTGTACAACGACGTATCTCGTTAGTCTAGATATAGAAGGCGGTTGTACAGACGGATCTCGTTAGTCTAGATATAGAAGACGGTTGTACAGACGGATCTCGTTAGTCTAGATATTGAAGACGTTTGTCCAACGACGTATCTCGTTAGTCTAGATATAGAAGACAGTTGTACAGACGGATCTCGTTAGTCTAGATATAGAAGACGGTTGTACAGACGGATCTCGTTAGTCTAGATATAGAAGATGGTTGTACAACGACGTATCTCGTTCGTCTAGATATAGAAGGCGGTTGTACAGACGGATCTCGTTAGTCTAGATATAGAAGACGGTTGTACAGACGGATCTCGTTAGTCTAGATATTGAAGACGTTTGTCCAACGACGTACCTCGTTAGTCTAGATATAGAAAGCGGTTGTACAGACGGATCTCGTTAGTCTAGATATAGAAGACGGTTGTACAACGACGGATCTCGTTAGTCTAGATATAGAAGACGGTTGTGCAGACGGATCTCGTTAGTCTAGATATAAAAGACGGTTGTACAGACGGGTCTCGTTAGTCTAGATATAGATGACGGTTGTACAGACGGATCTCGTGAGTCTAGATATAGAAGACGGTTGTACAGGCGGATCTCGTTGGTCTAGATATAGAGGACGGTTGTACAGACGGATCTCGTTAGTCTAGATATAGAAGACGTTTGTCCAACGACGTATCTCGTTAGTCTAGATATAGAAGACGGTTGTACAGACGGATCGCGTTAGTCTATATATAGAAGACGGTTGTACAGACGGATCCCGTTAGTCTAGATATAGAAGACGGTTGTATAACGAGAGATCTCGTTAGTCTAGATATAGAAAACGGTTGTACAGACGGATCGCGTTAGTCTAGATATAGAAGATGGTTGTACAACGACGCATCTCGTTAGTCTAGATATAGAAGGCGGTTGTACAGACGGATCTCGTTAGTCTAGATATAGAAGACGGTTGTACAGACGGATCTCGTTAGTCTAGATATAGAAGAACGTTGTACAGACGGGTCTCGTGAGTCTAGATAGAGAAGACGGTTGTACAGACGGATCTCGTTAGTCTAGATATAGAAGACGGTTGTACAGACGGATCTCGTTAGTCTAGATATAGAAGACGGTTGTGCAGACGGATCGCGTTAGTCTAGATATAGAAGACGATTGTACAGACGGATCCCGTTAGTCTAGATATAGAAGACGGTTGTATAACGAGAGATCTCGTTAGTCTAGATATAGAAAACGGTTGTACAGACGGATCTCGTTAGTCTAGATATAGAAGAGGGTTGTACAACGACGGATCTCGTTAGTCTAGATATAGAAAACGGTTGTACAGACGGGTCTCGTTAGTCTAGATATAGAAGACGGTTGTACAGACGGATCTCGTGAGTCTAGATATAGAAGACGGTTGTACAGGCGGATCTCGTTGGTCTAGATATAGAGGACGGTTGTACAGACGGATTTCGTTAGACTAGATATAGATGACGGTTGTACAGACGGATCTCGTTAGTCTCGATATAGAAGAAGGTTGTACAGACGGGTCTCGTGAGTCTAGATAGAGAAGACGGTTGTACAGACGGATCTCGTTAGTCTAGATATAGAAGACGTTTGTCCAACGACGTATCTCGTTAGTCTAGATATAGAAGACGGTTGTACAGACGGATCGCGTTAGTCTAGATATAGAAGACGGTTGTATAACGAGAGATCTCGTTAGTCTAGATATAGAAAACGGTTGTACAGACGGATCGCGTTAGTCTAGATATAGAAGATGGTTGTACAACGACGTATCTCGTTAGTCTAGATATAGAAGGCGGTTGTACAGACGGATCTCGTTAGTCTAGATATAGAAGGCGGTTGTACAGACGGATCTCGTTAGTCTAGATATAGAAGACGGTTGTACAGACGGATCTCGTTAGTCTAGATATTGAAGACGTTTGTCCAACGACGTATCTCGTTAGTCTAGATATAGAAGACAGTTGTACAGACGGATCTCGTTAGTCTAGATATAGAAGACGGTTGTACAGACGGATCTCGTTAGTCTAGATATAGAAGACAGTGGTACAGACGGATCTCGTTAGTCTAGATATAGAAGAAGGTTGTACAGACGGGTCTCGTGAGTCTAGATAGAGAAGACGGTTGTACAGACGGGTCTCGTTAGTCTAGATACAGAAGACGGTTGTATAGACGGATCTCATTAGTCTAGATATAGAAGACGGTTGTACAGACGGATCTCGTTATTCTAGATATAGAAGACGGTTGTACAGACGGATCCCGTTAGTCTAGATATAGAAGACGGTTGTATAACGAGAGATCTCGTTAGTCTAGATATAGAAGACGATTATACAGACGGATCTCGTTAGTCTAGATATAGAAGACGGTTGTATAACGACGTATCTCGTTAGTCTAGATATAGAAGACGGTTGTACAGACGGATCTCGTTAGTCTAGATATAGAAGACGGTTGTACAGACGGATCTCGTTAGTCTAGATATAGAAGATGGTTGTACAACGACGTATCTCGTTCGTCTAGATATAGAAGGCGGTTGTACAGACGGATCTCGTTAGTCTAGATATAGAAGACGGTTGTACAGACGGATCTCGTTAGTCTAGATATTGAAGACGTTTGTCCAACGACGTACCTCGTTAGTCCAGATATAGAAAGCGGTTGTACAGACGGATCTCGTTAGTCTAGATATAGAAGACGGTTGTACAACGACGGATCTCGTTAGTCTAGATATAGAAGACGGTTGTACAGACGGATCTCGTTAGTCTAGATATAGAAGAACGTTGTACAGACGGGTCTCGTGAGTCTAGATATAGAAGACGGTTGTACAACGACGGATCTCGTTAGTCTAGATATAGAAGACGGTTGTACAGACGGATCTCGTTAGTCTAGATATTGAAGACGTTTGTCCAACGACGTATCTCGTTAGTCTAGATATAGAAGACGGTTGTACAGACGGATCTCGTTAGTCTAGATATAGAAGACGGTTGTACAGACGGATCTCGTTAGTCTAGATATAGAAGATGCTTGTACAACGACGTATCTCGTTCGTCTAGATATAGAAGGCGGTTGTTCAGACGGATCTCGTTAGTCTAGATATTGAAGACGTTTGTCCAACGATGTACCTCGTTAGTCTAGATATAGAAAACGGTTGTACAGACGGATCTCGTTAGTCTAGATATAGAAGACGGTTGTACAACGACGGATCTCGTTAGTCTAGATATAGAAGACGGTTGTGCAGACGGATCTCGTTAGTCTAGATATAAAAGACGGTTGTACAGACGGATCTCGTTAGTCTAGATATAGAGGACGGTTGTACAGACGGATCTCGTTAGTCTAGATATTGAAGACGTTTGTCCAACGACGTACCTCGTTAGTCTAGATATAGAAAACGGTTGTACAGACGGATCTCGTTAGTCTAGATATAGAAGAGGGTTGTACAACGACGGATCTCGTTAGTCTAGATATAGAAAACGGTTGTACAGACGGGTCTCGTTAGTCTAGATATAGAAGACGGTTGTACAGACGGATCTCGTGAGTCTAGATATAGAAGACGGTTGTACAGGCGGATCTCGTTGGTCTAGATATAGAGGACGGTTGTACAGACGGATTTCGTTAGACTAGATATAGATGACGGTTGTACAGACGGATCTCGTTAGTCTAGATATAGAAGAAGGTTGTACAGACGGGTCTCGTGAGTCTAGATAGAGAAGACGGTTGTACAGACGGATCCCGTTAGTCTAGATATAGAAGACGGTTGTATAACGAGAGATCTCGTTAGTCTAGATATAGAAAACGGTTGTACAGACGGATCGCGTTAGTCTAGATATAGAAGATGGTTGTACAACGACGTATCTCGTTAGTCTAGATATAGAAGGCGGTTGTACAGACGGATCTCGTTAGTCTAGATATAGAAGACGGTTGTACAGACGGATCTCGTTAGTCTAGATATTGAAGACGTTTGTCCAACGACGTATCTCGTTAGTCTAGATATAGAAGACAGTTGTACAGACGGATCTCGTTAGTCTAGATATAGAAGACGGTTGTACAGACGGATCTCGTTAGTCTAGATATAGAAGACAGTGGTACAGACGGATCTCGTTAGTCTAGATATAGAAGAAGGTTGTACAGACGGGTCTCGTGAGTCTAGATAGAGAAGACGGTTGTACAGACGGGTCTCGTTAGTCTAGATACAGAAGACGGTTGTATAGACGGATCTCATTAGTCTAGATATAGAAGACGGTTGTACAGACGGATCTCGTTATTCTAGATATAGAAGACGGTTGTACAGACGGATCCCGTTAGTCTAGATATAGAAGACGGTTGTATAACGAGAGATCTCGTTAGTCTAGATATAGAAGACGATTATACAGACGGATCTCGTTAGTCTAGATATAGAAGACGGTTGTATAACGACGTATCTCGTTAGTCTAGATATAGAAGACGGTTGTACAGACGGATCTCGTTAGTCTAGATATAGAAGACGGTTGTACAGACGGATCTCGTTAGTCTAGATATAGAAGATGGTTGTACAACGACGTATCTCGTTCGTCTAGATATAGAAGGCGGTTGTACAGACGGATCTCGTTAGTCTAGATATAGAAGACGGTTGTACAGACGGATCTCGTTAGTCTAGATATTGAAGACGTTTGTCCAACGACGTACCTCGTTAGTCCAGATATAGAAAGCGGTTGTACAGACGGATCTCGTTAGTCTAGATATAGAAGACGGTTGTACAACGACGGATCTCGTTAGTCTAGATATAGAAGACGGTTGTACAGACGGATCTCGTTAGTCTAGATATAGAAGAACGTTGTACAGACGGGTCTCGTGAGTCTAGATATAGAAGACGGTTGTACAACGACGGATCTCGTTAGTCTAGATATAGAAGACGGTTGTACAGACGGATCTCGTTAGTCTAGATATTGAAGACGTTTGTCCAACGACGTATCTCGTTAGTCTAGATATAGAAGACGGTTGTACAGACGGATCTCGTTAGTCTAGATATAGAAGACGGTTGTACAGACGGATCTCGTTAGTCTAGATATAGAAGATGGTTGTACAACGACGTATCTCGTTCGTCTAGATATAGAAGGCGGTTGTTCAGACGGATCTCGTTAGTCTAGATATTGAAGACGTTTGTCCAACGATGTACCTCGTTAGTCTAGATATAGAAAACGGTTGTACAGACGGATCTCGTTAGTCTAGATATAGAAGACTGTTGTACAACGACGGATCTCGTTAGTCTAGATATAGAAGACGGTTGTGCAGACGGATCTCGTTAGTCTAGATATAAAAGACGGTTGTACAGACGGATCTCGTTAGTCTAGATATAGAGGACGGTTGTACAGACGGATCTCGTTAGTCTAGATATTGAAGACGTTTGTCCAACGACGTACCTCGTTAGTCTAGATATAGAAAACGGTTGTACAGACGGATCTCGTTAGTCTAGATATAGAAGAGGGTTGTACAACGACGGATCTCGTTAGTCTAGATATAGAAAACGGTTGTACAGACGGGTCTCGTTAGTCTAGATATAGAAGACGGTTGTACAGACGGATCTCGTGAGTCTAGATATAGAAGACGGTTGTACAGGCGGATCTCGTTGGTCTAGATATAGAGGACGGTTGTACAGACGGATTTCGTTAGACTAGATATAGATGACGGTTGTGCAGACGGATCTCGTTAGTCTAGATATAGAAGAAGGTTGTACAGACGGGTCTCGTGAGTCTAGATAGAGAAGGCGGTTGTACAGACGGATCCCGTTAGTCTAGATATAGAAGACGGTTGTATAACGAGAGATCTCGTTAGTCTAGATATAGAAAACGGTTGTACAGACGGATCGCGTTAGTCTAGATATAGAAGATGGTTGTACAACGACGTATCTCGTTAGTCTAGATATAGAAGGCGGTTGTACAGACGGATCTCGTTAGTCTAGATATAGAAGACGGTTGTACAGACGGATCTCGTTAGTCTAGATATTGAAGACGTTTGTCCAACGACGTATCTCGTTAGTCTAGATATAGAAGACAGTTGTACAGACGGATCTCGTTAGTCTAGATATAGAAGACGGTTGTACAGACGGATCTCGTTAGTCTAGATATAGAAGACGGTTGTACAGACTGATCTCGTTAGTCTAGATATAGAAGACAGTGGTACAGACGGATCTCGTTAGTCTAGATATAGAAGAAGGTTGTACAGACGGGACTCGTGAGTCTAGATAGAGAAGACGGTTGTGCAGACGGGTCTCGTTAGTCTAGATACAGAAGACGGTTGTATAGACGGATCTCATTAGTCTAGATATAGAAGACGGTTGTACAGACGGATCTCGTTATTCTAGATATAGAAGACGGTTGTACAGACGGATCCCGTTAGTCTAGATATAGAAGACGGTTGTATAACGAGAGATCTCGTTAGTCTAGATATAGAAGACGATTATACAGACGGATCTCGTTAGTCTAGATATAGAAGACGGTTGTATAACGACGTATCTCGTTAGTCTAGATATAGAAGACGGTTGTACAGACGGATCTCGTTAGTCTAGATATAGAAGACGGTTGTACAGACGGATCTCGTTAGTCTAGATATAGAAGATGGTTGTACAACGACGTATCTCGTTCGTCTAGATATAGAAGGCGGTTGTACAGACGGATCTCGTTAGTCTAGATATAGAAGACGCTTGTACAGACGGATCTCGTTAGTCTAGATATTGAAGACGTTTGTCCAACGACGTACCTCGTTAGTCTAGATATAGAAAGCGGTTGTACAGACGGATCTCGTTAGTCTAGATATAGAAGACGGTTGTACAACGACGGATCTCGTTAGTCTAGATATAGAAGACGGTTGTGCAGACGGATCTCGTTAGTCTAGATATAAAAGACGGTTGTACAGACGGATCTCGTTAGTCTAGATATAGAGGACGGTTGTACAGACGGATCTCGTTAGTCTAGATATTGAAGACGTTTGTCCAACGACGTACCTCGTTAGTCTAGATATAGAAAACGGTTGTACAGACGGATCTCGTTAGTCTAGATATAGAAGACTGTTGTACAACGACGGATCTCGTTAGTCTAGATATAGAAAACGGTTGTACAGACGGGTCTCGTTAGTCTAGATATAGAAGACGGTTGTACAGACGGATCTCGTGAGTCTAGATATAGAAGACGGTTGTACAGGCGGATCTCGTTGGTCTAGATATAGAGGACGGTTGTACAGACGGATCCCGTTAGTCTAGATATAGAAGACGGTTGTATAACGAGAGATCTCGTTAGTCTAGATATAGAAAACGGTTGTACAGACGGATCGCGTTAGTCTAGATATAGAAGATGGTTGTACAACGACGTATCTCGTTAGTCTAGATATAGAAGGCGGTTGTACAGACGGATCTCGTTAGTCTAGATATAGAAGACGGTTGTACAGACGGATCTCGTTAGTCTAGATATTGAAGACGTTTGTCCAACGACGTATCTCGTTAGTCTAGATATAGAAGACAGTTGTACAGACGGATCTCGTTAGTCTAGATATAGAAGACGGTTGTACAGACGGATCTCGTTAGTCTAGATATAGAAGACGGTTGTACAGACGGATCTCGTTAGTCTAGATATAGAAGACAGTGGTACAGACGGATCTCGTTAGTCTAGATATAGAAGACGGTTGTACAGACGGATCTCGTTAGTCTAGATATAGAAGACGTTTGTCCAACGACGTATCTCGTTAGTCTAGATATAGAAGACGGTTGTACAGACGGATCTCGTTAGTCTAGATATAGAAGAACGTTGTACAGACGGGTCTCGTGAGTCTAGATGGAGAAGACGGTTGTACAGACGGATCTCGTTAGTCTAGATATAGAAGACGGTTGTACAGACGGATCTCGTTAGTCTAGATATTGAAGACGTTTGTCCAACGACGTATCTCGTTAGTCTAGATATAGAAGACGGTTGTACAGACGGATCTCGTTAGTCTAGATATAGAAGACGGTTGTATAACGACGTATCTCGTTAGTCTAGATATAGAAGACGGTTGTACAGACGGATCTCGTTAGTCTAGATATAGAAGACGGTTGTACAGACGGATCTCGTTAGTCTAGATATAGAAGATGGTTGTACAACGACGTATCTCGTTCGTCTAGATATAGAAGGCGGTTGTACAGACGGATCTCGTTAGTCTAGATATAGAAGACGGTTGTACAGACGGATCTCGTTAGTCTAGATATTGAAGACGTTTGTCCAACGACGTACCTCGTTAGTCTAGATATAGAAAGCGGTTGTACAGACGGATCTCGTTAGTCTAGATATAGAAGACGGTTGTACAACGACGGATCTCGTTAGTCTAGATATAGAAGACGGTTGTGCAGACGGATCTCGTTAGTCTAGATATAGAAGACAGTGGTACAGACGGATCTCGTTAGTCTAGATATAGAAGACGGTTGTACAGACGGATCTCGTTAGTCTAGATATTGAAGACGTTTGTCCAACGATGTACCTCGTTAGTCTAGATATAGAAAACGGTTGTACAGACGGATCTCGTTAGTCTAGATATAGAAGACGGTTGTACAACGACGGATCTCGTTAGTCTAGATATAGAAGACGGTTGTGCAGACGGATCTCGTTAGTCTAGATATAAAAGACGGTTGTACAGACGGATCTCGTTAGTCTAGATATAGAGGACGGTTGTACAGACGGATCTCGTTAGTCTAGATATTGAAGACGTTTGTACAGACGGATCTCGTTAGTCTAGATATTGAAGACGTTTGTCCAACGACGTATCTCGTTAGTCTAGATATAGAAGACAGTTGTACAGACGGATCTCGTTAGTCTAGATATAGAAGACGGTTGTACAGACGGATCTCGTTAGTCTAGATATAGAAGACGGTTGTACAGACGGATCTCGTTAGTCTAGATATTGAAGACGTTTGTCCAACGATGTACCTCGTTAGTCTAGATATAGAAAACGGTTGTACAGACGGATCTCGTTAGTCTAGATATAGAAGACGGTTGTACAACGACGGATCTCGTTAGTCTAGATATAGAAGACGGTTGTGCAGACGGATCTCGTTAGTCTAGATATAAAAGACGGTTGTACAGACGGATCTCGTTAGTCTAGATATAGAAGACGTTTGTCCAACGACGTATCTCGTTAGTCTAGATATAGAAGACGGTTGTACAGACGGATCTCGTTAGTCTAGATATTGAAGACGTTTGTCCAACGATGTACCTCGTTAGTCTAGATATAGAAAACGGTTGTACAGACGGATCTCGTTAGTCTAGATATAGAAGACGGTTGTACAACGACGTATCTCGTTAGTCTAGATATAGAAGGCGGTTGTACAGA
Source organism: Andrena bicolor (assembly GCA_960531205.1). Classification (NCBI taxonomy): domain Eukaryota; kingdom Metazoa; phylum Arthropoda; class Insecta; order Hymenoptera; family Andrenidae; genus Andrena; species Andrena bicolor. Next base: position 91,325 of record CAUIJW010000166.1, on the reverse strand, counting down.
CGGATCTCGTTAGTCTAGATATAGAAGACGGTTGTACAGACGGATCTCGTTAGTCTAGATATTGAAGACGTTTGTCCAACGACGTATCTCGTTAGTCTAGATATAGAAGACAGTTGTACAGACGGATCTCGTTAGTCTAGATATAGAAGACGGTTGTACAGACGGATCTCGTTAGTCTAGATATAGAAGACGGTTGTACAGACGGATCTCGTTAGTCTAGATATAGAAGACGGTTGTACAGACGGATCTCGTTAGTCTAGATATAGAAGATGGTTGTACAACGACGTATCTCGTTCGTCTAGATATAGAAGGCGGTTGTACAGACGGATCTCGTTAGTCTAGATATAGAAGACGGTTGTACAGACGGATCTCGTTAGTCTAGATATTGAAGACGTTTGTCCAACGACGTACCTCGTTAGTCTAGATATAGAAAGCGGTTGTACAGACGGATCTCGTTAGTCTAGATATAGAAGACGGATGTACAACGACGGATCTCGTTAGTCTAGATATAGAAGACGGTTGTGCAGACGGATCGCGTTAGTCTAGATATAGAAGACGGTTGTACAGACGGATCGCGTTAGTCTAGATATAGAAAACGGTTGTACAGACGGATCGCGTTAGTCTAGATATAGAAGATGGTTGTACAACGACGTATCTCGTTAGTCTAGATATAGAAGGCGGTTGTACAGACGGATCTCGTTAGTCTAGATATAGAAGACGGTTGTACAGACGGATCTCGTTAGTCTAGATATTGAAGACGTTTGTCCAACGACGTATCTCGTTAGTCTAGATATAGAAGACAGTTGTACAGACGGATCTCGTGAGTCTAGATATAGAAGACGGTTGTACAGGCGGATCTCGTTGGTCTAGATATAGAGGACGGTTGTACAGACGGATTTCGTTAGACTAGATATAGATGACGGTTGTACAGACGGATCTCGTTAGTCTAGATATAGAAGAAGGTTGTACAGACGGGTCTCGTGAGTCTAGATAGAGAAGACGGTTGTACAGACGGATCCCGTTAGTCTAGATATAGAAGACGGTTGTATAACGAGAGATCTCGTTAGTCTAGATATAGAAAACGGTTGTACAGACGGATCGCGTTAGTCTAGATATAGAAGATGGTTGTACAACGACGTATCTCGTTAGTCTAGATATAGAAGGCGGTTGTACAGACGGATCTCGTTAGTCTAGATATAGAAGACGGTTGTACAGACGGATCTCGTTAGTCTAGATATAGAAGACGGTTGTGCAGACGGATCTCGTTAGTCTAGATATAAAAGACGGTTGTACAGACGGATCTCGTTAGTCTAGATATAGAGGACGGTTGTACAGACGGATCTCGTTAGTCTAGATATTGAAGACGTTTGTACAGACGGATCTCGTTAGTCTAGATATTGAAGACGTTTGTCCAACGACGTATCTCGTTAGTCTAGATATAGAAGACAGTTGTACAGACGGATCTCGTGAGTCTAGATATAGAAGACGGTTGTACAGGCGGATCTCGTTGGTCTAGATATAGAGGACGGTTGTACAGACGGATTTCGTTAGACTAGATATAGATGACGGTTGTACAGACGGATCTCGTTAGTCTAGATATAGAAGAAGGTTGTACAGACGGGTCTCGTGAGTCTAGATAGAGAAGACGGTTGTACAGACGGATCCCGTTAGTCTAGATATAGAAGACGGTTGTATAACGAGAGATCTCGTTAGTCTAGATATAGAAAACGGTTGTACAGACGGATCGCGTTAGTCTAGATATAGAAGATGGTTGTACAACGACGTATCTCGTTAGTCTAGATATAGAAGGCGGTTGTACAGACGGATCTCGTTAGTCTAGATATAGAAGACGGTTGTACAGACGGATCTCGTTAGTCTAGATATTGAAGACGTTTGTCCAACGACGTATCTCGTTAGTCTAGATATAGAAGACAGTTGTACAGACGGATCTCGTTAGTCTAGATATAGAAGACGGTTGTACAGACGGATCTCGTTAGTCTAGATATAGAAGACGGTTGTACAGACTGATCTCGTTAGTCTAGATATAGAAGACAGTGGTACAGACGGATCTCGTTAGTCTAGATATAGAAGAAGGTTGTACAGACGGGACTCGTGAGTCTAGATAGAGAAGACGGTTGTACAGACGGGTCTCGTTAGTCTAGATACAGAAGACGGTTGTATAGACGGATCTCATTAGTCTAGATATAGAAGACGGTTGTACAGACGGATCTCGTTATTCTAGATATAGAAGACGGTTGTACAGACGGATCCCGTTAGTCTAGATATAGAAGACGGTTGTATAACGAGAGATCTCGTTAGTCTAGATATAGAAGACGATTATACAGACGGATCTCGTTAGTCTAGATATAGAAGACGGTTGTATAACGACGTATCTCGTTAGTCTAGATATAGAAGACGGTTGTACAGACGGATCTCGTTAGTCTAGATATAGAAGACGGTTGTACAGACGGATCTCGTTAGTCTAGATATAGAAGATGGTTGTACAACGACGTATCTCGTTCGTCTAGATATAGAAGGCGGTTGTACAGACGGATCTCGTTAGTCTAGATATAGAAGACGCTTGTACAGACGGATCTCGTTAGTCTAGATATTGAAGACGTTTGTCCAACGACGTACCTCGTTAGTCTAGATATAGAAAGCGGTTGTACAGACGGATCTCGTTAGTCTAGATATAGAAGACGGTTGTACAACGACGGATCTCGTTAGTCTAGATATAGAAGACGGTTGTGCAGACGGATCTCGTTAGTCTAGATATAAAAGACGGTTGTACAGACGGATCTCGTTAGTCTAGATATAGAGGACGGTTGTACAGACGGATCTCGTTAGTCTAGATATTGAAGACGTTTGTCCAACGACGTACCTCGTTAGTCTAGATATAGAAAACGGTTGTACAGACGGATCTCGTTAGTCTAGATATAGAAGACTGTTGTACAACGACGGATCTCGTTAGTCTAGATATAGAAAACGGTTGTACAGACGGGTCTCGTTAGTCTAGATATAGAAGACGGTTGTACAGACGGATCTCGTGAGTCTAGATATAGAAGACGGTTGTACAGGCGGATCTCGTTGGTCTAGATATAGAGGACGGTTGTACAGACGGATCCCGTTAGTCTAGATATAGAAGACGGTTGTATAACGAGAGATCTCGTTAGTCTAGATATAGAAAACGGTTGTACAGACGGATCGCGTTAGTCTAGATATAGAAGATGGTTGTACAACGACGTATCTCGTTAGTCTAGATATAGAAGGCGGTTGTACAGACGGATCTCGTTAGTCTAGATATAGAAGACGGTTGTACAGACGGATCTCGTTAGTCTAGATATTGAAGACGTTTGTCCAACGACGTATCTCGTTAGTCTAGATATAGAAGACAGTTGTACAGACGGATCTCGTTAGTCTAGATATAGAAGACGGTTGTACAGACGGATCTCGTTAGTCTAGATATAGAAGACGGTTGTACAGACGGATCTCGTTAGTCTAGATATAGAAGACAGTGGTACAGACGGATCTCGTTAGTCTAGATATAGAAGACGGTTGTACAGACGGATCTCGTTAGTCTAGATATAGAAGACGTTTGTCCAACGACGTATCTCGTTAGTCTAGATATAGAAGACGGTTGTACAGACGGATCTCGTTAGTCTAGATATAGAAGAACGTTGTACAGACGGGTCTCGTGAGTCTAGATGGAGAAGACGGTTGTACAGACGGATCTCGTTAGTCTAGATATAGAAGACGGTTGTACAGACGGATCTCGTTAGTCTAGATATTGAAGACGTTTGTCCAACGACGTATCTCGTTAGTCTAGATATAGAAGACGGTTGTACAGACGGATCTCGTTAGTCTAGATATAGAAGACGGTTGTATAACGACGTATCTCGTTAGTCTAGATATAGAAGACGGTTGTACAGACGGATCTCGTTAGTCTAGATATAGAAGACGGTTGTACAGACGGATCTCGTTAGTCTAGATATAGAAGATGGTTGTACAACGACGTATCTCGTTCGTCTAGATATAGAAGGCGGGTGTACAGACGGATCTCGTTAGTCTAGATATAGAAGACGGTTGTACAGACGGATCTCGTTAGTCTAGATATTGAAGACGTTTGTCCAACGACGTACCTCGTTAGTCTAGATATAGAAAGCGGTTGTACAGACGGATCTCGTTAGTCTAGATATAGAAGACGGTTGTACAACGACGGATCTCGTTAGTCTAGATATAGAAGACGGTTGTGCAGACGGATCTCGTTAGTCTAGATATAAAAGACGGTTGTACAGACGGATCTCGTTAGTCTAGATATAGAGGACGGTTGTACAGACGGATCTCGTTAGTCTAGATATTGAAGACGTTTGTCCAACGACGTACCTCGTTAGTCTAGATATAGAAAACGGTTGTACAGACGGATCTCGTTAGTCTAGATATAGAAGACGGTTGTACAACGACGGATCTCGTTAGTCTAGTTATAGAAAACGGTTGTACAGACGGGTCTCGTTAGTCTAGATATAGAAGACGGTTGTACAGACGGGTCTCGTGAGTCTAGATATAGAAGACGGTTGTACAGGCGGATCGCGTTGGTCTAGATATAGAGGACGGTTGTACAGACGGATCTCGTTAGTCTAGATATAGAAGACGTTTGTCCAACGACGTATCTCGTTAGTCTAGATATAGAAGACGGTTGTACAGACGGATCGCGTTAGTCTAGATATAGAAGACGGTTGTACAGACGGATCCCGTTAGTCTAGATATAGAAGACGGTTGTATAACGAGAGATCTCGTTAGTCTAGATATAGAAAACGGTTGTACAGACGGATCGCGTTAGTCTAGATATAGAAGATGGTTGTACAACGACGTATCTCGTTAGTCTAGATATAGAAGGCGGTTGTACAGACGGATCTCGTTTGTCTAGATATAGAAGACGGTTGTACAGACGGATCTCGTTAGTCTAGATATTGAAGACGTTTGTCCAACGACGTATCTCGTTAGTCTAGATATAGAAGACAGTTGTACAGACGGATCTCGTTAGTCTAGATATAGAAGACGGTTGTACAGACGGATCTCGTTAGTCTAGATATAGAAGACGGTTGTACAGACGGATCTCGTTAGTCTAGATATAGAAGACAGTGGTACAGACGGATCTCGTTAGTCTAGATATAGAAGACGGTTGTACAGACGGATCTCGTTAGTCTAGATATTGAAGACGTTTGTCCAACGATGTACCTCGTTAGTCTAGATATAGAAAACGGTTGTACAGACGGATCTCGTTAGTCTAGATATAGAAGACGGTTGTACAACGACGGATCTCGTTAGTCTAGATATAGAAGACGGTTGTGCAGACGGATCTCGTTAGTCTAGATATAAAAGACGGTTGTACAGACGGATCTCGTTAGTCTAGATATAGAGGACGGTTGTACAGACGGATCTCGTTAGTCTAGATATTGAAGACGTTTGTACAGACGGATCTCGTTAGTCTAGATATTGAAGACGTTTGTCCAACGACGTATCTCGTTAGTCTAGATATAGAAGACAGTTGTACAGACGGATCTCGTTAGTCTAGATATAGAAGACGGTTGTACAGACGGATCTCGTTAGTCTAGATATAGAAGACGGTTGTACAGACGGATCTCGTTAGTCTAGATATTGAAGACGTTTGTCCAACGATGTACCTCGTTAGTCTAGATATAGAAAACGGTTGTACAGACGGATCTCGTTAGTCTAGATATAGAAGACGGTTGTACAACGACGGATCTCGTTAGTCTAGATATAGAAGACGGTTGTGCAGACGGATCTCGTTAGTCTAGATATAAAAGACGGTTGTACAGACGGATCTCGTTAGTCTAGATATAGAAGACGTTTGTCCAACGACGTATCTCGTTAGTCTAGATATAGAAGACGGTTGTACAGACGGATCGCGTTAGTCTAGATATAGAAAACGGTTGTACAGACGGATCGCGTTAGTCTAGATATAGAAGATGGTTGTACAACGACGTATCTCGTTAGTCTAGATATAGAAGGCGGTTGTACAGACGGATCTCGTTAGTCTAGATATAGAAGACGGTTGTACAGACGGATCTCGTTAGTCTAGATATTGAAGACGTTTGTCCAACGACGTATCTCGTTAGTCTAGATATAGAAGACAGTTGTACAGACGGATCTCGTTAGTCTAGATATAGAAGACGGTTGTACAGACGGATCTCGTTAGTCTAGATATAGAAGACGGTTGTACAGACGGATCTCGTTAGTCTAGATATAGAAGACGGTTGTACAGACGGATCTCGTTAGTCTAGATATAGAAGATGGTTGTACAACGACGTATCTCGTTCGTCTAGATATAGAAGGCGGTTGTACAGACGGATCTCGTTAGTCTAGATATAGAAGACGGTTGTACAGACGGATCTCGTTAGTCTAGATATTGAAGACGTTTGTCCAACGACGTACCTCGTTAGTCTAGATATAGAAAGCGGTTGTACAGACGGATCTCGTTAGTCTAGATATAGAAGACGGATGTACAACGACGGATCTCGTTAGTCTAGATATAGAAGACGGTTGTGCAGACGGATCGCGTTAGTCTAGATATAGAAGACGGTTGTACAGACGGATCGCGTTAGTCTAGATATAGAAAACGGTTGTACAGACGGATCGCGTTAGTCTAGATATAGAAGATGGTTGTACAACGACGTATCTCGTTAGTCTAGATATAGAAGGCGGTTGTACAGACGGATCTCGTTAGTCTAGATATAGAAGACGGTTGTACAGACGGATCTCGTTAGTCTAGATATTGAAGACGTTTGTCCAACGACGTATCTCGTTAGTCTAGATATAGAAGACAGTTGTACAGACGGATCTCGTTAGTCTAGATATAGAAGACGGTTGTACAGACGGATCTCGTTAGTCTAGATATAGAAGACGGTTGTACAGACGGATCTCGTTAGTCTAGATATAGAAGACGGTTGTACAGACGGATCTCGTTAGTCTAGATATAGAAGATGGTTGTACAACGACGTATCTCGTTCGTCTAGATATAGAAGGCGGTTGTACAGACGGATCTCGTTAGTCTAGATATAGAAGACGGTTGTACAGACGGATCTCGTTAGTCTAGATATTGAAGACGTTTGTCCAACGACGTACCTCGTTAGTCTAGATATAGAAAGCGGTTGTACAGACGGATCTCGTTAGTCTAGATATAGAAGACGGTTGTACAACGACGGATCTCGTTAGTCTAGATATAGAAGACGGTTGTGCAGACGGATCTCGTTAGTCTAGATATAAAAGACGGTTGTACAGACGGATCTCGTTAGTCTAGATATAGAGGACGGTTGTACAGACGGATCTCGTTAGTCTAGATATTGAAGACGTTTGTCCAACGACGTACCTCGTTAGTCTAGATATAGAAAACGGTTGTACAGACGGATCTCGTTAGTCTAGATATAGAAGACGGTTGTACAACGACGGATCTCGTTAGTCTAGATATAGAAAACGGTTGTACAGACGGGTCTCGTTAGTCTAGATATAGAAGACGGTTGTACAGACGGGTCTCGTGAGTCTAGATATAGAAGACGGTTGTACAGACGGATCTCGTTAGTCTAGATATTGAAGACGTTTGTCCAACGACGTACCTCGTTAGTCTAGATATAGAAAGCGGTTGTACAGACGGATCTCGTTAGTCTAGATATAGAAGACGGATGTACAACGACGGATCTCGTTAGTCTAGATATAGAAGACGGTTGTGCAGACGGATCGCGTTAGTCTAGATATAGAAGACGGTTGTACAACGACGGATCTCGTTAGTCTAGATATAGAAGACGGTTGTGCAGACGGATCTCGTTAGTCTAGATATAAAAGACGGTTGTACAGACGGATCTCGTTAGTCTAGATATAGAAAACGGTTGTACAGACGGATCGCGTTAGTCTAGATATAGAAGACGGTTGTGCAGACGGATCGCGTTAGTCTAGATATAGAAGACGGTTGTACAGACGGATCGCGTTAGTCTAGATATAGAAAACGGTTGTACAGACGGATCGCGTTAGTCTAGATATAGAAGATGGTTGTACAACGACGTATCTCGTTAGTCTAGATATAGAAGGCGGTTGTACAGACGGATCGCGTTAGTCTAGATATAGAAGATGGTTGTACAACGACGTATCTCGTTAGTCTAGATATAGAAGGCGGTTGTACAGACGGATCTCGTTAGTCTAGATATAGAAGACGGTTGTACAGACGGATCTCGTTAGTCTAGATATAGAAGACGGTTGTACAGACGGATCTCGTTAGTCTAGATATAGAAGACAGTGGTACAGACGGATCTCGTTAGTCTAGATATAGAAGACGGTTGTACAGACGGATCTCGTTAGTCTAGATATAGAAGACGGTTGTACAGACGGATCTCGTTAGTCTAGATATAGAAGACAGTGGTACAGACGGATCTCGTTAGTCTAGATATAGAAGACGGTTGTACAGACGGATCTCGTTAGTCTAGATATTGAAGACGTTTGTCCAACGATGTACCTCGTTAGTCTAGATATAGAAAGCGGTTGTACAGACGGATCTCGTTAGTCTAGATATAGAAGACGGATGTACAACGACGGATCTCGTTAGTCTAGATATAGAAGACGGTTGTGCAGACGGATCGCGTTAGTCTAGATATAGAAGACGGTTGTACAGACGGATCGCGTTAGTCTAGATATAGAAAACGGTTGTACAGACGGATCGCGTTAGTCTAGATATAGAAGATGGTTGTACAACGACGTATCTCGTTAGTCTAGATATAGAAGGCGGTTGTACAGACGGATCTCGTTAGTCTAGATATAGAAGACGGTTGTACAGACGGATCTCGTTAGTCTAGATATTGAAGACGTTTGTCCAACGACGTATCTCGTTAGTCTAGATATAGAAGACAGTTGTACAGACGGATCTCGTTAGTCTAGATATAGAAGACGGTTGTACAGACGGATCTCGTTAGTCTAGATATAGAAGACGGTTGTACAGACGGATCTCGTTAGTCTAGATATAGAAGACGGTTGTACAGACGGATCTCGTTAGTCTAGATATAGAAGATGGTTGTACAACGACGTATCTCGTTCGTCTAGATATAGAAGGCGGTTGTACAGACGGATCTCGTTAGTCTAGATATAGAAGACGGTTGTACAGACGGATCTCGTTAGTCTAGATATTGAAGACGTTTGTCCAACGACGTACCTCGTTAGTCTAGATATAGAAAGCGGTTGTACAGACGGATCTCGTTAGTCTAGATATAGAAGACGGTTGTACAACGACGGATCTCGTTAGTCTAGATATAGAAGACGGTTGTGCAGACGGATCTCGTTAGTCTAGATATAAAAGACGGTTGTACAGACGGATCTCGTTAGTCTAGATATAGAGGACGGTTGTACAGACGGATCTCGTTAGTCTAGATATTGAAGACGTTTGTCCAACGACGTACCTCGTTAGTCTAGATATAGAAAACGGTTGTACAGACGGATCTCGTTAGTCTAGATATAGAAGACGGTTGTACAACGACGGATCTCGTTAGTCTAGATATAGAAAACGGTTGTACAGACGGGTCTCGTTAGTCTAGATATAGAAGACGGTTGTACAGACGGGTCTCGTGAGTCTAGATATAGAAGACGGTTGTACAGACGGATCTCGTTAGTCTAGATATTGAAGACGTTTGTCCAACGACGTACCTCGTTAGTCTAGATATAGAAAGCGGTTGTACAGACGGATCTCGTTAGTCTAGATATAGAAGACGGATGTACAACGACGGATCTCGTTAGTCTAGATATAGAAGACGGTTGTGCAGACGGATCGCGTTAGTCTAGATATAGAAGACGGTTGTACAACGACGGATCTCGTTAGTCTAGATATAGAAGACGGTTGTGCAGACGGATCTCGTTAGTCTAGATATAAAAGACGGTTGTACAGACGGATCTCGTTAGTCTAGATATAGAAAACGGTTGTACAGACGGATCGCGTTAGTCTAGATATAGAAGACGGTTGTGCAGACGGATCGCGTTAGTCTAGATATAGAAGACGGTTGTACAGACGGATCGCGTTAGTCTAGATATAGAAAACGGTTGTACAGACGGATCGCGTTAGTCTAGATATAGAAGATGGTTGTACAACGACGTATCTCGTTAGTCTAGATATAGAAGGCGGTTGTACAGACGGATCGCGTTAGTCTAGATATAGAAGATGGTTGTACAACGACGTATCTCGTTAGTCTAGATATAGAAGGCGGTTGTACAGACGGATCTCGTTAGTCTAGATATAGAAGACGGTTGTACAGACGGATCTCGTTAGTCTAGATATAGAAGACGGTTGTACAGACGGATCTCGTTAGTCTAGATATAGAAGACAGTGGTACAGACGGATCTCGTTAGTCTAGATATAGAAGACGGTTGTACAGACGGATCTCGTTAGTCTAGATATAGAAGACAGTGGTACAGACGGATCTCGTTAGTCTAGATATAGAAGACGGTTGTACAGACGGATCTCGTTAGTCTAGATATAGAAGACGTTTGTCCAACGACGTATCTCGTTAGTCTAGATATAGAAGACGGTTGTACAGACGGATCTCGTTAGTCTAGATATAGAAGAACGTTGTACAGTCGGGTCTCGTGAGTCTAGATATAGAAGACGGTTGTACAGACGGATCTCGTTAGTCTAGATATAGAAGACGTTTGTACAGACGGATCTCGTTAGTCTAGATATAGAAGACGGTTGTACAGACGGATCTCGTTAGTCTAGATATTGAAGACGTTTGTCCAACGATGTACCTCGTTAGTCTAGATATAGAAAACGGTTGTACAGACGGATCTCGTTAGTCTAGATATAGAAGACGGTTGTACAACGACGGATCTCGTTAGTCTAGATATAGAAGACGGTTGTGCAGACGGATCTCGTTAGTCTAGATATAAAAGACGGTTGTACAGACGGATCTCGTTAGTCTAGATATAGAGGACGGTTGTACAGACGGATCTCGTTAGTCTAGATATTGAAGACGTTTGTCCAACGACGTACCTCGTTAGTCTAGATATAGAAAACGGTTGTACAGACGGATCTCGTTAGTCTAGATATAGAAGAGGGTTGTACAACGACGGATCTCGTTAGTCTAGATATAGAAGACGGTTGTACAGACGGATCTCGTTAGTCTAGATATAGAAGACGGTTGTACAGACGGATCTCGTTAGTCTAGATATTGAAGACGTTTGTCCAACGATGTACCTCGTTAGTCTAGATATAGAAAACGGTTGTACAGACGGATCTCGTTAGTCTAGATATAGAAGACGGTTGTACAACGACGGATCTCGTTAGTCTAGATATAGAAGACGGTTGTGCAGACGGATCTCGTTAGTCTAGATATAAAAGACGGTTGTACAGACGGATCTCGTTAGTCTAGATATAGAAGACGTTTGTCCAACGACGTATCTCGTTAGTCTAGATATAGAAGACGGTTGTACAGACGGATCGCGTTAGTCTAGATATAGAAGACGGTTGTACAGACGGATCCCGTTAGTCTAGATATAGAAGACGGTTGTATAACGAGAGATCTCGTTAGTCTAGATATAGAAAACGGTTGTACAGACGGATCGCGTTAGTCTAGATATAGAAGATGGTTGTACAACGACGTATCTCGTTAGTCTAGATATAGAAGGCGGTTGTACAGACGGATCTCGTTATTCTAGATATAGAAGACGGTTGTACAGACGGATCTCGTTAGTCTAGATATTGAAGACGTTTGTCCAACGACGTATCTCGTTAGTCTAGATATAGAAGACAGTTGTACAGACGGATCTCGTTAGTCTAGATATAGAAGACGGTTGTACAGACGGATCTCGTTAGTCTAGATATAGAAGACGGTTGTACAGACGGATCTCGTTAGTCTAGATATAGAGAACAGTGGTACAGACGGATCTCGTTAGTCTAGATATAGAAGAAGGTTGTACAGACGGGTCTCGTGAGTCTAGATAGAGAAGACGGTTGTACAGACGGGTCTCGTTAGTCTAGATACAGAAGACGGTTGTATAGACGGATCTCATTAGTCTAGATATAGAAGACGGTTGTACAGACGGATCTCGTTATTCTAGATATAGAAGACGGTTGTACAGACGGATCCCGTTAGTCTAGATATAGAAGACGGTTGTATAACGAGAGATCTCGTTAGTCTAGATATAGAAGACGATTATACAGACGGATCTCGTTAGTCTAGATATAGAAGACGGTTGTAGAACGACGTATCTCGTTAGTCTAGATATAGAAGACGGTTGTACAGACGGATCTCGTTAGTCTAGATATAGAAGACGGTTGTACAGACGGATCCCGTTAGTCTAGATATAGAAGACGGTTGTACAGACGGATCTCGTTAGTCTAGATATAGAAGACGGTTGTATAACGAGAGATCTCGTTAGTCTAGATATAGAAGACGGTTGTACAGACGGATCTCGTTAGTCTAGATATAGAAGACGGTTGTACAGCCGGATCTCGTTAGTCTAGATATAGAAGACGGTTGTACAGACGGATCTCGTTAGTCTAGATATAGAAGACGGTTGTACAGACGGATCTCGTTAGTCTAGATATAGAAGACGGTTGTACAGACGGATCTCGTTAGTCTAGATATAGAAGACGGTTGTACAGACGGATCTCGTTAGTCTAGATATAGAAGACGTTTGTCCAACGACGTATCTCGTTAGTCTAGATATAGAAGACGGTTGTACAGACGGATCTCGTTAGTCTAGATATAGAAGACGGTTGTACAGACGGCTCCCGTTAGTCTAGATATAGAAGACGGTTGTATAACGACGTATCTCGTTAGCCTAGATATAGAAGACGGTTGTACAGACGGATCTCGTTAGTCTAGATATAGAAGACGGTTGTACAGACGGATCCCGTTAGTCTAGATATAGAAGACGGTTGTATAACGAGAGATCTCGTTAGTCTAGATATAGAAGACGGTTGTACAGACGGATCTCGTTAGTCTAGATATAGAAGACGGTTGTACAGCCGGATCTCGTTAGTCTAGATATAGAAGACGGTTGTACAGACGGATCTCGTTAGTCTAGATATAGAAGACGGTTGTACAGACGGATCTCGTTAGTCTAGATATAGAAGACGGTTGTACAGACGGACCTCGTTAGTCTAGATATAGAAGACGGTTGTACAGACGGATCGCGTTAGTCTAGATATAGAAGACGGTTGTACAGACGGATCCCGATAGTCTAGATATAGAAGACGGTTGTATAACGAGAGATCTCGTTAGTCTAGATATAGAAAACGGTTGTACAGACGGATCGCGTTAGTCTAGATATAGAAGATGGTTGTACAACGACGTATCTCGTTAGTCTAGATATAGAAGGCGATTGTACAGACGGATCTCGTTAGTCTAGATATAGAAGACGGTTGTACAGACGGATCTCGTTAGTCTAGATATAGAAGACGGTTGTACAGACGAATCTCGTTAGTCTAGATATAGAAGACGGTTGTACAGACGGATCTCGTTAGTCTAGATATAGAAGACAGTGGTACAGACGGATCTCGTTAGTCTAGATATAGAAGACGGTTGTACAGACGGATCTCGTTAGTCTAGATATAGAAGACGTTTGTCCAACGACGTATCTCGTTAGTCTAGATATAGAAGACGGTTGTACAGACGGATCTCGTTAGTCTTGATATAGAAGAACGTTGTACAGACGGGTCTCGTGAGTCTAGATAGAGAAGACGGTTGTACAGACGGATCTCGTTAGTCTAGATATAGAAGACGGTTGTACAGACGGATCTCGTTAGTCTAGATATAGAAGACGGTTGTACAGACGGATCTCGTTAGTCTAGATATAGAAGACGGTTGTACAGACGAATCTCGTTAGTCTAGATATAGAAAACGGTTGTACAGACGGATCGCGTTAGTCTAGATATAGAAGATGGTTGTACAACGACGTATCTCGTTAGTCTAGATATAGAAGGCGATTGTACAGACGGATCTCGTTAGTCTAGATATAGAAGACGGTTGTACAGACGGATCTCGTTAGTCTAGATATAGAAGACGGTTGTACAGACGGATCTCGTTAGTCTAGATATAGAAGACGGTTGTACAGACGAATCTCGTTAGTCTAGATATAGAAGACGGTTGTACAGACGGATCTCGTTAGTCTAGATATAGAAGACAGTGGTACAGACGGATCTCGTTAGTCTAGATATAGAAGACGGTTGTACAGACGGATCTCGTTAGTCTAGATATAGAAGACGTTTGTCCAACGACGTATCTCGTTAGTCTAGATATAGAAGACGGTTGTACAGACGGATCTCGTTAGTCTTGATATAGAAGAACGTTGTACAGACGGGTCTCGTGAGTCTAGATAGAGAAGACGGTTGTACAGACGGATCTCGTTAGTCTAGATATAGAAGACGGTTGTACAGACGGATCTCGTTAGTCTAGATATAGAAGACGGTTGTACAGACGGATCTCGTTAGTCTAGATATTGAAGACGTTTGTCCAACGACGTATCTCGTTAGTCTAGACATAGAAAACGGTTGTACAGACGGATCTCGTTAGTCTAGATATAGAAGAGGGTTGTACAACGACGGATCTCGTTAGTCTAGATATAGAAAACGGTTGTACAGACGGGTCTCGTTAGTCTAGATATAGAAGACGGTTGTACAGACGGATCTCGTGAGTCTAGATATAGAAGACGGTTGTACAGGCGGATCTCGTTGGTCTAGATATAGAGGACGGTTGTACAGACGGATCTCGTTAGTCTAGATATAGATGACGGTTGTACAGACGGATCTCGTTAGTCTAGATATAGAAGAAGGTTGTACAGACGGGTCTCGTGAGTCTAGATAGAGAAGACGGTTGTACAGACGGATCTCGTTAGTCTAGATATAGAAGACGGTTGTACAGACGGATCTCGTTAGTCTAGATATAGAAGACGTTTGTCCAACGACGTATCTCGTTAGTCTAGATATAGAAGACGGTTGTACAGACGGATCGCGTTAGTCTAGATATAGAAGACGGTTGTACAGACGGATCCCGTTAGTCTAGATATAGAAGACGGTTGTATAACGAGAGATCTCGTTAGTCTTGATATAGAAGAACGTTGTACAGACGGGTCTCGTGAGTCTAGATAGAGAAGACGGTTGTACAGACGGATCTCGTTAGTCTAGATATAGAAGACGGTTGTACAGACGGATCTCGTTAGTCTAGATATAGAAGACGGTTGTACAGACGGATCTCGTTAGTCTAGATATAGAAGACGGTTGTACAGACGAATCTCGTTAGTCTAGATATAGAAAACGGTTGTACAGACGGATCGCGTTAGTCTAGATATAGAAGATGGTTGTACAACGACGTATCTCGTTAGTCTAGATATAGAAGGCGATTGTACAGACGGATCTCGTTAGTCTAGATATAGAAGACGGTTGTACAGACGGATCTCGTTAGTCTAGATATAGAAGACGGTTGTACAGACGGATCTCGTTAGTCTAGATATAGAAGACGGTTGTACAGACGAATCTCGTTAGTCTTGATATAGAAGACGGTTGTACAGACGGATCTCGTTAGTCTAGATATAGAAGACAGTGGTACAGACGGATCTCGTTAGTCTAGATATAGAAGACGGTTGTACAGACGGATCTCGTTAGTCTAGATATAGAAGACGTTTGTCCAACGACGTATCTCGTTAGTCTAGATATAGAAGACGGTTGTACAGACGGATCTCGTTAGTCTTGATATAGAAGAACGTTGTACAGACGGGTCTCGTGAGTCTAGATAGAGAAGACGGTTGTACAGACGGATCTCGTTAGTCTAGATATAGAAGACGGTTGTACAGACGGATCTCGTTAGTCTAGATATAGAAGACGGTTGTACAGACGGATCTCGTTAGTCTAGATATTGAAGACGTTTGTCCAACGACGTATCTCGTTAGTCTAGACATAGAAAACGGTTGTACAGACGGATCTCGTTAGTCTAGATATAGAAGAGGGTTGTACAACGACGGATCTCGTTAGTCTAGATATAGAAAACGGTTGTACAGACGGGTCTCGTTAGTCTAGATATAGAAGACGGTTGTACAGACGGATCTCGTGAGTCTAGATATAGAAGACGGTTGTACAGGCGGATCTCGTTGGTCTAGATATAGAGGACGGTTGTACAGACGGATCTCGTTAGTCTAGATATAGATGACGGTTGTACAGACGGATCTCGTTAGTCTAGATATAGAAGAAGGTTGTACAGACGGGTCTCGTGAGTCTAGATAGAGAAGACGGTTGTACAGACGGATCTCGTTAGTCTAGATATAGAAGACGGTTGTACAGACGGATCTCGTTAGTCTAGATATAGAAGACGTTTGTCCAACGACGTATCTCGTTAGTCTAGATATAGAAGACGGTTGTACAGACGGATCGCGTTAGTCTAGATATAGAAGACGGTTGTACAGACGGATCCCGTTAGTCTAGATATAGAAGACGGTTGTATAACGAGAGATCTCGTTAGTCTAGATATAGAAAACGGTTGTACAGACGGATCGCGTTAGTCTAGATATAGAAGATGGTTGTACAACGACGTATCTCGTTAGTCTAGATATAGAAGGCGGTTGTACAGACGGGTCTCGTTAGTCTAGATATAGAAGACGGTTGTACAGACGGATCTCGTTAGTCTAGATATAGAAGACGGTTGTACAGACGGATCTCGTTAGTCTAGATATAGAAGACAGTGGTACAGACGGATCTCGTTAGTCTAGATATAGAAGAAGGTTGTACAGACGGGTCTCGTGAGTCTAGATAGAGAAGACGGTTGTACAGACGGGTCTCGTTAGTCTAGATACAGAAGACGGTTGTATAGACGGATCTCATTAGTCTAGATATAGAAGACGGTTGTACAGACGGATCTCGTTATTCTAGATATAGAAGACGGTTGTACAGACGGATCCCGTTAGTCTAGATATAGAAGACGGTTGTATAACGAGAGATCTCGTTAGTCTAGATATAGAAGACGATTATACAGACGGATCTCGTTAGTCTAGATATAGAAGACGGTTGTATAACGACGTATCTCGTTAGTCTAGATATAGAAGACGGTTGTACAGACGGATCTCGTTAGTCTAGATATAGAAGACGGTTGTACAGACGGATCTCGTTAGTCTAGATATAGAAGATGGTTGTACAACGACGTATCTCGTTCGTCTAGATATAGAAGGCGGTTGTACAGACGGATCTCGTTAGTCTAGATATAGAAGACGGTTGTACAGACGGATCTCGTTAGTCTAGATATTGAAGACGTTTGTCCAACGACGTACCTCGTTAGTCTAGATATAGAAAGCGGTTGTACAGACGGATCTCGTTAGTCTAGATATAGAAGACGGTTGTACAACGACGGATCTCGTTAGTCTAGATATAGAAGACGGTTGTGCAGACGGATCTCGTTAGTCTAGATATAAAAGACGGTTGTACAGACGGATCTCGTTAGTCTAGATATAGAGGACGGTTGTACAGACGGATCTCGTTAGACTAGATATTGAAGACGTTTGTCCAACGACGTACCTCGTTAGTCTAGATATAGAAAACGGTTGTACAGACGGATCTCGTTAGTCTAGATATAGAAGACGGTTGTACAACGACGGATCTCGTTAGTCTAGATATAGAAAACGGTTGTACAGACGGGTCTCGTTAGTCTAGATATAGAAGACGGTTGTACAGACGGATCTCGTGAGTCTAGATATAGAAGACGGTTGTACAGGCGGATCTCGTTGGTCTAGATATAGAGGACGGTTGTACAGACGGATCTCGTTAGTCTAGATATAGATGACGGTTGTACAGACGGATCTCGTTAGTCTAGATATAGAAGAAGGTTGTACAGACGGGTCTCGTGAGTCTAGATAGAGAAGACGGTTGTACAGACGGATCTCGTTAGTCTAGATATAGAAGACGGTTGTACAGACGGATCTCGTTAGTCTAGATATAGAAGACGTTTGTCCAACGACGTATCTCGTTAGTCTAGATATAGAAGACGGTTGTACAGACGGATCGCGTTAGTCTAGATATAGAAGACGGTTGTACAGACGGATCCCGTTAGTCTAGATATAGAAGACGGTTGTATAACGAGAGATCTCGTTAGTCTTGATATAGAAGAACGTTGTACAGACGGGTCTCGTGAGTCTAGATAGAGAAGACGGTTGTACAGACGGATCTCGTTAGTCTAGATATAGAAGACGGTTGTACAGACGGATCTCGTTAGTCTAGATATAGAAGACGGTTGTACAGACGGATCTCGTTAGTCTAGATATAGAAGACGGTTGTACAGACGAATCTCGTTAGTCTAGATATAGAAAACGGTTGTACAGACGGATCGCGTTAGTCTAGATATAGAAGATGGTTGTACAACGACGTATCTCGTTAGTCTAGATATAGAAGGCGATTGTACAGACGGATCTCGTTAGTCTAGATATAGAAGACGGTTGTACAGACGGATCTCGTTAGTCTAGATATAGAAGACGGTTGTACAGACGGATCTCGTTAGTCTAGATATAGAAGACGGTTGTACAGACGAATCTCGTTAGTCTTGATATAGAAGACGGTTGTACAGACGGATCTCGTTAGTCTAGATATAGAAGACAGTGGTACAGACGGATCTCGTTAGTCTAGATATAGAAGACGGTTGTACAGACGGATCTCGTTAGTCTAGATATAGAAGACGTTTGTCCAACGACGTATCTCGTTAGTCTAGATATAGAAGACGGTTGTACAGACGGATCTCGTTAGTCTTGATATAGAAGAACGTTGTACAGACGGGTCTCGTGAGTCTAGATAGAGAAGACGGTTGTACAGACGGATCTCGTTAGTCTAGATATAGAAGACGGTTGTACAGACGGATCTCGTTAGTCTAGATATAGAAGACGGTTGTACAGACGGATCTCGTTAGTCTAGATATTGAAGACGTTTGTCCAACGACGTATCTCGTTAGTCTAGACATAGAAAACGGTTGTACAGACGGATCTCGTTAGTCTAGATATAGAAGAGGGTTGTACAACGACGGATCTCGTTAGTCTAGATATAGAAAACGGTTGTACAGACGGGTCTCGTTAGTCTAGATATAGAAGACGGTTGTACAGACGGATCTCGTGAGTCTAGATATAGAAGACGGTTGTACAGGCGGATCTCGTTGGTCTAGATATAGAGGACGGTTGTACAGACGGATCTCGTTAGTCTAGATATAGATGACGGTTGTACAGACGGATCTCGTTAGTCTAGATATAGAAGAAGGTTGTACAGACGGGTCTCGTGAGTCTAGATAGAGAAGACGGTTGTACAGACGGATCTCGTTAGTCTAGATATAGAAGACGGTTGTACAGACGGATCTCGTTAGTCTAGATATAGAAGACGTTTGTCCAACGACGTATCTCGTTAGTCTAGATATAGAAGACGGTTGTACAGACGGATCGCGTTAGTCTAGATATAGAAGACGGTTGTACAGACGGATCCCGTTAGTCTAGATATAGAAGACGGTTGTATAACGAGAGATCTCGTTAGTCTAGATATAGAAAACGGTTGTACAGACGGATCGCGTTAGTCTAGATATAGAAGATGGTTGTACAACGACGTATCTCGTTAGTCTAGATATAGAAGGCGGTTGTACAGACGGGTCTCGTTAGTCTAGATATAGAAGACGGTTGTACAGACGGATCTCGTTAGTCTAGATATAGAAGACGGTTGTACAGACGGATCTCGTTAGTCTAGATATAGAAGACAGTGGTACAGACGGATCTCGTTAGTCTAGATATAGAAGAAGGTTGTACAGACGGGTCTCGTGAGTCTAGATAGAGAAGACGGTTGTACAGACGGGTCTCGTTAGTCTAGATACAGAAGACGGTTGTATAGACGGATCTCATTAGTCTAGATATAGAAGACGGTTGTACAGACGGATCTCGTTATTCTAGATATAGAAGACGGTTGTACAGACGGATCCCGTTAGTCTAGATATAGAAGACGGTTGTATAACGAGAGATCTCGTTAGTCTAGATATAGAAGACGATTATACAGACGGATCTCGTTAGTCTAGATATAGAAGACGGTTGTATAACGACGTATCTCGTTAGTCTAGATATAGAAGACGGTTGTACAGACGGATCTCGTTAGTCTAGATATAGAAGACGGTTGTACAGACGGATCTCGTTAGTCTAGATATAGAAGATGGTTGTACAACGACGTATCTCGTTCGTCTAGATATAGAAGGCGGTTGTACAGACGGATCTCGTTAGTCTAGATATAGAAGACGGTTGTACAGACGGATCTCGTTAGTCTAGATATTGAAGACGTTTGTCCAACGACGTACCTCGTTAGTCTAGATATAGAAAGCGGTTGTACAGACGGATCTCGTTAGTCTAGATATAGAAGACGGTTGTACAACGACGGATCTCGTTAGTCTAGATATAGAAGACGGTTGTGCAGACGGATCTCGTTAGTCTAGATATAAAAGACGGTTGTACAGACGGATCTCGTTAGTCTAGATATAGAGGACGGTTGTACAGACGGATCTCGTTAGACTAGATATTGAAGACGTTTGTCCAACGACGTACCTCGTTAGTCTAGATATAGAAAACGGTTGTACAGACGGATCTCGTTAGTCTAGATATAGAAGACGGTTGTACAACGACGGATCTCGTTAGTCTAGATATAGAAAACGGTTGTACAGACGGGTCTCGTTAGTCTAGATATAGAAGACGGTTGTACAGACGGATCTCGTGAGTCTAGATATAGAAGACGGTTGTACAGGCGGATCTCGTTGGTCTAGATATAGAGGACGGTTGTACAGACGGATCTCGTTAGTCTAGATATAGAAGACGTTTGTCCAACGACGTATCTCGTTAGTCTAGATATAGAAGACGGTTGTACAGACGGATCGCGTTAGTCTAGATATAGAAGACGGTTGTACAGACGGATCCCGTTAGTCTAGATATAGAAGACGGTTGTATAACGAGAGATCTCGTTAGTCTAGATATAGAAAACGGTTGTACAGACGGATCGCTTTAGTCTAGATATAGAAGATGGTTGTACAACGACGTATCTCGTTAGTCTAGATATAGAAGGCGTATGTACAGACGGATCTCGTTAGTCTAGATATAGAAGACGGTTGTACAGACGGATCTCGTTAGTCTAGATATTGAAGACGTTTGTCCAACGACGTATCTCGTTAGTCTAGATATAGAAGACAGTTGTACAGACGGATCTCGTTAGTCTAGATATAGAAGACGGTTGTACAGACGGATCTCGTTAGTCTAGATATAGAAGACGGTTGTACAGACGGATCTCGTTAGTCTAGATATAGAAGACAGTGGTACAGACGGATCTCGTTAGTCTAGATATAGAAGACGGTTGTACAGACGGATCTCGTTAGTCTAGATATAGAAGACGTTTGTCCAACGACGTATCTCGTTAGTCTAGATATAGAAGACGGTTGTACAGACGGATCTCGTTAGTCTAGATATAGAAGAACGTTGTACAGACGGGTCTCGTGAGTCTAGATGGAGAAGACCGTTGTACAGACGGATATCGTTAGTCTAGATATAGAAGACGGTTGTACAGACGGATCTCGTTAGTCTAGATATTGAAGACGGTTGTACAGACGGATCTCGTTAGTCTAGATATTGAAGACGTTTGTCCAACGACGTATCTCGTTAGTCTAGATATAGAAGACAGTTGTACAGACGGATCTCGTTAGTCTAGATATAGAAGACGGTTGTACAGACGGATCTCGTTAGTCTAGATATAGAAGACGGTTGTACAGACGGATCTCGTTAGTCTAGATATAGAAGACAGTGGTACAGACGGATCTCGTTAGTCTAGATATAGAAGACGGTTGTACAGACGGATCTCGTTAGTCTAGATATAGAAGACGTTTGTCCAACGACGTATCTCGTTAGTCTAGATATAGAAGACGGTTGTACAGACGGATCTCGTTAGTCTAGATATAGAAGACGGTTGTATAACGAGAGATCTCGTTAGTCTAGATATAGAAGACGATTATACAGACGGATCTCGTTAGTCTAGATATAGAAGACGGTTGTATAACGACGTATCTCGTTAGTCTAGATATAGAAGACAGTTGTACAGACGGATATCGTTAGTCTAGATATAGAAGACGGTTGTACAGACGGATCTCGTTAGTCTAGATATAGAAGATGGTTGTACAACGACGTATCTCGTTCGTCTAGATATAGAAGGCGGTTGTACAGACGGATCTCGTTAGTCTAGATATAGAAGACGGTTGTACAGACGGATCTCGTTAGTCTAGATATTGAAGACGTTTGTCCAACGACGTACCTCGTTAGTCTAGATATAGAAAGCGGTTGTACAGACGGATCTCGTTAGTCTAGATATAGAAGACGGTTGTACAACGACGGATCTCGTTAGTCTAGATATAGAAGACGGTTGTGCAGACGGATCTCGTTAGTCTAGATATAAAAGACGGTTGTACAGACGGATCTCGTTAGTCTAGATATAGAGGACGGTTGTACAGACGGATCTCGTTAGTCTAGATATTGAAGACGTTTGTCCAACGACGTACCTCGTTAGTCTAGATATAGAAAACGGTTGTACAGACGGGTCTCGTGAGTCTAGATATAGAAGACGGTTGTACAGACGGATCTCGTTAGTCTAGATATAGAAGACGGTTGTACAGACGGATCTCGTGAGTCTAGATATAGAAGACGGTTGTACAGGCGGATCTCGTTGGTCTAGATATAGAGGACGGTTGTACAGACGGATCTCGTTAGTCTAGATATTGAAGACGTTTGTCCAACGACGTATCTCGTTAGTCTAGATATAGAAGACAGTTGTACAGACGGATCTCGTTAGTCTAGATATAGAAGACGGTTGTACAGACGGATCTCGTTAGTCTAGATATAGAAGACGGTTGTACAGACGGATCTCGTTAGTCTAGATATAGAAGACAGTGGTACAGACGGATCTCGTTAGTCTAGATATAGAAGAAGGTTGTACAGACGGATCTCGTTATTCTAGATATAGAAGACGGTTGTACAGACGGATCCCGTTAGTCTAGATATAGAAGACGGTTGTATAACGAGAGATCTCGTTAGTCTAGATATAGAAGACGGTTGTATAACGAGAGATCTCGTTAGTCTAGATATAGAAGACGATTATACAGACGGATCTCGTTAGTCTAGATATAGAAGACGGTTGTATAACGACGTATCTCGTTAGTCTAGATATAGAAGACGGTTGTACAGACGGATCTCGTTAGTCTAGATATAGAAGACGGTTGTACAGACGGATCTCGTTAGTCTAGATATAGAAGATGGTTGTACAACGACGTATCTCGTTCGTCTAGATATAGAAGGCGGTTGTACAGACGGATCTCGTTAGTCTAGATATAGAAGACGGTTGTACAGACGGATCTCGTTAGTCTAGATATTGAAGACGTTTGTCCAACGACGTACCTCGTTAGTCTAGATATAGAAAGCGGTTGTACAGACGGATCTCGTTAGTCTAGATATAGAAGACGGTTGTACAACGACGGATCTCGTTAGTCTAGATATAGAAGACGGTTGTGCAGACGGATCTCGTTAGTCTAGATATAAAAGACGGTTGTACGGACGGATCTCGTTAGTCTAGATATAGAGGACGGTTGTACAGACGGATCTCGTTAGTCTAGATATTGAAGACGTTTGTCCAATGACGTACCTCGTTAGTCTAGATATAGAAAACGGTTGTACAGACGGGTCTCGTGAGTCTAGATATAGAAGACGGTTGTACAGACGGATCTCGTTAGTCTAGATATAGAAGACGTTTGTACAGACGGATCTCGTTAGTCTAGATATAGAAGACGGTTGTACAGACGGATCCCGTTAGTCTAGATATAGAAGACGGTTGTATAACGAGAGATCTCGTTAGTCTAGATATAGAAGACGGTTGTACAGACGGATCTCGTTAGTCTAGATATAGAAGACGGTTGTACAGCCGGATCTCGTTAGTCTAGATATAGAAGACGGTTGTACAGACGGATCTCGTTAGTCTAGATATAGAAGACGGTTGTACAGACGGATCTCGTTAGTCTTGATATAGAAGAACGTTGTACAGACGGGTCTCGTGAGTCTAGATAGAGAAGACGGTTGTACAGACGGATCTCGTTAGTCTAGATATAGAAGACGGTTGTACAGACGGATCTCGTTAGTCTAGATATAGAAGACGGTTGTACAGACGGATCTCGTTAGTCTAGATATAGAAGACGGTTGTACAGACGGATCTCGTTAGTCTAGATATAGAAGACGGTTGTACAGACGGATCTCGTTAGTCTAGATATAGAAGACGGTTGTACAGACGGATCTCGTTAGTCTAGATATTGAAGACGTTTGTCCAACGACGTATCTCGTTAGTCTAGATATAGAAGACGGTTGTACAGACGGATCTCGTTAGTCTAGATATAGAAGACGGTTGTACAGACGGATCTCGTTAGTCTAGATATAGAAGATGGTTGTACAACGATGTATCTCGTTCGTCTAGATATAGAAGGCGGTTGTACAGACGGATCTCGTTAGTCTAGATATAGAAGACGGTTGTACAGACGGATCCCGTTAGTCTAGATATAGAAGACGGTTGTATAACGAGAGATCTCGTTAGTCTAGATATAGAAAACGGTTGTACAGACGGATCTCGTTAGTCTAGATAGAGAAGACGGTTGTACAGACGGATCTCGTTAGTCTAGATATAGAAGAACGTTGTGCAGACGGGTCTCGTTAGTCTAGATATAGAAGACGGTTGTACAGACGGATCTCGTTAGTCTAGATATAGAAGACGGTTGTACAGACGGATCTCGTTAGTCTAGATATAGAAGACGGTTGTACAGACGAATCTCGTTAGTCTTGATATAGAAGACGGTTGTACAGACGGATCTCGTTAGTCTAGATATAGAAGACAGTGGTACAGACGGATCTCGTTAGTCTAGATATAGAAGACGGTTGTACAGACGGATCTCGTTAGTCTAGATATAGAAGACGTTTGTCCAACGACGTATCTCGTTAGTCTAGATATAGAAGACGGTTGTACAGACGGATCTCGTTAGTCTTGATATAGAAGAACGTTGTACAGACGGGTCTCGTGAGTCTAGATAGAGAAGACGGTTGTACAGACGGATCTCGTTAGTCTAGATATAGAAGACGGTTGTACAGACGGATCTCGTTAGTCTAGATATAGAAGACGGTTGTACAGACGGATCTCGTTAGTCTAGATATTGAAGACGTTTGTCCAACGACGTATCTCGTTAGTCTAGACATAGAAAACGGTTGTACAGACGGATCTCGTTAGTCTAGATATAGAAGAGGGTTGTACAACGACGGATCTCGTTAGTCTAGATATAGAAAACGGTTGTACAGACGGGTCTCGTTAGTCTAGATATAGAAGACGGTTGTACAGACGGATCTCGTGAGTCTAGATATAGAAGACGGTTGTACAGGCGGATCTCGTTGGTCTAGATATAGAGGACGGTTGTACAGACGGATCTCGTTAGTCTAGATATAGATGACGGTTGTACAGACGGATCTCGTTAGTCTAGATATAGAAGAAGGTTGTACAGACGGGTCTCGTGAGTCTAGATAGAGAAGACGGTTGTACAGACGGATCTCGTTAGTCTAGATATAGAAGACGGTTGTACAGACGGATCTCGTTAGTCTAGATATAGAAGACGTTTGTCCAACGACGTATCTCGTTAGTCTAGATATAGAAGACGGTTGTACAGACGGATCGCGTTAGTCTAGATATAGAAGACGGTTGTACAGACGGATCCCGTTAGTCTAGATATAGAAGACGGTTGTATAACGAGAGATCTCGTTAGTCTAGATATAGAAAACGGTTGTACAGACGGATCGCGTTAGTCTAGATATAGAAGATGGTTGTACAACGACGTATCTCGTTAGTCTAGATATAGAAGGCGGTTGTACAGACGGGTCTCGTTAGTCTAGATATAGAAGACGGTTGTACAGACGGATCTCGTTAGTCTAGATATAGAAGACGGTTGTACAGACGGATCTCGTTAGTCTAGATATAGAAGACAGTGGTACAGACGGATCTCGTTAGTCTAGATATAGAAGAAGGTTGTACAGACGGGTCTCGTGAGTCTAGATAGAGAAGACGGTTGTACAGACGGGTCTCGTTAGTCTAGATACAGAAGACGGTTGTATAGACGGATCTCATTAGTCTAGATATAGAAGACGGTTGTACAGACGGATCTCGTTATTCTAGATATAGAAGACGGTTGTACAGACGGATCCCGTTAGTCTAGATATAGAAGACGGTTGTATAACGAGAGATCTCGTTAGTCTAGATATAGAAGACGATTATACAGACGGATCTCGTTAGTCTAGATATAGAAGACGGTTGTATAACGACGTATCTCGTTAGTCTAGATATAGAAGACGGTTGTACAGACGGATCTCGTTAGTCTAGATATAGAAGACGGTTGTACAGACGGATCTCGTTAGTCTAGATATAGAAGATGGTTGTACAACGACGTATCTCGTTCGTCTAGATATAGAAGGCGGTTGTACAGACGGATCTCGTTAGTCTAGATATAGAAGACGGTTGTACAGACGGATCTCGTTAGTCTAGATATTGAAGACGTTTGTCCAACGACGTACCTCGTTAGTCTAGATATAGAAAGCGGTTGTACAGACGGATCTCGTTAGTCTAGATATAGAAGACGGTTGTACAACGACGGATCTCGTTAGTCTAGATATAGAAGACGGTTGTGCAGACGGATCTCGTTAGTCTAGATATAAAAGACGGTTGTACAGACGGATCTCGTTAGTCTAGATATAGAGGACGGTTGTACAGACGGATCTCGTTAGACTAGATATTGAAGACGTTTGTCCAACGACGTACCTCGTTAGTCTAGATATAGAAAACGGTTGTACAGACGGATCTCGTTAGTCTAGATATAGAAGACGGTTGTACAACGACGGATCTCGTTAGTCTAGATATAGAAAACGGTTGTACAGACGGGTCTCGTTAGTCTAGATATAGAAGACGGTTGTACAGACGGATCTCGTGAGTCTAGATATAGAAGACGGTTGTACAGGCGGATCTCGTTGGTCTAGATATAGAGGACGGTTGTACAGACGGATCTCGTTAGTCTAGATATAGAAGACGTTTGTCCAACGACGTATCTCGTTAGTCTAGATATAGAAGACGGTTGTACAGACGGATCGCGTTAGTCTAGATATAGAAGACGGTTGTACAGACGGATCCCGTTAGTCTAGATATAGAAGACGGTTGTATAACGAGAGATCTCGTTAGTCTAGATATAGAAAACGGTTGTACAGACGGATCGCTTTAGTCTAGATATAGAAGATGGTTGTACAACGACGTATCTCGTTAGTCTAGATATAGAAGGCGTATGTACAGACGGATCTCGTTAGTCTAGATATAGAAGACGGTTGTACAGACGGATCTCGTTAGTCTAGATATTGAAGACGTTTGTCCAACGACGTATCTCGTTAGTCTAGATATAGAAGACAGTTGTACAGACGGATCTCGTTAGTCTAGATATAGAAGACGGTTGTACAGACGGATCTCGTTAGTCTAGATATAGAAGACGGTTGTACAGACGGATCTCGTTAGTCTAGATATAGAAGACAGTGGTACAGACGGATCTCGTTAGTCTAGATATAGAAGACGGTTGTACAGACGGATCTCGTTAGTCTAGATATAGAAGACGTTTGTCCAACGACGTATCTCGTTAGTCTAGATATAGAAGACGGTTGTACAGACGGATCTCGTTAGTCTAGATATAGAAGAACGTTGTACAGACGGGTCTCGTGAGTCTAGATGGAGAAGACCGTTGTACAGACGGATATCGTTAGTCTAGATATAGAAGACGGTTGTACAGACGGATCTCGTTAGTCTAGATATTGAAGACGGTTGTACAGACGGATCTCGTTAGTCTAGATATTGAAGACGTTTGTCCAACGACGTATCTCGTTAGTCTAGATATAGAAGACAGTTGTACAGACGGATCTCGTTAGTCTAGATATAGAAGACGGTTGTACAGACGGATCTCGTTAGTCTAGATATAGAAGACGGTTGTACAGACGGATCTCGTTAGTCTAGATATAGAAGACAGTGGTACAGACGGATCTCGTTAGTCTAGATATAGAAGACGGTTGTACAGACGGATCTCGTTAGTCTAGATATAGAAGACGTTTGTCCAACGACGTATCTCGTTAGTCTAGATATAGAAGACGGTTGTACAGACGGATCTCGTTAGTCTAGATATAGAAGACGGTTGTATAACGAGAGATCTCGTTAGTCTAGATATAGAAGACGATTATACAGACGGATCTCGTTAGTCTAGATATAGAAGACGGTTGTATAACGACGTATCTCGTTAGTCTAGATATAGAAGACAGTTGTACAGACGGATATCGTTAGTCTAGATATAGAAGACGGTTGTACAGACGGATCTCGTTAGTCTAGATATAGAAGATGGTTGTACAACGACGTATCTCGTTCGTCTAGATATAGAAGGCGGTTGTACAGACGGATCTCGTTAGTCTAGATATAGAAGACGGTTGTACAGACGGATCTCGTTAGTCTAGATATTGAAGACGTTTGTCCAACGACGTACCTCGTTAGTCTAGATATAGAAAGCGGTTGTACAGACGGATCTCGTTAGTCTAGATATAGAAGACGGTTGTACAACGACGGATCTCGTTAGTCTAGATATAGAAGACGGTTGTGCAGACGGATCTCGTTAGTCTAGATATAAAAGACGGTTGTACAGACGGATCTCGTTAGTCTAGATATAGAGGACGGTTGTACAGACGGATCTCGTTAGTCTAGATATTGAAGACGTTTGTCCAACGACGTACCTCGTTAGTCTAGATATAGAAAACGGTTGTACAGACGGGTCTCGTGAGTCTAGATATAGAAGACGGTTGTACAGACGGATCTCGTTAGTCTAGATATAGAAGACGGTTGTACAGACGGATCTCGTGAGTCTAGATATAGAAGACGGTTGTACAGGCGGATCTCGTTGGTCTAGATATAGAGGACGGTTGTACAGACGGATCTCGTTAGTCTAGATATTGAAGACGTTTGTCCAACGACGTATCTCGTTAGTCTAGATATAGAAGACAGTTGTACAGACGGATCTCGTTAGTCTAGATATAGAAGACGGTTGTACAGACGGATCTCGTTAGTCTAGATATAGAAGACGGTTGTACAGACGGATCTCGTTAGTCTAGATATAGAAGACAGTGGTACAGACGGATCTCGTTAGTCTAGATATAGAAGAAGGTTGTACAGACGGATCTCGTTATTCTAGATATAGAAGACGGTTGTACAGACGGATCCCGTTAGTCTAGATATAGAAGACGGTTGTATAACGAGAGATCTCGTTAGTCTAGATATAGAAGACGGTTGTATAACGAGAGATCTCGTTAGTCTAGATATAGAAGACGATTATACAGACGGATCTCGTTAGTCTAGATATAGAAGACGGTTGTATAACGACGTATCTCGTTAGTCTAGATATAGAAGACGGTTGTACAGACGGATCTCGTTAGTCTAGATATAGAAGACGGTTGTACAGACGGATCTCGTTAGTCTAGATATAGAAGATGGTTGTACAACGACGTATCTCGTTCGTCTAGATATAGAAGGCGGTTGTACAGACGGATCTCGTTAGTCTAGATATAGAAGACGGTTGTACAGACGGATCTCGTTAGTCTAGATATTGAAGACGTTTGTCCAACGACGTACCTCGTTAGTCTAGATATAGAAAGCGGTTGTACAGACGGATCTCGTTAGTCTAGATATAGAAGACGGTTGTACAACGACGGATCTCGTTAGTCTAGATATAGAAGACGGTTGTGCAGACGGATCTCGTTAGTCTAGATATAAAAGACGGTTGTACGGACGGATCTCGTTAGTCTAGATATAGAGGACGGTTGTACAGACGGATCTCGTTAGTCTAGATATTGAAGACGTTTGTCCAATGACGTACCTCGTTAGTCTAGATATAGAAAACGGTTGTACAGACGGGTCTCGTGAGTCTAGATATAGAAGACGGTTGTACAGACGGATCTCGTTAGTCTAGATATAGAAGACGTTTGTACAGACGGATCTCGTTAGTCTAGATATAGAAGACGGTTGTACAGACGGATCCCGTTAGTCTAGATATAGAAGACGGTTGTATAACGAGAGATCTCGTTAGTCTAGATATAGAAGACGGTTGTACAGACGGATCTCGTTAGTCTAGATATAGAAGACGGTTGTACAGCCGGATCTCGTTAGTCTAGATATAGAAGACGGTTGTACAGACGGATCTCGTTAGTCTAGATATAGAAGACGGTTGTACAGACGGATCTCGTTAGTCTTGATATAGAAGAACGTTGTACAGACGGGTCTCGTGAGTCTAGATAGAGAAGACGGTTGTACAGACGGATCTCGTTAGTCTAGATATAGAAGACGGTTGTACAGACGGATCTCGTTAGTCTAGATATAGAAGACGGTTGTACAGACGGATCTCGTTAGTCTAGATATAGAAGACGGTTGTACAGACGGATCTCGTTAGTCTAGATATAGAAGACGGTTGTACAGACGGATCTCGTTAGTCTAGATATAGAAGACGGTTGTACAGACGGATCTCGTTAGTCTAGATATTGAAGACGTTTGTCCAACGACGTATCTCGTTAGTCTAGATATAGAAGACGGTTGTACAGACGGATCTCGTTAGTCTAGATATAGAAGACGGTTGTACAGACGGATCTCGTTAGTCTAGATATAGAAGATGGTTGTACAACGATGTATCTCGTTCGTCTAGATATAGAAGGCGGTTGTACAGACGGATCTCGTTAGTCTAGATATAGAAGACGGTTGTACAGACGGATCCCGTTAGTCTAGATATAGAAGACGGTTGTATAACGAGAGATCTCGTTAGTCTAGATATAGAAAACGGTTGTACAGACGGATCTCGTTAGTCTAGATAGAGAAGACGGTTGTACAGACGGATCTCGTTAGTCTAGATATAGAAGAACGTTGTGCAGACGGGTCTCGTTAGTCTAGATATAGAAGACGGTTGTACAGACGGATCTCGTTAGTCTAGATATAGAAGACGGTTGTATAACGAGAGATCTCGTTAGTCTAGATATAGAAGACGGTTGTACAGACGGATCTCGTTAGTCTAGATATAGAAGACGGTTGTACAGCCGGATCTCGTTAGTCTAGATATAGAAGACGGTTGTACAGACGGATCTCGTTATTCTAGATATAGAAGACGGTTGTACAGACGGATCTCGTTAGTCTAGATATAGAAGACGGTTGTACAGACGGATCTCGTTAGTCTAGATATAGAAGACGGTTGTACAGACGGATCTCGTTAGTCTAGATATAGAAGACGTTTGTCCAACGACGTATCTCGTTAGTCTAGATATAGAAGACGGTTGTACAGACGGATCTCGTTAGTCTAGATATAGAAGAACGTTGTACAGACGGGTCTCGTGAGTCTAGATAGAGAAGACGGTTGTACAGACGGATCTCGTTAGTCTAGATATAGAAGACGGTTGTACAGACGGATCTCGTGAGTCTAGATATAGAAGACGGTTGTACAGGCGGATCTCGTTGGTCTAGATATAGAACCCCCTCCACAGTCGACCACCTTGAAGTGGTGAGGGGGCTCTGGGAGAGCGGCTATGTTCCCCTTCGGACGCTGCGTGTGGTAACTGTTCCTCGCGTAGTTGCTGATGGGGGATGCTGCTCTCCTGGCTAAGGGTTGGCCAAAAGCAGACGTGGGCCGGATCCCACGCAGTATAGGAGGTGGGCGTCGTTACCCGGTCGGGTCCCCCATGCATCCCATGCGCGCCACCTGGCGTATGCGTGATGCTCGCCCCCCCCTTCCCTCTTTGTCGTGTTTCCCCCCTTCCCCCCTCGTGTTCTGTTCCTTGCCGCCCTTCTCCCCCCTCCCTGCCCTATGCGCGCTTTCGTCGTAGCGGGGTGGGTAGCTGGGGTACCCCCTTTCCGCCCCTGCGCCCCCGTCTTATGCGCGCATTGATGGCGTTGCGGGATGCGGTGGTGCAGGTTGCCCCTCTTTGTTTCCCCCCCTCTCTCCTCCCGCCCTATGCGCGCTTCGTCGTAGCGGGGTGGGAGGGGTGGGGTCTGTCCCTCTTGTGCCCCACGGCCTGCCCTATGCGCGTTTCGGACGTATGCGGGATGGGACGTTGGGGCACCCCCCCCCCTGTTACCCCCGTCCTAGCGCGCCTTGGCGTATGCGGGACGCGGTGGTGCAGGATGACCCCCCCTCTGTCCCCCGCACCCCCATCCTATGCGCGCTTCGGCGTATGCGGGTTGTGGAGGTGCGGGGTGGTCCCCCCCCAAGTCTCTCCCACGTCTCGCCCCACCCCATGCGCGTCTCTGACGTATGCGGGGTGTGTGGGTGGCTCTCTCCTCCCTTCCTCGTCGTTTCCTTCCCTCCCCGTCCCATGCGCGCTTCGGCGAATGCCGGACGGGTGTGCGTTCGTCTTTCCCTCCTTTGTGGTGTCCTCCCATCCCATGCGCGCTTCGGCGTATGCGGGATGAGCTGTGTGTTTGTTTCCCCTATCCCGTGATGCCCCCCCCCATCCCATGTGCGCCTTTGGCGTATGCGGGATGGGTGTGTGTTTTCCCCCCTTCCCCCTGCTCCCCTGCCCTATGCGCGCTTCGGCGTATGCGGGACGTGGTGGGGTGGGCCCCCCTTTTCCTTACCTCCTCCCCCCCGTCCCATGCGCGCCATGTGACGTATGCGGGATGGGGTCCGATGTGTTTGTCTTTGTTCGGTGTGTCAGGGTGTGTTTTGTTCTCCCCTGTCGCCCTCAATCCCCCCCGGACTTGTTTCGTGTGGGCGCCGCGGACACCTGCGGACGTCCATGTAGGTGCCTGCGGGCGGGAATCCCCCCATCCGGTTGCGTGGCGGTGCCTGTAAGATGACAGAGAGGTACACGGCACAAAGAATCCCGAGTCCAAGACCTGACTCGGTACTTACCTGACGGTGAGTCGTAACCACGCGTTATGCCGGATACGGGTCCTGGTACCTGGAATGAAGAGGAAAGGCACATTATTATCGGAAGCGGTATCTGCCCCTCGGGTGGTTGCCTCCCCCCCTTTCGCTGTTGCGATGGGACGGGTGGGGCCCTCCGTCGGGGTCCCGACGTTTGGTGATCGGAGCGGGGACTCCTGGTTTGATTGGGAGAACGTGTATCACCCGTTGGGTGGTGACCCATACGGCCTGGGTTAGGACCCTCGCAGCGTTAGGGATCCGGCCGTTGTATTTCAGCTGCGACGACCGCGCATCGGGTCAGAGTTTTGGCGAAATCCGCCGGGCGGTAGGGCCGTCGCCCTTAAGACGTAAACCCATGAAATCATGTCAGTGTATAGCCGAGCCTCGGATGTAAATTCGGCGATCCCTGAGATGACGGCGGGGCCCACGCGTGATGATGGTGGCGCGTTGGGAGTTCTGGTTACCATTGACACCGTGCTGACGCAGCGGGCCGGTGCCACCGGGGAGGCCTCCCCGGAAGAAGCCACAGCTGCGGGACCTGGCGATGTTGTTGGCGATGAGCTGATTGTGGATTTGGATTGCGAGCAGACGGAAGGTGTGGGTGGTTGCCCGGGGCAACCGGTGGGCAAACGTGATGGCGGGAGGCCCATCATGGGGGACTTTTTCAAGGGAATTCTAACCCAATGTGAGTCCCCGAGGCCCAGATTAGAGAATCTGGGTCTCCAGTGCATTGAGGCGGGTGTGATCCCCGAGACCCCATCTCCGAAGACGCTGGGGAGCAAGAAGGGACGGGCCCTACCGGAGTCTCCACCGCCCCCAGGGATCTTTAAGGGCAAGACAATAATGAGGACGCCGCCCTCCTCATGCCCTAGTAATAACCGGGGGAAGTCAGATGAGCAGGAGGTGTATGCGGAGCCCACAAGCTCCGGGACCGCGAACCCTGTTCAGGGCGATATCGAGAGGGCTCCGCCTGGTGGGATGCCGAGGGAGTCTGAGCCGGAGCTTAGAGCTCTGTCGATCCCGTTGACCAGGGCGGATCTCAACCTGAAGGCTCCGTTCGGTGTTCGTGCCCCCGAGGTCGCGATCGATGGCCGCGCCTCTGAGGTTGTCTCCTTGCTGGACGGGCTCAGTAAGCTGTGCAGCCAAATGACTGAGGAATTGGGTGCCCGGAAGGCCTCGTCGAAGGTGGTCTCGTCCAAGACGGTTCTGGCCTTTGTCGGGAGCGTCTCCCGGATATGCAAGATGGTCTCCCGACGCGTGGCCGATACAACAGGCACAGCGGCCACCAGGGCAACCCCCCAGCGGATGGTTAGCCTCGGGAAGTCTCCCGAGGACGACGGTGGGTCCGGATCTGGAACCGGAGACCCACGGCCCCCCGGATCAAGGACGACGACAGCTGGGGTCAAGGTGGGCCTGAGCAAGGGCACCAGGGAGGTTGGGACCCAGTACTCCCCACCGAGATACCGGGACTGCGGTACTTCCCCCCGGCGGGAACACAACACCATGGTGTCTGGGAGCGAGCAGGACCACCCGCAGGCGTCCCAACAGGGTGGTGAGCCACAGATGGCTAAAAGGCAACGTGAGTCCCCGGGGGAGGACTGGGACAGGGAGAAGGCCCCCGACAATAAGAGAAGGGCCTTTGCCGAGGTGGTGTCGGGTGGGTCTACAATTACAGGAGAAGCGATCCCGGCTGGAGCTGAGTCGGGGACGGTCGCCGGTACTGATGTTGGACTCCGGGAGGCGGCAAGACCCCCGGGCCCTGACAAAACCGTCGGGGGCCCAACGCCGATGGAGCAGGAACCGGGCCCGCTCTGGGAGCAAGTTTCGACGAAGGGTCAGGCCAAGAGGGCTAGGAAAAGCAAGAGGAAGAGGGACCAGCAGGCCCAGAAGAGTGCCCAGCGGGACTCCGTTCAGGGGCCGGGTCAGGGTTCTGGCCCCGATGCTCAGGTGCACCAACGACCGCCGCCTGAGGTGCATGAACGGCCGCTGCAGCAGCCACAAAAGGGCCCATCAGAAAGGCCGGCCCTCCCGAAGCCCCCACCGGTGAGGAAAAGACCGGAGGCGGTTCTGGTAAAGGTGGCTTCGGCGTCGTCCTATCTGGAGACGTATAAGTGCCTGCTCGCGAAGGGTAGGGAGACGCTGGCCGGGGTAAAAGGGGTCAGGAGAACGCGTCTGGGGCACATCCTCCTAGAGCTGGAAAAGAACTCCAGCGCGGAGACTCTGGCCCACAACATAAGAACCAAAGTGGGGGGCGGCCTGAAGTGTTCCCCTCTCCAGGATAAGAGGTCCCTTGAAGTTAGAGGTCTGGACCCCATGGTGGAGGGCCCCGAGGTACTGCGTGACCTCGGGGGGGCGCTCAAGGTGGCCCCGGAGCGCTTGACCCTTAAAATGTTAAGGATGGGGCGGGATGGGACGCAGTCGGCCGTCGTGGAGATCCCCCTGAACGAGCTGAAGGGCTCACCCGAGGGGATCCGATTTAGGTCTGGCCTTACCTGGGCGAGGACCAGGGCGCTCCCCAGGCTTATGCGGTGCTTTAGATGCCACCATCTTGGGCATGTGGCAAAGGACTGCGCTATGGTTGACGCGGGCAAGGAGATGTGCCGGCGGTGTGGGGCGATGGACCATCTCATTGGTGGTTGCCCCAACCCCCCCAAATGCGCTATATGTGCCAAGGAAGGGGCCTCGGGGCCCAGGGCAGCCCACGTGACTGCGTCGCTGGCTTGCCCTTTCAATAGGACCAAACCTAGGACGGGGCCTAGGAGTCAAGGTGTGCCTGGATCCCCTGTTAATGGCCCTTAGGATCATTCAGATCAACTTAAATAGGTGTAGGTTGGCCCAGGACATCATGGAACATAATATCTCGCGCCTCAATGTCGACGTGGTGGTTATCTCCGAGCCCTATCGGCAGCAGAGATACTGGCACAATGACGCGACCGGTGATGCCTCAATCTGGGTCACCGGTTTTAACGGGCACTTCGCCACCTTGTCACGCCCGGTCAGAGCAGACGGTATCGTTGCGGTTACGTGGGAGAATAAAGTAGTTGTTAGTTGTTACTGCTCCCCGAAGAAGAGTCTCTCCCAGTTTGGAGAATATTTGGACGTCCTGGAGGGCATTCTGGTAGAGGCCAGATCCCCGGGTGGGGGTATTGTCCTGGCCGGTGACTATAACGCGAGGTCTCCGGCCTGGGGTGGCGTCAGGCAGGACAAGAAGGGCGTTGCCCTTCTGGAGGTCTTGGGAAGGCAGGGCCTGGCCCCGGTGGGGCTCGCGGAGCGATACCCTCATACGTTCTGCAGGAACAACAGGAGGTCGTTCATAGACATTATGTCTATGGACCCCGTTACGGCTAGGGGCACTAGGAGCGAGGTGTTGGCTACCGATACCTATTCCGACCATAGCTACGTCCTTCACCATCTTAAAAATCGCAGGCCTGTGACGCTGCCCCCCCTGTGGCAGCGCTTTTCTGTGAAAGACCTGGACACTGCGGCTATTATCAGAGGTTTTGAGGACCGCATGAGGGCGCCAGTTGGTGCCTGCGAGGGTGCCGGGGTGACACCGGGGTCGTGTGCGGAGCCGGCGGCGGTGAAATTTCAGAGGGCCCTCGAGGAAGTCACTAGGGCGGTGCTGCCGTGCAAGGCCTCCCCCCGCGGCTCCAGAAAGCCGAACGGCTGGTGGAGCGACGAGATCGCGGAGGCCCGTCGCGAGTCATTCCGGGCCAGGAGGAGGTATCAGCGGGGTAGGAAGAGGAAGTCCCCAGACGTGGAGGTCCTTAGGTTGACCTACCTGAGGGCGAACAAGGACGTCCAGGTCAAAATATGGAGGGCCAAGGAGGCGTTCTGGGGCCAGTTGAATGCCCTGGTTGACCTCGACCCGTGGGGGAAACCTTACAAGGTCGTGATGTCGAGGCTGAAGGGCTGTCCCCACAGGACGATCATGACCCCCGACCAGACCAGGAGGATTATAGATCACCTGTTCGTGACCTCCTCCCCCCCCTCGCTTTCCGCGTCCTTTCCCCCCTCCCCGGGCCGGTTGTTGGGTGGGTCCGTGGAGGATGATCGTGACCACAATGGTCCGATGTGTGACGACTCAACCATCGAGAGCGTCGACGAGGGGATGGTGAGGGAGGCGGTGGGGCGGATAAGGCCCAGGAAGGCCCCTGGTCTGGACTCCGTTCCGTCGGAGGTCGTTGCGTGCGTCGCCGGTGCTTTTCTGACCGACGTACGCGACATGGTTAAGGATACTTTGAGGAGGGGGGCTATCCCCCCGATCTGGAAGAGGGCCCGGCTGATTTTCATCCCCAAGCCGGATAAGGACCCTATGTCCCCGGGGGCGTACAGGCCCATTAGCGTGCTCCCGGCCGTGAGTAAGGTCTGGGAGCACGTTATCAAAGCGGCCATTGAGGTCCAAACGGGCAGGGACCCATTTCATACGAGCCAGTTTGGCTTTCGGAGAGGGTCGGGTACGGTCAACGCCGCCCTTGAGGTCACGAGGTTTGCCGAGGGCTGTGTGGCCAAGACGAGGAGGAGGCTGGGGGTCCTGGTGACGCTGGACGTCAGGAACGCGTTCAATACGTTGGGCTGGGACCTCATCCTAACGGAGCTGCAGAGACGGGGAGTCTCGTGGACCCTTATCAGGGTCCTACGGTGTTATTTTTCGGACCGCTGGGTGACTGTGTTCACCCCACAGGCGAGGGTGGACACGGAGATTATGGCCGGGGTCCCCCAGGGATCAGTTTTGGGCCCCTTTCTATGGAATATCGTTTACGATGCCATAGTTGGGGAGCTCAATAAAATGGGCCGGTTCGTTAAGGCCGTCGCTTACGCGGACGATTTGGCCCTTTTATTCTCCGCGAGGGACGTCCCCCAATTGGAGACCATGATCGCCGCCACGATGGAGAAGGCGCGCCTCTGGTTTGAGAGGGCTGGCCTTGAGATCGCCCCCCACAAGACCGAGGTGATCGTCTTGGCGGGGTTGAGGTCCGATAAGATCCGGGACTTTGCAATTCTGGGGGCTAATTGCACCTCCGCGAGGACCATACGTTACCTGGGGGTGACCCTAGACTGTAGAAGGAGTTTCAAGGCTCATCTAGAGAGCGTGACCCTTCGGGGGAATAAACTTGTGGGCGCGCTCGCATCGCTCCTCCCCAATACTAGGGGCCCCTCCCCGCACGTGAGGGGTCTCTATTACAATGTGTGGGAATCGGTCGTCCTCTACGCGGCACCGGTGTGGGCCCACGCCTTGAAGACCAAGGTAAATATCGGAATCCTGAGGCGGGCCCAAAGATCAGCCCTGGTGAGAACCACCACGGCATATAGATCGGTGGCTCACCAGGCGTTGTGTGTCCTGGCGGGCAGAATGCCTCTGGATATCAAAGCGGCATTGCGGAGGCGTGTCTTCTTGGCGGGGCCCGGCGTTGGAGGGGACCCCACCATCCAGGATGTGCGGGGGACTCCTTCATACAAGGAGCTGGCTTTGGCGGGGGCCCTGGTCGAATGGCAGACCGTATGGGATGCCTTCGACAGGGACAATTGGACGAGGAGGATAGTCGCCTCGGTCGACACATTCCGGGGCGACAATGGAAAGAAGTTCCCGATGAACTACTGGGTAATGCAGCTCCTCACGTCCCATGGGGCCTTTGCGTCCTTCCGGGCCCGCCTGGGCAAGGCAAGCAGTGACGCATGTGCCGACTGTGGTGGCTCACCGGATAACGCTGAGCACGTGTTGGTGAGCTGCCCTACCTATGCCACTGAAAGAGGGACCCTGGCGGCGGCCCTGGGCTCCGCCGTTGAGGCATCCACCGTCATTGGGATGGCCACTGGGTCGGAGGAGAAGTGGAGGGCATTGATGTCCTTCGCGGAAGCGGTCATGACCGATAGGATGGCGAAGGAAATCCTCCTGGACAAAGCGGTCAGGGAGGAAAGGGCTAGGCGCGCCAGAGAGGAAGCCGAGGCTAGAGCTGCCTTGACGAGGAGAAGGGCCGGCAAGAGGAAGAATGGTCCCTCTAGGCCCGGAACAAGTTACCGCCCCCCGAAAGTGAGAAAGGTAGTGCCCCACCCGCCGGGCAGGCCCACTTCTGTGGAGCCCTGAGCTGCGGCGTACAGGGCGCGGTACATATTTATTTATTCATTATTTACACATATGTATTTTACATTTTTACTTATTTATATTTTACTTATGTGACAGGTACATATTATACCATTTTACCCCACTCTATGTTTTATGTTTTTTGTTTTATATTCTTTTACGCGCAGACCCACCGTTCCGAGTTTTTTTTTTTCTTGTTATTTGTATTTTGTAAAGGCGGCGCGTGGTGTGTGTGTGTGTGTGTAAGTGCCCGTGGTGGGGTTGTGTGAACGACTGGTGTGCGTGTGTGTTTGGCTGAGTGCGCGCCGGTGTTGTATGGGCTGCGGCTTACGCCTGCTAAAGGGGCGTGGTGCCGTGGTTCACGAGGCGGTACCGGGGTGTTCCGTTCCGATCTTTTGTCGGAGCTCCCGCTGTGGTGCTGCGAGGTCACCCTCCCATTGGATGGGCGGCTGGCGGGGCAGTAGTACATTTCAGCCCCCCCGCCAGTCATGGGGACAGTCTGTGCAGGCGGCACAAAGAGGGGGTTTTTAGTGGGTATCCCGGGACAGTGCCCGGGGAGTCCCACATAACCCCGGCATATCGCGCCGGGGTATGCATAAAGCATTTTCCCCCTCTATAAAAAAAAAAAGTCTAGATATAGAAGACGTTTGTCCAACGACGTATCTCGTTAGTCTAGATATAGAAGACGGTTGTACAGACGGATCTCGTTAGTCTAGATATAGAAGACGGTTGTACAGACGGATCCCGTTAGTCTAGATATAGAAGACGGTTGTATAACGACGTATCTCGTTAGTCTAGATATAGAAGACGGTTGTACAGACGGATCTCGTTAGTCTAGATATAGAAGACGGTTGTACAGACGGATCCCGTTCGTCTAGATATAGAAGACGGTTGTATAACGAGAGATCTCGTTAGTCTAGATATAGAAGACGGTTGTACAGACGGATCTCGTTAGTCTAGATATAGAAGACGGTTGTACAGCCGGATCTCGTTAGTCTAGATATAGAAGACGGTTGTACAGACGGATCTCGTTAGTCTAGATATAGAAGACGGTTGTACAGACGGATCTCGTTAGTCTAGATATAGAAGACGGTTGTACAGACGGACCTCGTTAGTCTAGATATAGAAGACGGTTGTACAGACGGATCTCGTTTGTCTAGATATAGAAGACGTCTGTCCAACGACGTATCTCGTTAGTCTAGATATAGAAGACGGTTGTACAGACGGATCTCGTTAGTCTAGATATAGAAGACGGTTGTACAGACGGATCTCGTTAGTCTAGATATAGAAGACGGTTGTACAGACGGATCTCGTTAGTCTAGATATTGAAGACGTTTGTCCAACGACGTATCTCGTTAGTCTAGATATAGAAAACGGTTGTACACACGGATCTCGTTAGTCTAGATATAGAAGAGGGTTGTACAACGACGGATCTCGTTAGTCTAGATATAGAAAACGGTTGTACAGACGGGTCTCGTTAGTCTAGATATAGAAGACGGTTGTACAGACGGATCTCGTGAGTCTAGATATAGAAGACGGTTGTACAGACGGATCCCGTTAGTCTAGATATAGAAGACGGTTGTATAACGACGTATCTCGTTAGTCTAGATATAGAAGACGGTTGAACAGACGGATCTCGTTAGTCTAGATATAGAAGACGGTTGTACAGACGGATCCCGTTAGTCTAGATATAGAAGACGGTTGTATAACGAGAGATCTCGTTAGTCTAGATATAGAAGACGGTTGTACAGACGGATCTCGTTAGTCTAGATATAGAAGACGGTTGTACAGCCGGATCTCGTTAGTCTAGATATAGAAGACGGTTGTACAGACGGATCTCGTTAGTCTAGATATAGAAGACGGTTGTACAGACGGATCTCGTTAGTCTAGATATAGAAGACGGTTGTACAGACGGACCTCGTTAGTCTAGATATAGAAGACGGTTGTACAGACGGATCGCGTTAGTCTAGATATAGAAGACGGTTGTACAGACGGATCCCGTTAGTCTAGATATAGAAGACGGTTGTATAACGAGAGATCTCGTTAGTCTAGATATAGAAGACGGTTGTATAACGAGAGATCTCGTTAGTCTAGATATAGAAAACGGTTGTACAGACGGATCGCGTTAGTCTAGATATAGAAGATGGTTGTACAACGACGTATCTCGTTAGTCTAGATATAGAAGGCGATTGTACAGACGGATCTCGTTAGTCTAGATATAGAAGACGGTTGTACAGACGGATCTCGTTAGTCTAGATATTGAAGACGTTTGTCCAACGACGTATCTCGTTAGTCTAGATATAGAAGACAGTTGTACAGACGGATCTCGTTAGTCTAGATATAGAAGACGGTTGTACAGACGAATCTCGTTAGTCTAGATATAGAAGACGGTTGTACAGACGGATCTCGTTAGTCTAGATATAGAAGACAGTGGTACAGACGGATCTCGTTAGTCTAGATATAGAAGACGGTTGTACAGACGGATCTCGTTAGTCTAGATATAGAAGACGTTTGTCCAACGACGTATCTCGTTAGTCTAGATATAGAAGACGGTTGTACAGACGGATCTCGTTAGTCTTGATATAGAAGAACGTTGTACAGACGGGTCTCGTGAATCTAGATAGAGAAGACGGTTGTACAGACGGATCTCGTTAGTCTAGATATAGAAGACGGTTGTACAGACGGATCTCGTTAGTCTAGATATAGAAGACGGTTGTACAGACGGATCTCGTTAGTCTAGATATTGAAGACGTTTGTCCAACGACGTATCTCGTTAGTCTAGATATAGAAAACGGTTGTACAGACGGATCTCGTTAGTCTAGATATAGAAGAGGGTTGTACAACGATGGATCTCGTTAGTCTAGATATAGAAAACGGTTGTACAGACGGGTCTCGTTAGTCTAGATATAGAAGACGGTTGTACAGACGGATCTCGTTAGTCTAGATATAGAAGGCGGTTGTACAGACGGATCTCGTTAGTCTAGATATAGAAGACGGTTGTACAGACGGATCTCGTTAGTCTAGATATTGAAGACGTTTGTCCAACGACGTATCTCGTTAGTCTAGATATAGAAGACAGTTGTACAGACGGATCTCGTTAGTCTAGATATAGAAGACGGTTGTACAGACGGATCTCGTTAGTCTAGATATAGAAGACGGTTGTACAGACGGATCTCGTTAGTCTAGATATAGAAGACAGTGGTACAGACGGATCTCGTTAGTCTAGATATAGAAGAAGGTTGTACAGACGGGTCTCGTGAGTCTAGATAGAGAAGACGGTTGTACATACGGGTCTCGTTAGTCTAGATACAGAAGACGGTTGTATAGACGGATCTCATTAGTCTAGATATAGAAGACGGTTGTACAGACGGATCTCGTTATTCTAGATATAGAAGACGGTTGTACAGACGGATCCCGTTAGTCTAGATATAGAAGACGGTTGTATAACGAGAGATCTCGTTAGTCTAGATATAGAAGACGATTATACAGACGGATCTCGTTAGTC
Organism: Andrena bicolor; assembly: GCA_960531205.1. Lineage (NCBI taxonomy): Eukaryota > Metazoa > Arthropoda > Insecta > Hymenoptera > Andrenidae > Andrena > Andrena bicolor. Next base: position 48,694 of record CAUIJW010000166.1, on the reverse strand, counting down.
TAGATATAGAAGACGGTTGTATAACGACGTATCTCGTTAGTCTAGATATAGAAGACGGTTGTACAGACGGATCTCGTTAGTCTAGACATAGAAGACGGTTGTACAGACGGATCCCGTTAGTCTAGATATAGAAGACGGTTGTACAGACGGATCTCGTTAGTCTAGATATAGAAGACGGTTGTATAACGAGAGATCTCGTTAGTCTAGATATAGAAGACGGTTGTACAGACGGATCTCGTTAGTCTAGATATAGAAGACGGTTGTACAGCCGGATCTCGTTAGTCTAGATATAGAAGACGGTTGTACAGACGGATCTCGTTAGTCTAGATATAGAAGACGGTTGTACAGACGGATCTCGTTAGTCTAGATATAGAAGACGGTTGTACAGACGGATCTCGTTAGTCTAGATATAGAAGACGGTTGTACAGACGGATCTCGTTAGTCTAGATATAGAAGACGTTTGTCCAACGACGTATCTCGTTAGTCTAGATATAGAAGACGGTTGTACAGACGGATCTCGTTAGTCTAGATATAGAAGACGGTTGTACAGACGGACCTCGTTAGTCTAGATATAGAAGACGGTTGTACAGACGGATCTCGTTTGTCTAGATATAGAAGACGTTTGTCCAACGACGTATCTCGTTAGTCTAGATATAGAAGACGGTTGTACAGACGGATCTCGTTAGTCTAGATATAGAAGACGGTTGTACAGACGGATCTCGTTAGTCTAGATATAGAAGACGGTTGTACAGACGGATCTCGTTAGTCTAGATATTGAAGACGTTTGTCCAACGACGTATCTAGTTAGTCTAGATATAGAAAACGGTTGTACACACGGATCTCGTTAGTCTAGATATAGAAGAGGGTTGTACAACGACGGATCTCGTTAGTCTAGATATAGAAAACGGTTGTACAGACGGGTCTCGTTAGTCTAGATATAGAAGACGGTTGTACAGACGGATCTCGTGAGTCTAGATATAGAAGACGGTTGTACAGACGGATCCCGTTAGTCTAGATATAGAAGACGGTTGTATAACGACGTATCTCGTTAGTCTAGATATAGAAGACGGTTGAACAGACGGATCTCGTTAGTCTAGATATAGAAGACGGTTGTACAGACGGATCCCGTTAGTCTAGATATAGAAGACGGTTGTATAACGAGAGATCTCGTTAGTCTAGATATAGAAGACGGTTGTACAGACGGATCTCGTTAGTCTAGATATAGAAGACGGTTGTACAGCCGGATCTCGTTAGTCTAGATATAGAAGACGGTTGTACAGACGGATCTCGTTAGTCTAGATATAGAAGACGGTTGTACAGACGGATCTCGTTAGTCTAGATATAGAAGACGGTTGTACAGACGGACCTCGTTAGTCTAGATATAGAAGACGGTTGTACAGACGGATCGCGTTAGTCTAGATATAGAAGACGGTTGTACAGACGGATCCCGTTAGTCTAGATATAGAAGACGGTTGTATAACGAGAGATCTCGTTAGTCTAGATATAGAAGACGGTTGTATAACGAGAGATCTCGTTAGTCTAGATATAGAAAACGGTTGTACAGACGGATCGCGTTAGTCTAGATATAGAAGATGGTTGTACAACGACGTATCTCGTTAGTCTAGATATAGAAGGCGATTGTACAGACGGATCTCGTTAGTCTAGATATAGAAGACGGTTGTACAGACGGATCTCGTTAGTCTAGATATTGAAGACGTTTGTCCAACGACGTATCTCGTTAGTCTAGATATAGAAGACAGTTGTACAGACGGATCTCGTTAGTCTAGATATAGAAGACGGTTGTACAGACGAATCTCGTTAGTCTAGATATAGAAGACGGTTGTACAGACGGATCTCGTTAGTCTAGATATAGAAGACAGTGGTACAGACGGATCTCGTTAGTCTAGATATAGAAGACGGTTGTACAGACGGATCTCGTTAGTCTAGATATAGAAGACGTTTGTCCAACGACGTATCTCGTTAGTCTAGATATAGAAGACGGTTGTACAGACGGATCTCGTTAGTCTTGATATAGAAGACGGTTGTACAGACGGATCTCGTTAGTCTAGATATTGAAGACGTTTGTCCAACGACGTATCTCGTTAGTCTAGATATAGAAAACGGTTGTACAGACGGATCTCGTTAGTCTAGATATAGAAGAGGGTTGTACAACGACGGATCTCGTTAGCTTAGATATAGAAAACGGTTGTACAGACGGGTCTCGTTAGTCTAGATATAGAAGACGGTTGTACAGACGGATCTCGTTAGTCTAGATATAGAAGGCGGTTGTACAGACGGATCTCGTTAGTCTAGATATAGAAGACGGTTGTACAGACGGATCTCGTTAGTCTAGATATTGAAGACGTTTGTCCAACGACGTATCTCGTTAGTCTAGATATAGAAGACAGTTGTACAGACGGATCTCGTTAGTCTAGATATAGAAGACGGTTGTACAGACGGATCTCGTTAGTCTAGATATAGAAGACGGTTGTACAGACGGATCTCGTTAGTCTAGATATAGAAGACAGTGGTACAGACGGATCTCGTTAGTCTAGATATAGAAGAAGGTTGTACAGACGGGTCTCGTGAGTCTAGATAGAGAAGACGGTTGTACAGACGGGTCTCGTTAGTCTAGATACAGAAGACGGTTGTATAGACGGATCTCATTAGTCTAGATATAGAAGACGGTTGTACAGACGGATCTCGTTATTCTAGATATAGAAGACGGTTGTACAGACGGATCCCGTTAGTCTAGATATAGAAGACGGTTGTATAACGAGAGATCTCGTTAGTCTAGATATAGAAGACGATTATACAGACGGATCTCGTTAGTCTAGATATAGAAGACGGTTGTATAACGACGTATCTCGTTAGTCTAGATATAGAAGACGGTTGTACAGACGGATCTCGTTAGTCTAGACATAGAAGACGGTTGTACAGACGGATCCCGTTAGTCTAGATATAGAAGACGGTTGTACAGACGGATCTCGTTAGTCTAGATATAGAAGACGGTTGTATAACGAGAGATCTCGTTAGTCTAGATATAGAAGACGGTTGTACAGACGGATCTCGTTAGTCTAGATATAGAAGACGGTTGTACAGCCGGATCTCGTTAGTCTAGATATAGAAGACGGTTGTACAGACGGATCTCGTTAGTCTAGATATAGAAGACGGTTGTACAGACGGATCTCGTTAGTCTAGATATAGAAGACGGTTGTACAGACGGATCTCGTTAGTCTAGATATAGAAGACGGTTGTACAGACGGATCTCGTTAGTCTAGATATAGAAGACGTTTGTCCAACGACGTATCTCGTTAGTCTAGATATAGAAGACGGTTGTACAGACGGATCTCGTTAGTCTAGATATAGAAGACGGTTGTACAGACGGATCTCGTTAGTCTAGATATAGAAGACGGTTGTACAGACGGATCTCGTTAGTCTAGATATAGAAGACGTTTGTCCAACGACGTATCTCGTTAGTCTAGATATAGAAGACGGTTGTACAGACGGATCTCGTTAGTCTAGATATAGAAGACGGTTGTACAGACGGATCCCGTTAGTCTAGATATAGAAGACGGTTGTATAACGACGTATCTCGTTAGTCTAGATATAGAAGACGGTTGTACAGACGGATCTCGTTAGTCTAGATATAGAAGACGGTTGTACAGACGGATCCCGTTAGTCTAGATATAGAAGACGGTTGTATAACGAGAGATCTCGTTAGTCTAGATATAGAAGACGGTTGTACAGACGGATCTCGTTAGTCTAGATATAGAAGACGGTTGTACAGCCGGATCTCGTTAGTCTAGATATAGAAGACGGTTGTACAGACGGATCTCGTTAGTCTAGATATAGAAGACGGTTGTACAGACGGATCTCGTTAGTCTAGATATAGAAGACGGTTGTACAGACGGACCTCGTTAGTCTAGATATAGAAGACGGTTGTACAGACGAATCTCGTTAGTCTAGATATAGAAGACGGTTGTACAGACGGATCTCGTTAGTCTAGATATAGAAGACAGTGGTACAGACGGATCTCGTTAGTCTAGATATAGAAGACGGTTGTACAGACGGATCTCGTTAGTCTAGATATAGAAGACGGTTGTACAGACGGATCTCGTTAGTCTTGATATAGAAGAACGTTGTACAGACGGGTCTCGTGAGTCTAGATAGAGAAGACGGTTGTACAGACGGATCTCGTTAGTCTAGATATAGAAGACGGTTGTACAGACGGATCTCGTTTGTCTAGATATAGAAGACGTTTGTCCAACGACGTATCTCGTTAGTCTAGATATAGAAGACGGTTGTACAGACGGATCTCGTTAGTCTAGATATAGAAGACGGTTGTACAGACGGATCCCGTTAGTCTAGATATAGAAGACGGTTGTATAACGAGAGATCTCGTTAGTCTAGATATAGAAGACGGTTGTACAGACGGATCTCGTTAGTCTAGATATAGAAGACGGTTGTACAGCCGGATCTCGTTAGTCTAGATATAGAAGACGGTTGTACAGACGGATCTCGTTAGTCTAGATATAGAAGACGGTTGTACAGACGGATCTCGTTAGTCTAGATATAGAAGACGGTTGTACAGACGGACCTCGTTAGTCTAGATATAGAAAACGGTTGTACAGACGGATCTCGTTAGTCTAGATATAGAAGACGGTTGTACAACGACGGATCTCGTTAGTCTAGATATAGAAAACGGTTGTACAGACGGGTCTCGTTAGTCTAGATATAGAAGACGGTTGTACAGGCGGATCTCGTTGGTCTAGATATAGAGGACGGTTGTACAGACGGATCTCGTTAGTCTAGATATAGATGACGTTTGTCCAACGACGTATCTCGTTAGTCTAGATATAGAAGACGGTTGTACAACGACGGATCTCGTTAGTCTAGATATAGAAAACGGTTGTACAGACGGGTCTCGTTAGTCTAGATATAGAAGACGGTTGTACAGACGGATCTCGTGAGTCTAGATATAGAAGACGGTTGTACAGGCGGATCTCGTTGGTCTAGATATAGAGGACGGTTGTACAGACGGATCTCGTTAGTCTAGATATAGATGACGGTTGTACAGACGGATCTCGTTAGTCTAGATATAGAAGAAGGTTGTACAGACGGGTCTCGTGAGTCTAGATAGAGAAGACGGTTGTACAGACGGATCTCGTTAGTCTAGATATAGAAGACGGTTGTACAGACGGATCTCGTTAGTCTAGATATAGAAGACGTTTGTCCAACGACGTATCTCGTTAGTCTAGATATAGAAGACGGTTGTACAGACGGATCGCGTTAGTCTAGATATAGAAGACGGTTGTACAGACGGATCCCGTTAGTCTAGATATAGAAGACGGTTGTATAACGAGAGATCTCGTTAGTCTAGATATAGAAAACGGTTGTACAGACGGATCGCGTTAGTCTAGATATAGAAGATGGTTGTACAACGACGTATCTCGTTAGTCTAGATATAGAAGGCGGATGTACAGACGGATCTCGTTAGTCTAGATATAGAAGACGGTTGTACAGACGGATCTCGTTAGTCTAGATATTGAAGACGTTTGTCCAACGACGTATCTCGTTAGTCTAGATATAGAAGACAGTTGTACAGACGGATCTCGTTAGTCTAGATATAGAAGACGGTTGTACAGACGGATCTCGTTAGTCTAGATATAGAAGACGGTTGTACAGACGGGTCTCGTTAGTCTAGATATAGAAGACGGTTGTACAGACGGATCGCGTTAGTCTAGATATAGAAGATGGTTGTACAACGACGTATCTCGTTAGTCTAGATATAGAAGGCGGATGTACAGACGGATCTCGTTAGTCTAGATATAGAAGACGGTTGTACAGACGGGTCTCGTGAGTCTAGATAGAGAAGACGGTTGTACAGACGGGTCTCGTTAGTCTAGATACAGAAGACGGTTGTATAGACGGATCTCATTAGTCTAGATATAGAAGACGGTTGTACAGACGGGTCTCGTTATTCTAGATATAGAAGACGGTTGTACAGACGGATCCCGTTAGTCTAGATATAGAAGACGGTTGTATAACGAGAGATCTCGTTAGTCTAGATATAGAAGACGATTATACAGACGGATCTCGTTAGTCTAGATATAGAAGACGGTTGTATAACGACGTATCTCGTTAGTCTAGATATAGAAGACGGTTGTACAGACGGATCTCGTTAGTCTAGACATAGAAGACGGTTGTACAGACGGATCCCGTTAGTCTAGATATAGAAGACGGTTGTACAGACGGATCTCGTTAGTCTAGATATAGAAGACGGTTGTATAACGAGAGATCTCGTTAGTCTAGATATAGAAGACGGTTGTACAGACGGATCTCGTTAGTCTAGATATAGAAGACGGTTGTACAGCCGGATCTCGTTAGTCTAGATATAGAAGACGGTTGTACAGACGGATCTCGTTAGTCTAGATATACAAGACGGTTGTACAGACGGATCTCGTTAGTCTAGATATAGAAGACGGTTGTACAGACGGATCTCGTTAGTCTAGATATAGAAGACGGTTGTACAGACGGATCTCATTAGTCTAGATATAGAAGACGTTTGTCCAACGACGTATCTCGTTAGTCTAGATATAGAAGACGGTTGTACAGACGGATCTCGTTAGTCTAGATATAGAAGACGGTTGTACAGACGGATCTCGTTAGTCTAGATATAGAAGACGGTTGTACAGACGGATCTCGTTAGTCTAGATATAGAAGACGTTTGTCCAACGACGTATCTCGTTAGTCTAGATATAGAAGACGGTTGTACAGACGGATCTCGTTAGTCTAGATATAGAAGACGGTTGTACAGACGGATCCCGTTAGTCTAGATATAGAAGACGGTTGTATAACGAGAGATCTCGTTAGTCTAGATATAGAAGACGGTTGTACAGACGGATCTCGTTAGTCTAGATATAGAAGACGTTTGTACAGCCGGATCTCGTTAGTCTAGATATAGAAGACGGTTGTACAGACGGATCTCGTTAGTCTAGATATAGAAGACGGTTGTACAGACGGATCTCGTTAGTCTAGATATAGAAGACGGTTGTACAGACGGACCTCGTTAGTCTAGATATAGAAGACGGTTGTACAGACGGATCTCGTTTGTCTAGATATAGAAGACGTTTGTCCAACGACGTATCTCGTTAGTCTAGATATAGAAGACGGTTGTACAGACGGATCTCGTTAGTCTAGATATAGAAGAACGTTGTACAGACGGGTCTCGTGAGTCTAGATAGAGAAGACGGTTGTATAGACGGATCTCGTTAGTCTAGATATAGAAGACGGTTGTACAGACGGATCTCGTTAGTCTAGATATTGAAGACGTTTGTCCAACGACGTATCTCGTTAGTCTAGATATAGAAGACGGTTGTACAGACGGATCTCGTTAGTCTAGATATAGAAGACGGTTGTACAGACGGATCTCGTTAGTCTAGATATAGAGGACAGTTGTACAGACGGATCTCGTTAGTCTAGATATTGAAGACGTTTGTCCAACGACGTACCTCGTTAGTCTAGATATAGAAAACGGTTGTACAGACGGATCTCGTTAGTCTAGATATAGAAGACGGTTGTACAACGACGGATCTCGTTAGTCTAGATATAGAAAACGGTTGTACAGACGGGTCTCGTTAGTCTAGATATAGAAGACGGTTGTACAGGCGGATCTCGTTGGTCTAGATATAGAGGACGGTTGTACAGACGGATCTCGTTAGTTTAGATATAGATGACGTTTGTCCAACGACGTATCTCGTTAGTCTAGATATAGAAGACGGTTGTACAGACGGATCGCGTTAGTCTAGATATAGAAGACGGTTGTACAGACGGATCCCGTTAGTCTAGATATAGAAGACGGTTGTATAACGAGAGATCTCGTTAGTCTAGATATAGAAAACGGTTGTACAGACGGATGGCGTTAGTCTAGATATAGAAGATGGTTGTACAACGACGTATCTCGTTAGTCTAGATATAGAAGGCGATTGTACAGACGGATCTCGTTAGTCTAGATATAGAAGACGGTTGTACAGACGGATCTCGTTAGTCTAGATATTGAAGACGTTTGTCCAACGACGTATCTCGTTAGTCTAGATATAGAAGACAGTTGTACAGACGGATCTCGTTAGTCTAGATATAGAAGACGGTTGTACAGACGGATCTCGTTAGTCTAGATATAGAAGACGTTTGTCCAACGACGTATCTCGTTAGTCTAGATATAGAAGACGGTTGTACAGACGGATCTCGTTAGTCTTGATATAGAAGAACGTTGTACAGACGGGTCTCGTGAGTCTAGATAGAGAAGACGGTTGTACAGACGGATCTCGTTAGTCTAGATATAGAAGACGGTTGTACAGACGGATCTCGTTAGTCTAGATATAGAAGACGGTTGTACAGACGGATCTCGTTAGTCTAGATATTGAAGACGTTTGTCCAACGACGTATCTCGTTAGTCTAGATATAGAAGACGGTTGTACAGACGGATCTCGTTAGTCTAGATATAGAAGACGGTTGTACAGACGGATCTCGTTAGTCTAGATATTGAAGACGTTTGTCCAACGACGTATCTCGTTAGTCTAGATATAGAAAACGGTTGTACACACGGATCTCGTTAGTCTAGATATAGAAGAGGGTTGTACAACGACGGATCTCGTTAGTCTAGATATAGAAAACGGTTGTACAGACGGGTCTCGTTAGTCTAGATATAGAAGACGGTTGTACAGACGGATCTCGTGAGTCTAGATATAGAAGACGGTTGTACAGGCGGATCTCGTTGGTCTAGATATAGAGGACGGTTGTACAGACGGATCTCGTTAGTCTAGATATTGAAGACGTTTGTCCAACGACGTACCTCGTTAGTCTAGATATAGAAAACGGTTGTACAGACGGATCTCGTTAGTCTAGATATAGAAGAGGGTTGTACAACGACGGATCGCGTTAGTCTAGATATAGAAAACGGTTGTACAGACGGGTCTCGTTAGTCTAGATATAGAAGACGGTTGTACAGACGGATCTCGTGAGTCTAGATATAGAAGACGGTTGTACAGGCGGATCTCGTTGGTCTAGATATAGAGGACGGTTGTACAGACGGATCTCGTTAGTCTAGATATAGATGACGGTTGTACAGACGGATCTCGTTAGTCTAGATATAGAAGAAGGTTGTACAGACGGGTCTCGTGAGTCTAGATAGAGAAGACGGTTGTACAGACGGATCTCGTTAGTCTAGATATAGAAGACGGTTGTACAGACGGATCTCGTTAGTCTAGATATAGAAGACGTTTGTCCAACGACGTATCTCGTTAGTCTAGATATAGAAGACGGTTGTACAGACGGATCTCGTTAGTCTAGATATTGAAGACGTTTGTCCAACGACGTATCTCGTTAGTCTAGATATAGAAGACGGTTGTACAGACGGTTCTCGTTAGTCTAGATATAGAAGACGGTTGTACAGACGAATCTCGTTAGTCTAGATATAGAAGACGGTTGTACAGACGGATCTCGTTAGTCTAGATATAGAAGACAGTGGTACAGACGGATCTCGTTAGTCTAGATATAGAAGACGGTTGTACAGACGGATCTCGTTAGTCTAGATATAGAAGACGGTTGTACAGACGGATCTCGTTAGTCTTGATATAGAAGAACGTTGTACAGACGGGTCTCGTGAGTCTAGATAGAGAAGACGGTTGTACAGACGGATCTCGTTAGTCTAGATATAGAAGACGGTTGTACAGACGGATCTCGTTAGTCTAGATATAGAAAACGGTTGTACAGACGGGTCTCGTTAGTCTAGATATAGAAGACGGTTGTACAGACGGATCTCGTGAGTCTAGATATAGAAGACGGTTGTATAGGCGGATCTCGTTGGTCTAGATATAGAGGACGGTTGTACAGACGGATCTCGTTAGTCTAGATATAGATGACGGTTGTACAGACGGATCTCGTTAGTCTAGATATAGAAGAAGGTTGTACAGACGGGTCTCGTGAGTCTAGATAGAGAAGACGGTTGTACAGACGGATCTCGTTAGTCTAGATATAGAAGACGGTTGTACAGACGGATCTCGTTAGTCTAGATATAGAAGACGTTTGTCCAACGACGTATCTCGTTAGTCTAGATATAGAAGAAGGTTGTACAGACGGATCGCGTTAGTCTAGATATAGAAGACGGTTGTACAGACGGATCTCGTTAGTCTAGATATAGAAGACGGTTGTACAGACGGATCTCGTTAGTCTAGATATAGAAGACGTTTGTCCAACGACGTATCTCGTTAGTCTAGATATAGAAGACGGTTGTACAGACGGATCGCGTTAGTCTAGATATAGAAGACGGTTGTACAGACGGATCCCGTTAGTCTAGATATAGAAGACGGTTGTATAACGAGAGATCTCGTTAGTCTAGATATAGAAAACGGTTGTACAGACGGATCGCGTTAGTCTAGATATAGAAGATGGTTGTACAACGACGTATCTCGTTAGTCTAGATATAGAAGGCGGTTGTACAGACGGATCTCGTTAGTCTAGATATAGAAGACGGTTGTACAGACGGATCTCGTTAGTCTAGATATTGAAGACGTTTGTCCAACGACGTATCTCGTTAGTCTAGATATAGAAGACAGTTGTACAGACGGATCTCGTTAGTCTAGATATAGAAGACGGTTGTACAGACGGATCTCGTTAGTCTAGATATAGAAGACGGTTGTACAGACGGATCTCGTTAGTCTAGATATAGAAGACAGTGGTACAGACGGATCTCGTTAGTCTAGATATAGAAGAAGGTTGTACAGACGGGTCTCGTGAGTCTAGATAGAGAAGACGGTTGTACAGACGGGTCTCGTTAGTCTAGATACAGAAGACGGTTGTATAGACGGATCTCGTTAGTCTAGATATAGAAGACAGTGGTACAGACGGATCTCGTTAGTCTAGATATAGAAGAACGTTGTACAGACGGGTCTCGTGAGTCTAGATAGAGAAGACGGTTGTACAGACGGATCTCGTTAGTCTAGATATAGAAGACGGTTGTACAGACGGATCTCGTTAGTCTAGATATAGAAGACGGTTGTACAGACGGATCTCGTTAGTCTAGATATAGAAGACGTTTGTCCAACGACGTATCTCGTTAGTCTAGATATAGAAGACGGTTGTACAGACGGATCGCGTTAGTCTAGATATAGAAGACGGTTGTACAGACGGATCCCGTTAGTCTAGATATAGAAGACGGTTGTATAACGAGAGATCTCGTTAGTCTAGATATAGAAGACGGTTGTACAGACGGATCTCGTTAGTCTAGATATAGAAGATGGTTGTACAACGACGTATCTCGTTCGTCTAGATATAGAAGGCGGTTGTACAGACGGATCTCGTTAGTCTAGATATAGAAGACGGTTGTACAGACGGATCTCGTTAGTCTAGATATTGAAGACGTTTGTCCAACGACGTACCTCGTTAGTCTAGATATAGAAAACGGTTGTACAGACGGATCTCGTTAGTCTAGATATAGAAGACGGTTGTACAACGACGGATCTCGTTAGTCTAGATATAGAAGACGGTTGTGCAGACGGATCTCGTTAGTCTAGATATAAAAGACGGTTGTACAGACGGATCTCGTTAGTCTAGATATAGAGGACAGTTGTACAGACGGATCTCGTTAGTCTAGATATTGAAGACGTTTGTCCAACGACGTACCTCGTTAGTCTAGATATAGAAAACGGTTGTACAGACGGATCTCGTTAGTCTAGATATAGAAGACGGTTGTACAACGACGGATCTCGTTAGTCTAGATATAGAAAACGGTTGTACAGACGGGTCTCGTTAGTCTAGATATAGAAGACGGTTGTACAGGCGGATCTCGTTGGTCTAGATATAGAGGACGGTTGAACAGACGGATCTCGTTAGTCTAGATATAGATGACGTTTGTCCAACGACGTATCTCGTTAGTCTAGATATAGAAGACGGTTGTACAGACGGATCGCGTTAGTCTAGATATAGAAGACGGTTGTACAGACGGATCCCGTTAGTCTAGATATAGAAGACGGTTGTATAACGAGAGATCTCGTTAGTCTAGATATAGAAAACGGTTGTACAGACGGATCGCGTTAGTCTAGATATAGAAGATGGTTGTACAACGACGTATCTCGTTAGTCTAGATATAGAAGACGGTTGTACAGACGGATCTCGTTAGTCTAGATATAGAAGACGTTTGTCCAACGACGTATCTCGTTAGTCTAGATATAGAAGACGGTTGTACAGACGGATCTCGTTAGTCTTGATATAGAAGAACGTTGTACAGACGGGTCTCGTGAGTCTAGATAGAGAAGACGGTTGTACAGACGGATCTCGTTAGTCTAGATATAGAAGACGGTTGTACAGACGGATCTCGTTAGTCTAGATATAGAAGACGGTTGTACAGACGGATCTCGTTAGTCTAGATATTGAAGACGTTTGTCCAACGACGTATCTCGTTAGTCTAGATATAGAATACGGTTGTACAGACGGATCTCGTTAGTCTAGATATAGAAGACGGTTGTACAGACGGATGTCGTTAGTCTAGATATAGAAGATGGTTGTACAACGACGTATCTCGTTCGTCTAGATATAGAAGGCGGTTGTACAGACGGAACTCGTTAGTCTAGATATAGAAGACGGTTGTACAGACGGATCTCGTTAGTCTAGATATTGAAGACGTTTGTCCAACGACGTACCTCGTTAGTCTAGATATAGAAAACGGTTGTACAGACGGATCTCGTTAGTCTAGATATAGAAGACGGTTGTACAACGACGGATCTCGTTAGTCTAGATATAGAAGACGGTTGTGCAGACGGATCTCGTTAGTCTAGATATAAAAGACGGTTGTACAGACGGATCTCGTTAGTCTAGATATAGAGGACGGTTGTACAGACGGATCTCGTTAGTCTAGATATTGAAGACGTTTGTCCAACGACGTACCTCGTTAGTCTAGATATAGAAAACGGTTGTACAGACGGATCTCGTTAGTCTAGATATAGAAGAGGGTTGTACAACGACGGATCGCGTTAGTCTAGATATAGAAAACGGTTGTACAGACGGGTCTCGTTAGTCTAGATATAGAAGACGGTTGTACAGACGGATCTCGTGAGTCTAGATATAGAAGACGGTTGTACAGGCGGATCTCGTTGGTCTAGATATAGAGGACGGTTGTACAGACGGATCTCGTTAGTCTAGATATAGATGACGGTTGTACAGACGGATCTCGTTAGTCTAGATATAGAAGAAGGTTGTACAGACGGGTCTCGCGAATCTAGATAGAGAAGACGGTTGTACAGACGGATCTCGTTAGTCTAGATATAGAAGACGGTTGTACAGACGGATCTCGTTAGTCTAGATATAGAAGACGTTTGTCCAACGACGTATCTCGTTAGTCTAGATATAGAAGACGGTTGTACAGACGGATCTCGTTAGTCTAGATATTGAAGACGTTTGTCCAACGACGTATCTCGTTAGTCTAGATATAGAAGACGGTTGTACAGACGGATCTCGTTAGTCTAGATATAGAAGACGGTTGTACAGACGGATCTCGTTAGTCTAGATATAGAAGACGGTTGTACAGACGAATCTCGTTAGTCTAGATATAGAAGACGGTTGTACAGACGGATCTCGTTAGTCTAGATATAGAAGACAGTGGTACAGACGGATCTCGTTAGTCTAGATATAGAAGACGGTTGTACAGACGGATCTCGTTAGTCTAGATATAGAAGACGGTTGTACAGACGGATCTCGTTAGTCTAGATATAGAAGACGGTTGTACAGACGGATCTCGTTAGTCTAGATATTGAAGACGTTTGTCCAACGACGTATCTCGTTAGTCTAGATATAGAAAACGGTTGTACACACGGATCTCGTTAGTCTAGATATAGAAGAGGGTTGTACAACGACGGATCTCGTTAGTCTAGATATAGAAAACGGTTGTACAGACGGGTCTCGTTAGTCTAGATATAGAAGACGGTTGTACAGACGGATCTCGTGAGTCTAGATATAGAAGACGGTTGTACAGGCGGATCTCGTTGGTCTAGATATAGAGGACGGTTGTACAGACGGATCTCGTTAGTCTAGATATTGAAGACGTTTGTCCAACGACGTACCTCGTTAGTCTAGATATAGAAAACGGTTGTACAGACGGATCTCGTTAGTCTAGATATAGAAGAGGGTTGTACAACGACGGATCGCGTTAGTCTAGATATAGAAAACGGTTGTACAGACGGGTCTCGTTAGTCTAGATATAGAAGACGGTTGTACAGACGGATCTCGTGAGTCTAGATATAGAAGACGGTTGTACAGGCGGATCTCGTTGGTCTAGATATAGAGGACGGTTGTACAGACGGATCTCGTTAGTCTAGATATAGATGACGGTTGTACAGACGGATCTCGTTAGTCTAGATATAGAAGAAGGTTGTACAGACGGGTCTCGTGAGTCTAGATAGAGAAGACGGTTGTACAGACGGATCTCGTTAGTCTAGATATAGAAGACGGTTGTACAGACGGATCTCGTTAGTCTAGATATAGAAGACGTTTGTCCAACGACGTATCTCGTTAGTCTAGATATAGAAGACGGTTGTACAGACGGATCTCGTTAGTCTAGATATTGAAGACGTTTGTCCAACGACGTATCTCGTTAGTCTAGATATAGAAGACGGTTGTACAGACGGTTCTCGTTAGTCTAGATATAGAAGACGGTTGTACAGGCGGATCTCGTTAGTCTAGATATAGAAGACGGTTGTACAGACGAATCTCGTTAGTCTAGATATAGAAGACGGTTGTACAGACGGATCTCGTTAGTCTAGATATAGAAGACAGTGGTACAGACGGATCTCGTTAGTCTAGATATAGAAGACGGTTGTACAGACGGATCTCGTTAGTCTAGATATAGAAGACGGTTGTACAGACGGATCTCGTTAGTCTTGATATAGAAGAACGTTGTACAGACGGGTCTCGTGAGTCTAGATAGAGAAGACGGTTGTACAGACGGATCTCGTTAGTCTAGATATAGAAGACGGTTGTACAGACGGATCTCGTTAGTCTAGATATAGAAAACGGTTGTACAGACGGGTCTCGTTAGTCTAGATATAGAAGACGGTTGTACAGACGGATCTCGTGAGTCTAGATATAGAAGACGGTTGTATAGGCGGATCTCGTTGGTCTAGATATAGAGGACGGTTGTACAGACGGATCTCGTTAGTCTAGATATAGATGACGGTTGTACAGACGGATCTCGTTAGTCTAGATATAGAAGAAGGTTGTACAGACGGGTCTCGTGAGTCTAGATAGAGAAGACGGTTGTACAGACGGATCTCGTTAGTCTAGATATAGAAGACGGTTGTACAGACGGATCTCGTTAGTCTAGATATAGAAGACGTTTGTCCAACGACGTATCTCGTTAGTCTAGATATAGAAGACGGTTGTACAGACGGATCGCGTTAGTCTAGATATAGAAGACGGTTGTACAGACGGATCCCGTTAGTCTAGATATAGAAAACGGTTGTATAACGAGAGATCTCGTTAGTCTAGATATAGAAAACGGTTGTACAGACGGATCGCGTTAGTCTAGATATAGAAGATGGTTGTACAACGACGTATCTCGTTAGTCTAGATATAGAAGGCGGTTGTACAGACGGATCTCGTTAGTCTAGATATAGAAGACGGTTGTACAGACGGATCTCGTTAGTCTAGATATTGAAGACGTTTGTCCAACGACGTATCTCGTTAGTCTAGATATAGAAGACAGTTGTACAGACGGATCTCGTTAGTCTAGATATAGAAGACGGTTGTACAGACGGATCTCGTTAGTCTAGATATAGAAGACGGTTGTACAGACGGATCTCGTTAGTCTAGATATAGAAGACAGTGGTACAGACGGATCTCGTTAGTCTAGATATAGAAGAAGGTTGTACAGACGGGTCTCGTGAGTCTAGATAGAGAAGACGGTTGTACAGACGGGTCTCGTTAGTCTAGATACAGAAGACGGTTGTATAGACGGATCTCGTTAGTCTAGATATAGAAGACAGTGGTACAGACGGATCTCGTTAGTCTAGATATAGAAGAACGTTGTACAGACGGGTCTCGTGAGTCTAGATAGAGAAGACGGTTGTACAGACGGATCTCGTTAGTCTAGATATAGAAGACGGTTGTACAGACGGATCTCGTTAGTCTAGATATAGAAGACGGTTGTACAGACGGATCTCGTTAGTCTAGATATTGAAGACGTTTGTCCAACGACGTATCTCGTTAGTCTAGATATAGAAAACGGTTGTACACACGGATCTCGTTAGTCTAGATATAGAAGACGGTTGTACAGACGGATCTCGTGAGTCTAGATATAGAAGACGGTTGTACAGGCGGATCTCGTTGGTCTAGATATAGAGGACGGTTGTACAGACGGATCTCGTTAGTCTAGATATAGATGACGGTTGTACAGACGGATCTCGTTAGTCTAGATATAGAAGAAGGTTGTACAGACGGGTCTCGTGAGTCTAGATAGAGAAGACGGTTGTACAGACGGATCTCGTTAGTCTAGATATAGAAGACGGTTGTACAGACGGATCTCGTTAGTCTAGATATAGAAGACGTTTGTCCAACGACGTATCTCGTTAGTCTAGATATAGAAGACGGTTGTACAGACGGATCTCGTTAGTCTAGATATTGAAGACGTTTGTCCAACGACGTATCTCGTTAGTCTAGATATAGAAGACGGTTGTACAGACGGATCTCGTTAGTCTAGATATAGAAGACGGTTGTACAGACGGATCTCGTTAGTCTAGATATAGAAGACGGTTGTACAGACGAATCTCGTTAGTCTAGATATAGAAGACGGTTGTACAGACGGATCTCGTTAGTCTAGATATAGATGACGGTTGTACAGACGGATGTCGTTAGTCTAGATATAGAAGAAGGTTGTACAGACGGGTCTCGTGAGTCTAGATAGAGAAGACGGTTGTACAGACGGATCTCGTTAGTCTAGATATAGAAGACGGTTGTACAGACGGATCTCGTTAGTCTAGATATAGAAGACGTTTGTCCAACGACGTATCTCGTTAGTCTAGATATAGAAGACGGTTGTACAGACGGATCGCGTTAGTCTAGATATAGAAGACGGTTGTACAGACGGATCCCGTTAGTCTAGATATAGAAGACGGTTGTATAACGAGAGATCTCGTTAGTCTAGATATAGAAAACGGTTGTACAGACGGATCGCGTTAGTCTAGATATAGAAGATGGTTGTACAACGACGTATCTCGTTAGTCTAGATATAGAAGGCGGTTGTACAGACGGATCTCGTTAGTCTAGATATAGAAGACGGTTGTACAGACGGATCTCGTTAGTCTAGATATTGAAGACGTTTGTCCAACGACGTATCTCGTTAGTCTAGATATAGAAGACAGTTGTACAGACGGATCTCGTTAGTCTAGATATAGAAGACGGTTGTACAGACGGATCTCGTTAGTCTAGATATAGAAGACGGTTGTACAGACGGATCTCGTTAGTCTAGATATAGAAGACAGTGGTACAGACGGATCTCGTTAGTCTAGATATAGAAGAAGGTTGTACAGACGGGTCTCGTGAGTCTAGATAGAGAAGACGGTTGTACAGACGGGTCTCGTTAGTCTAGATACAGAAGACGGTTGTATAGACGGATCTCGTTAGTCTAGATATAGAAGACAGTGGTACAGACGGATCTCGTTAGTCTAGATATAGAAGAACGTTGTACAGACGGGTCTCGTGAGTCTAGATAGAGAAGACGGTTGTACAGACGGATCTCGTTAGTCTAGATATAGAAGACGGTTGTACAGACGGATCTCGTTAGTCTAGATATAGAAGACGGTTGTACAGACGGATCTCGTTAGTCTAGATATAGAAGACGTTTGTCCAACGACGTATCTCGTTCGTCTAGATATAGAAGGCGGTTGTACAGACGGATCTCGTTAGTCTAGATATAGAAGACGGTTGTACAGACGGATCTCGTTAGTCTAGATATAGAAGATGGTTGTACAACGACGTATCTCGTTCGTCTAGATATAGAAGGCGGTTGTACAGACGGATCTCGTTAGTCTAGATATAGAAGACGGTTGTACAGACGGATCTCGTTAGTCTAGATATTGAAGACGTTTGTCCAACGACGTACCTCGTTAGTCTAGATATAGAAAACGGTTGTACAGACGGATCTCGTTAGTCTAGATATAGAAGACGGTTGTACAACGACGGATCTCGTTAGTCTAGATATAGAAGACGGTTGTGCAGACGGATCTCGTTAGTCTACATATAAAAGACGGTTGTACAGACGGATCTCGTTAGTCTAGATATAGAGGACAGTTGTACAGACGGATCTCGTTAGTCTAGATATTGAAGACGTTTGTCCAACGACGTACCTCGTTAGTCTAGATATAGAAAACGGTTGTACAGACGGATCTCGTTAGTCTAGATATAGAAGACGGTTGTACAACGACGGATCTCGTTAGTCTAGATATAGAAAACGGTTGTACAGACGGGTCTCGTTAGTCTAGATATAGAAGACGGTTGTACAGGCGGATCTCGTTGGTCTAGATATAGAGGACGGTTGAACAGACGGATCTCGTTAGTCTAGATATAGATGACGTTTGTCCAACGACGTATCTCGTTAGTCTAGATATAGAAGACGGTTGTACAGACGGATCGCGTTAGTCTAGATATAGAAGACGGTTGTACAGACGGATCCCGTTAGTCTAGATATAGAAGACGGTTGTATAACGAGAGATCTCGTTAGTCTAGATATAGAAAACGGTTGTACAGACGGATCGCGTTAGTCTAGATATAGAAGATGGTTGTACAACGACGTATCTCGTTAGTCTAGATATAGAAGACGGTTGTACAGACGGATCTCGTTAGTCTAGATATAGAAGACGTTTGTCCAACGACGTATCTCGTTAGTCTAGATATAGAAGACGGTTGTACAGACGGATCTCGTTAGTCTTGATATAGAAGAACGTTGTACAGACGGGTCTCGTGAGTCTAGATAGAGAAGACGGTTGTACAGACGGATCTCGTTAGTCTAGATATAGAAGACGGTTGTACAGACGGATCTCGTTAGTCTAGATATAGAAGACGGTTGTACAGACGGATCTCGTTAGTCTAGATATTGAAGACGTTTGTACAGACGAATCTCGTTAGTCTAGATATAGAAGACGGTTGTACAGACAGATCTCGTTAGTCTAGATATAGAAGACGGTTGTACAGACGGATCTCGTTAGTCTAGATATAGAAGACGGTTGTACAGACGAATCTCGTTAGTCTAGATATAGAAGACGGTTGTACAGACGGATCTCGTTAGTCTAGATATAGAAGACGGTTGTACAGACGGATCTCGTTAGTCTAGATATAGAAGACAGTGGTACAGACGGATCTCGTTAGTCTAGATATAGAAGACGGTTGTACAGACGGATCTCGTTAGTCTAGATATTGAAGACGTTTGTCCAACGACGTATCTCGTTAGTCTAGATATAGAAAACGGTTGTACACACGGATCTCGTTAGTCTAGATATAGAAGACGGTTGTACAGACGGATCTCGTGAGTCTAGATATAGAAGACGGTTGTACAGGCGGATCTCGTTGGTCTAGATATAGAGGACGGTTGTACAGACGGATCTCGTTAGTCTAGATATAGATGACGGTTGTACAGACGGATCTCGTTAGTCTAGATATAGAAGAAGGTTGTACAGACGGGTCTCGTGAGTCTAGATAGAGAAGACGGTTGTACAGACGGATCTCGTTAGTCTAGATATAGAAGACGGTTGTACAGACGGATCTCGTTAGTCTAGATATAGAAGACGTTTGTCCAACGACGTATCTCGTTAGTCTAGATATAGAAGACGGTTGTACAGACGGATCTCGTTAGTCTAGATATTGAAGACGTTTGTCCAACGACGTATCTCGTTAGTCTAGATATAGAAGACGGTTGTACAGACGGATCTCGTTAGTCTAGATATAGAAGACGGTTGTACAGACGGATCTCGTTAGTCTAGATATAGAAGACGGTTGTACAGACGAATCTCGTTAGTCTAGATATAGAAGACGGTTGTACAGACGGATCTCGTTAGTCTAGATATAGAAGACAGTGGTACAGACGGATCTCGTTAGTCTAGATATAGAAGACGGTTGTACAGACGGATCTCGTTAGTCTAGATATAGAAGACGGTTGTACAGACGGATCTCGTTAGTCTTGATATAGAAGAACGTTGTACAGACGGGTCTCGTGAGTCTAGATAGAGAAGACGGTTGTACAGACGGATCTCGTTAGTCTAGATATAGAAGACGGTTGTACAGACGGATCTCGTTAGTCTAGATATAGAAGACG
Organism: Andrena bicolor; assembly: GCA_960531205.1. Taxonomy (NCBI): domain Eukaryota; kingdom Metazoa; phylum Arthropoda; class Insecta; order Hymenoptera; family Andrenidae; genus Andrena; species Andrena bicolor. The sequence continues at coordinate 28,341 of CAUIJW010000166.1, read as the reverse complement.
GTTGTACAGACGGATCTCGTTAGTCTAGATATTGAAGACGTTTGTCCAACGACGTATCTCGTTAGTCTAGATATAGAAAACGGTTGTACACACGGATCTCGTTAGTCTAGATATAGAAGAGGGTTGTACAACGACGGATCTCGTTAGTCTAGATATAGAAAACGGTTGTACAGACGGGTCTCGTTAGTCTAGATATAGAAGACGGTTGTACAGACGGATCTCGTGAGTCTAGATATAGAAGACGGTTGTACAGGCGGATCTCGTTAGTCTAGATATAGAAGACGGTTGTACAGACGGATCTCGTTAGTCTAGATATAGAAGACGTTTGTCCAACGACGTATCTCGTTAGTCTAGATATAGAAGACGGTTGTACAGACGGATCGCGTTAGTCTAGATATAGAAGACGGTTGTACAGACGGATCCCGTTAGTCTAGATATAGAAGACGGTTGTATAACGAGAGATCTTGTTAGTCTAGATATAGAAAACGGTTGTACAGACGGATCGCGTTAGTCTAGATATAGAAGATGGTTGTACAACGACGTATCTCGTTAGTCTAGATATAGAAGGCGGTTGTACAGACGGATCTCGTTAGTCTAGATATAGAAGACGGTTGTACAGACGGATCTCGTTAGTCTAGATATTGAAGACGTTTGTCCAACGACGTATCTCGTTAGTCTAGATATAGAAGACAGTTGTACAGACGGATCTCGTTAGTCTAGATATAGAAGACGGTTGTACAGACGGATCTCGTTAGTCTAGATATAGAAGACGGTTGTACAGACGGATCTCGTTAGTCTAGATATAGAAGACAGTGGTACAGACGGATCTCGTTAGTCTAGATATAGAAGAAGGTTGTACAGACGGGTCTCGTGAGTCTAGATAGAGAAGACGGTTGTACAGACGGGTCTCGTTAGTCTAGATACAGAAGACGGTTGTATAGACGGATCTCGTTAGTCTAGATATAGAAGACAGTGGTACAGACGGATCTCGTTAGTCTAGATATAGAAGAACGTTGTACAGACGGGTCTCGTGAGTCTAGATAGAGAAGACGGTTGTACAGACGGATCTCGTTAGTCTAGATATAGAAGACGGTTGTACAGACGGATCTCGTTAGTCTAGATATAGAAGACGGTTGTACAGACGGATCTCGTTAGTCTAGATATAGAAGACGTTTGTCCAACGACGTATCTCGTTAGTCTAGATATAGAAGACGGTTGTACAGACGGATCGCGTTAGTCTAGATATAGAAGACGGTTGTACAGACGGATCCCGTTAGTCTACATATAGAAGACGGTTGTATAACGAGAGATCTCGTTAGTCTAGATATAGAAGACGGTTGTGCAGACGGATCTCGTTAGTCTAGATATAAAAGACGGTTGTACAGACGGATCTCGTTAGTCTAGATATAGAGGACAGTTGTACAGACGGATCTCGTTAGTCTAGATATTGAAGACGTTTGTCCAACGACGTACCTCGTTAGTCTAGATATAGAAAACGGTTGTACAGACGGATCTCGTTAGTCTAGATATAGAAGACGGTTGTACAACGACGGATCTCGTTAGTCTAGATATAGAAAACGGTTGTACAGACGGGTCTCGTTAGTCTAGATATAGAAGACGGTTGTACAGGCGGATCTCGTTGGTCTAGATATAGAGGACGGTTGAACAGACGGATCTCGTTAGTCTAGATATAGATGACGTTTGTCCAACGACGTATCTCGTTAGTCTAGATATAGAAGACGGTTGTACAGACGGATCGCGTTAGTCTAGATATAGAAGACGGTTGTACAGACGGATCCCGTTAGTCTAGATATAGAAGACGGTTGTATAACGAGCGATCTCGTTAGTCTAGATATAGAAAACGGTTGTACAGACGGATCGCGTTAGTCTAGATATAGAAGATGGTTGTACAACGACGTATCTCGTTAGTCTAGATATAGAAGACGGTTGTACAGACGGATCTCGTTAGTCTAGATATAGAAGACGTTTGTCCAACGACGTATCTCGTTAGTCTAGATATAGAAGACGGTTGTACAGACGGATCTCGTTAGTCTTGATATAGAAGAACGTTGTACAGACGGGTCTCGTGAGTCTAGATAGAGAAGACGGTTGTACAGACGGATCTCGTTAGTCTAGATATAGAAGACGGTTGTACAGACGGATCTCGTTAGTCTAGATATAGAAGACGGTTGTACAGACGGATCTCGTTAGTCTAGATATTGAAGACGTTTGTCCAACGACGTATCTCGTTAGTCTAGATATAGAAGACGGTTGTACAGACGGATCTCGTTAGTCTAGATATAGAAGACGGTTGTACAGACGGATGTCGTTAGTCTAGATATAGAAGATGGCTGTACAACGACGTATCTCGTTCGTCTAGATATAGAAGGCGGTTGTACAGACGGAACTCGTTAGTCTAGATATAGAAGACGGTTGTACAGACGGATCTCGTTAGTCTAGATATTGAAGACGTTTGTCCAACGACGTACCTCGTTAGTCTAGATATAGAAAACGGTTGTACAGACGGATCTCGTTAGTCTAGATATAGAAGACGGTTGTACAACGACGGATCTCGTTAGTCTAGATATAGAAGACGGTTGTGCAGACGGATCTCGTTAGTCTAGATATAAAAGACGGTTGTACAGACGGATCTCGTTAGTCTAGATATAGAGGACGGTTGTACAGACGGATCTCGTTAGTCTAGATATTGAAGACGTTTGTCCAACGACGTACCTCGTTAGTCTAGATATAGAAAACGGTTGTACAGACGGATCTCGTTAGTCTAGATATAGAAGAGGGTTGTACAACGACGGATCGCGTTAGTCTAGATATAGAAAACGGTTGTACAGACGGGTCTCGTTAGTCTAGATATAGAAGACGGTTGTACAGACGGATCTCGTGAGTCTAGATATAGAAGACGGTTGTACAGGCGGATCTCGTTGGTCTAGATATAGAGGACGGTTGTACAGACGGATCTCGTTAGTCTAGATATAGATGACGGTTGTACAGACGGATCTCGTTAGTCTAGATATAGAAGAAGGTTGTACAGACGGGTCTCGTGAATCTAGATAGAGAAGACGGTTGTACAGACGGATCTCGTTAGTCTAGATATAGAAGACGGTTGTACAGACGGATCTCGTTAGTCTAGATATAGAAGACGTTTGTCCAACGACGTATCTCGTTAGTCTAGATATAGAAGACGGTTGTACAGACGGATCTCGTTAGTCTAGATATTGAAGACGTTTGTCCAACGACGTATCTCGTTAGTCTAGATATAGAAGACGGTTGTACAGACGGATCTCGTTAGTCTAGATATAGAAGACGGTTGTACAGACGGATCTCGTTAGTCTAGATATAGAAGACGGTTGTACAGACGAATCTCGTTAGTCTAGATATAGAAGACGGTTGTACAGACGGATCTCGTTAGTCTAGATATAGAAGACAGTGGTACAGACGGATCTCGTTAGTCTAGATATAGAAGACGGTTGTACAGACGGATCTCGTTAGTCTAGATATAGAAGACGTTTGTCCAACGACGTATCTCGTTAGTCTAGATATAGAAGACGTTTGTCCAACGACGTACCTCGTTAGTCTAGATATAGAAAACGGTTGTACAGACGGATCTCGTTAGTCTAGATATAGAAGAGGGTTGTACAACGACGGATCGCGTTAGTCTAGATATAGAAAACGGTTGTACAGACGGGTCTCGTTAGTCTAGATATAGAAGACGGTTGTACAGACGGATCTCGTGAGTCTAGATATAGAAGACGGTTGTACAGGCGGATCTCGTTGGTCTAGATATAGAGGACGGTTGTACAGACGGATCTCGTTAGTCTAGATATAGATGACGGTTGTACAGACGGATCTCGTTAGTCTAGATATAGAAGAAGGTTGTACAGACGGGTCTCGTGAATCTAGATAGAGAAGACGGTTGTACAGACGGATCTCGTTAGTCTAGATATAGAAGACGGTTTTACAGACGGATCTCGTTAGTCTAGATATAGAAGACGTTTGTCCAACGACGTATCTCGTTAGTCTAGATATAGAAGACGGTTGTACAGACGGATCTCGTTAGTCTAGATATTGAAGACGTTTGTCCAACGACGTATCTCGTTAGTCTAGATATAGAAGACGGTTGTACAGACGGATCTCGTTAGTCTAGATATAGAAGACGGTTGTACAGACGGATCTCGTTAGTCTAGATATAGAAGACGGTTGTACAGACGAATCTCGTTAGTCTAGATATAGAAGACGGTTGTACAGACGGATCTCGTTAGTCTAGATATAGAAGACAGTGGTACAGACGGATCTCGTTAGTCTAGATATAGAAGACGGTTGTACAGACGGATCTCGTTAGTCTAGATATAGAAGACGTTTGTCCAACGACGTATCTCGTTAGTCTAGATATAGAAGACGGTTGTACAGACGGATCTCGTTAGTCTTGATATATAGAAGAACGTTGTACAGACGGGTCTCGTGAGTCTAGATAGAGAAGACGGTTGTACAGACGGATCTCGTTAGTCTAGATATAGAAGACGGTTGTACAGACGGATCTCGTTAGTCTAGATATAGAAGACGGTTGTACAGACGGATCTCGTTAGTCTAGATATTGAAGACGTTTGTCCAACGACGTATCTCGTTAGTCTAGATATAGAAAACGGTTGTACACACGGATCTCGTTAGTCTAGATATAGAAGAGGGTTGTACAACGACGGATCTCGTTAGTCTAGATATAGAAAACGGTTGTACAGACGGGTCTCGTTAGTCTAGATATAGAAGACGGTTGTACAGACGGATCTCGTGAGTCTAGATATAGAAGACGGTTGTACAGGCGGATCTCGTTGGTCTAGATATAGAGGACGGTTGTACAGACGGATCTCGTTAGTCTAGATATTGAAGACGTTTGTCCAACGACGTACCTCGTTAGTCTAGATATAGAAAACGGTTGTACAGACGGATTTCGTTAGTCTAGATATAGAAGAGGGTTGTACAACGACGGATCGCGTTAGTCTAGATATAGAAAACGGTTGTACAGACGGGTCTCGTTAGTCTAGATATAGAAGACGGTTGTACAGACGGATCTCGTGAGTCTAGATATAGAAGACGGTTGTACAGGCGGATCTCGTTGGTCTAGATATAGAGGACGGTTGTACAGACGGATCTCGTTAGTCTAGATATAGATGACGGTTGTACAGACGGATTCCGTTAGTCTAGATATAGAAGAAGGTTGTACAGACGGGTCTCGTGAGTCTAGATAGAGAAGACGGTTGTACAGACGGATCTCGTTAGTCTAGATATAGAAGACGGTTGTACAGACGGATCTCGTTAGTCTAGATATAGAAGACGTTTGTCCAACGACGTATCTCGTTAGTCTAGATATAGAAGACGGTTGTACAGACGGATCTCGTTAGTCTAGATATTGAAGACGTTTGTCCAACGACGTATCTCGTTAGTCTAGATATAGAAGACGGTTGTACAGACGGTTCTCGTTAGTCTAGATATAGAAGACGGTTGTACAGACGGATCTCGTTAGTCTAGATATAGAAGACGGTTGTACAGACGAATCTCGTTAGTCTAGATATAGAAGACGGTTGTACAGACGGATCTCGTTAGTCTAGATATAGAAGACAGTGGTACAGACGGATCTCGTTAGTCTAGATATAGAAGACGGTTGTACAGACGGATCTCGTTAGTCTAGATATAGAAGACGGTTGTACAGACGGATCTCGTTAGTCTTGATATAGAAGAACGTTGTACAGACGGGTCTCGTGAGTCTAGATAGAGAAGACGGTTGTACAGACGGATCTCGTTAGTCTAGATATAGAAGACGGTTGTACAGACGGATCTCGTTAGTCTAGATATAGAAGACGGTTGTACAGACGGATCTCGTTAGTCTAGATATTGAAGACGTTTGTCCAACGACGTATCTCGTTAGTCTAGGTATAGAAAACGGTTGTACACACGGATCTCGTTAGTCTAGATATAGAAGAGGGTTGTACAACGACGGATCTCGTTAGTCTAGATATAGAAAACGGTTGTACAGACGGGTCTCGTTAGTCTAGATATAGAAGACGGTTGTACAGACGGATCTCGTGAGTCTAGATATAGAAGACGGTTGTACAGGCGGATCTCGTTGGTCTAGATATAGAGGACGGTTGTACAGACGGATCTCGTTAGTCTAGATATAGATGACGGTTGTACAGACGGATCTCGTTAGTCTAGATATAGAAGAAGGTTGTACAGACGGGTCTCGTGAGTCTAGATAGAGAAGACGGTTGTACAGACGGATCTCGTTAGTCTAGATATAGAAGACGGTTGTACAGACGGATCTCGTTAGTCTAGATATAGAAGACGTTTGTCCAACGACGTATCTCGTTAGTCTAGATATAGAAGACGGTTGTACAGACGGATCGCGTTAGTCTAGATATAGAAGACGGTTGTACAGACGGATCCCGTTAGTCTAGATATAGAAGACGGTTGTATAACGAGAGATCTCGTTAGTCTAGATATAGAAAACGGTTGTACAGACGGATCGCGTTAGTCTAGATATAGAAGATGGCTGTACAACGACGTATCTCGTTAGTCTAGATATAGAAGGCGGTTGTACAGACGGATCTCGTTAGTCTAGATATAGAAGAAGGTTGTACAGACGGATCTCGTTAGTCTAGATATTGAAGACGTTTGTCCAACGACGTATCTCGTTAGTCTAGATATAGAAGACAGTTGTACAGACGGATCTCGTTAGTCTAGATATAGAAGACGGTTGTACAGACGGATCTCGTTAGTCTAGATATAGAAGACGGTTGTACAGACGGATCTCGTTAGTCTAGATATAGAAGACAGTGGTACAGACGGATCTCGTTAGTCTAGATATAGAAGAAGGTTGTACAGACGGGTCTCGTGAGTCTAGATAGAGAAGACGGTTGTACAGACGGGTCTCGTTAGTCTAGATACAGAAGACGGTTGTATAGACGGATCTCGTTAGTCTAGATATAGAAGACAGTGGTACAGACGGATCTCGTTAGTCTAGATATAGAAGAACGTTGTACAGACGGGTCTCGTGAGTCTAGATAGAGAAGACGGTTGTACAGACGGATCTCGTTAGTCTAGATATAGAAGAAGGTTGTACAGACGGGTCTCGTGAGTCTAGATAGAGAAGACGGTTGTACAGACGGATCTCGTTAGTCTAGATATAGAAGACGGTTGTACAGACGGATCTCGTTAGTCTAGATATAGAAGACGTTTGTCCAACGACGTATCTCGTTAGTCTAGATATAGAAGACGGTTGTACAGACGGATCTCGTTAGTCTAGATATTGAAGACGTTTGTCCAACGACGTATCTCGTTAGTCTAGATATAGAAGACGGTTGTGCAGACGGTTCTCGTTAGTCTAGATATAGAAGACGGTTGTACAGACGGATCTCGTTAGTCTAGATATAGAAGACGGTTGTACAGACGAATCTCGTTAGTCTAGATATAGAAGACGGTTGTACAGACGGATCTCGTTAGTCTAGATATAGAAGACGGTTGTACAGACGGATCTCGTTAGTCTAGATATAGAAGACGGTTGTACAGACGGATCTCGTTAGTCTTGATATAGAAGAACGTTGTACAGACGGGTCTCGTGAGTCTAGATAGAGAAGACGGTTGTACAGACGGATCTCGTTAGTCTAGATATAGAAGACGGTTGTACAGACGGATCTCGTTAGTCTAGATATAGAAGACGGTTGTACAGACGGATCTCGTTAGTCTAGATATTGAAGACGTTTGTCCAACGACGTATCTCGTTAGCCTAGATATAGAAAACGGTTGTACACACGGATCTCGTTAGTCTAGATATAGAAGAGGGTTGTACAACGACGGATCTCGTTAGTCTAGATATAGAAAACGGTTGTACAGACGGGTCTCGTTAGTCTAGATATAGAAGACGGTTGTACAGACGGATCTCGTGAGTCTAGATATAGAAGACGGTTGTACAGGCGGATCTCGTTGGTCTAGATATAGAGGACGGTTGTACAGACGGATCTCGTTAGTCTAGATATAGATGACGGTTGTACAGACGGATCTCGTTAGTCTAGATATAGAAGAAGGTTGTACAGACGGGTCTCGTGAGTCTAGATAGAGAAGACGGTTGTACAGACGGATCTCGTTAGTCTAGATATAGAAGACGGTTGTACAGACGGATCTCGTTAGTCTAGATATAGAAGACGTTTGTCCAACGACGTATCTCGTTAGTCTAGATATAGAAGACGGTTGTACAGACGGATCGCGTTAGTCTAGATATAGAAGACGGTTGTACAGACGGATCCCGTTAGTCTAGATATAGAAGACGGTTGTATAACGAGAGATCTCGTTAGTCTAGATATAGAAGACGGTTGTATAACGAGAGATCTCGTTAGTCTAGATATAGAAAACGGTTGTACAGACGGATCGCGTTAGTCTAGATATAGAAGATGGCTGTACAACGACGTATCTCGTTAGTCTAGATATAGAAGGCGGTTGTACAGACGGATCTCGTTAGTCTAGATATAGAAGACGGTTGTACAGACGGATCTCGTTAGTCTAGATATTGAAGACGTTTGTCCAACGACGTATCTCGTTAGTCTAGATATAGAAGACAGTTGTACAGACGGATCTCGTTAGTCTAGATATAGAAGACGGTTGTACAGACGGATCTCGTTAGTCTAGATATAGAAGACGGTTGTACAGACGGATCTCGTTAGTCTAGATATAGAAGACAGTGGTACAGACGGATCTCGTTAGTCTAGATATAGAAGAAGGTTGTACAGACGGGTCTCGTGAGTCTAGATAGAGAAGACGGTTGTACAGACGGATCTCGTTAGTCTAGATATAGAAGACGGTTGTACAGACGGATCTCGTTAGTCTAGATATAGAAGGCGGTTGTACAGACGGATCTCGTTAGTCTAGATATTGAAGACGTTTGTCCAACGACGTATCTCGTTAGTCTAGATATAGAAAACGGTTGTACACACGGATCTCGTTAGTCTAGATATAGAAGAGGGTTGTACAACGACGGATCTCGTTAGTCTAGATATAGAAAACGGTTGTACAGACGGGTCTCGTTAGTCTAGATATAGAAGACGGTTGTACAGACGGATCTCGTGAGTCTAGATATAGAAGACGGTTGTACAGACGGATCTCGTTAGTCTAGATATAGAAGACGTTTGTCCAACGACGTATCTCGTTAGTCTAGATATAGAAGACGGTTGTACAGACGGATCGCGTTAGTCTAGATATAGAAGACGGTTGTACAGACGGATCTCGTTAGTCTAGATATAGAAGACGGTTGTACAGACGGATCTCGTTAGTCTAGATATTGAAGACGTTTGTCCAACGACGTACCTCGTTAGTCTAGATATAGAAAACGGTTGTACAGACGGATCTCGTTAGTCTAGATATAGAAGACGGTTGTACAACGACGTATCTCGTTAGTCTAGATATAGAAGACGGTTGTACAGACGGATCTCGTTAGTCTAGATATAGAAGAACGTTGTACAGACGGGTCTCGTGAGTCTAGATAGAGAAGACGGTTGTACAACGACGTATCTCGTTAGTCTAGATATAGAAGGCGATTGTACAGACGGATCTCGTTAGTCTAGATATAGAAGACGGTTGTACAGACGGATCTCGTTAGTCTAGATATTGAAGACGTTTGTCCAACGACGTATCTCGTTAGTCTAGATATAGAAGACGGTTGTACAGACGGATCTCGTTAGTCTAGATATAGAAGACGGTTGTACAGACGGATCTCGTTAGTCTAGATATAGAAGACGTTTGTCCAACGACGTATCTCGTTAGTCTAGATATAGAAGACGGTTGTACAGACGGATCTCGTTAGTCTTGATATAGAAGAACGTTGTACAGACGGGTCTCGTGAGTCTAGATAGAGAAGACGGTTGTACAGACGGATCTCGTTAGTCTAGATATAGAAGACGGTTGTACAGACGGATCTCGTTAGTCTAGATATAGAAGACGGTTGTACAGACGGATCTCGTTAGTCTAGATATTGAAGACGTTTGTCCAACGACGTATCTCGTTAGTCTAGATATAGAAGACGGTTGTACAGACGGATCTCGTTAGTCTAGATATAGAAGACGGTTGTACAGACGGATGTCGTTAGTCTAGATATAGAAGATGGTTGTACAACGACGTATCTCGTTCGTCTAGATATAGAAGGCGGTTGTACAGACGGAACTCGTTAGTCTAGATATAGAAGACGGTTGTACAGACGGATCTCGTTAGTCTAGATATTGAAGACGTTTGTCCAACGACGTACCTCGTTAGTCTAGATATAGAAAACGGTTGTACAGACGGATCTCGTTAGTCTAGATATAGAAGACGGTTGTACAACGACGGATCTCGTTAGTCTAGATATAGAAGACGGTTGTGCAGACGGATCTCGTTAGTCTAGATATAAAAGACGGTTGTACAGACGGATCTCGTTAGTCTAGATATAGAGGACGGTTGTACAGACGGATCTCGTTAGTCTAGATATTGAAGACGTTTGTCCAACGACGTACCTCGTTAGTCTAGATATAGAAAACGGTTGTACAGACGGATCTCGTTAGTCTAGATATAGAAGAGGGTTGTACAACGACGGATCGCGTTAGTCTAGATATAGAAAACGGTTGTACAGACGGGTCTCGTTAGTCTAGATATAGAAGACGGTTGTACAGACGGATCTCGTGAGTCTAGATATAGAAGACGGTTGTACAGGCGGATCTCGTTGGTCTAGATATAGAGGACGGTTGTACAGACGGATCTCGTTAGTCTAGATATAGATGACGGTTGTACAGACGGATCTCGTTAGTCTAGATATAGAAGAAGGTTGTACAGACGGGTCTCGTGAGTCTAGATAGAGAAGACGGTTGTACAGACGGATCTCGTTAGTCTAGATATAGAAGACGGTTGTACAGACGGATCTCGTTAGTCTAGATATAGAAGACGTTTGTCCAACGACGTATCTCGTTAGTCTAGATATAGAAGACGGTTGTACAGACGGATCTCGTTAGTCTAGATATTGAAGACGTTTGTCCAACGACGTATCTCGTTAGTCTAGATATAGAAGACGGTTGTACAGACGGATCTCGTTAGTCTAGATATAGAAGACGGTTGTACAGACGGATCTCGTTAGTCTAGATATAGAAGACGGTTGTACAGACGAATCTCGTTAGTCTAGATATAGAAGACGGTTGTACAGACGGATCTCGTTAGTCTAGATATAGAAGACAGTGGTACAGACGGATCTCGTTAGTCTAGATATTGAAGACGTTTGTCCAACGACGTATCTCGTTAGTCTAGATATAGAAGACGGTTGTACAGACGGATCTCGTTAGTCTAGATATAGAAGACGTTTGTCCAACGAGAGATCTCGTTAGTCTAGATATAGAAAACGGTTGTACAGACTGATCGCGTTAGTCTAGATATAGAAGATTGTTGTACAACGACGTATCTCGTTAGTCTAGATATAGAAGGCGGTTGTACAGACGGATCTCGTTAGTCTAGATATAGAAGACGGTTGTACAGACGGATCTCGTTAGTCTAGATATTGAAGACGTTTGTCCAACGACGTATCTCGTTAGTCTAGATATAGAAGACAGTTGTACAGACGGATCTCGTTAGTCTAGATATAGAAGACGGTTGTACAGACGGATCTCGTTAGTCTAGATATAGAAGACGGTTGTACAGACGGATCTCGTTAGTCTAGATATAGAAGACAGTGGTACAGACGGATCTCGTTAGTCTAGATATAGAAGAAGGTTGTACAGACGGGTCTCGTGAGTCTAGATAGAGAAGACGGTTGTACAGACGGGTCTCGTTAGTCTAGATACAGAAGACGGTTGTATAGACGGATCTCGTTAGTCTAGATATAGAAGACAGTGGTACAGACGGATCTCGTTAGTCTAGATATAGAAGAACGTTGTACAGACGGGTCTCGTGAGTCTAGATAGAGAAGACGGTTGTACAGACGGATCTCGTTAGTCTAGATATAGAAGACGGTTGTACAGACGGATCTCGTTAGTCTAGATATAGAAGACGGTTGTACAGACGGATCTCGTTAGTCTAGATATTGAAGACGTTTGTCCAACGACGTATCTCGTTAGTCTAGATATAGAAAACGGTTGTACACACGGATCTCGTTAGTCTAGATATAGAAGAGGGTTGTACAACGACGGATCTCGTTAGTCTAGATATAGAAAACGGTTGTACAGACGGGTCTCGTTAGTCTAGATATAGAAGACGGTTGTACAGACGGATCTCGTGAGTCTAGATATAGAAGACGGTTGTACAGACGGATCTCGTTAGTCTAGATATAGAAGACGTTTGTCCAACGACGTATCTCGTTAGTCTAGATATAGAAGACGGTTGTACAGACGGATCGCGTTAGTCTAGATATAGAAGACGGTTGTACAGACGGATCCCGTTAGTCTAGATATAGAAGACGGTTGTATAACGAGAGATCTCGTTAGTCTGGATATAGAAAACGGTTGTACAGTCGGATCGCGTTAGTCTAGATATAGAAGATGGTTGTACAACGACGTATCTCGTTAGTCTAGATATAGAAGGCGGTTGTACAGACGGATCTCGTTAGTCTAGATATAGAAGACGGTTGTACAGACGGATCTCGTTAGTCTAGATATTGAAGACGTTTGTCCAACGACGTATCTCGTTAGTCTAGATATAGAAGACAGTTGTACAGACGGATCTCGTTAGTCTAGATATAGAAGACGGTTGTACAGACGGATCTCGTTAGTCTAGATATAGAAGACGGTTGTACAGACGGATCTCGTTAGTCTAGATATAGAAGACAGTGGTACAGACGGATCTCGTTAGTCTAGATATAGAAGAAGGTTGTACAGACGGGTCTCGTGAGTCTAGATAGAGAAGACGGTTGTACAGACGGGTCTCGTTAGTCTAGATATAGAAGACGGTTGTACAGACGGACCTCGTTAGTCTAGATATAGAAGACGGTTGTACAGCCGGATCTCGTTAGTCTAGATATAGAAGACGGTTGTACAGCCGGATCTCGTTAGTCTAGATATAGAAGACGGTTGTACAGACGGATCTCGTTAGTCTAGATATAGAAGACGGTTGTACAGACGGATCTCGTTAGTCTAGATATAGAAGACGGTTGTACAGACGGACCTCGTTAGTCTAGATATAGAAGAAGGTTGTACAGACGGGTCTCGTGAGTCTAGATAGAGAAGACGGTTGTACAGACGGGTCTCGTTAGTCTAGATACAGAAGACGGTTGTATAGACGGATCTCGTTAGTCTAGATATAGAAGACAGCGGTACAGACGGATCTCGTTAGTCTAGATATAGAAGAACGTTGTACAGACGGGTCTCGTGAGTCTAGATAGAGAAGACGGTTGTACAGACGGATCTCGTTAGTCTAGATATAGAAGACGGTTGTACAGACGGATCTCGTTAGTCTAGATATAGAAGACGGTTGTACAGACGGATCTCGTTAGTCTAGATATAGAAGGCGGTTGTACAGACGGATCTCGTTAGTCTAGATATAGAAGACGGTTGTACAGACGGATCTCGTTAGTCTAGATATTGAAGACGTTTGTCCAACGACGTATCTCGTTAGTCTAGATATAGAAGACAGTTGTACAGACGGATCTCGTTAGTCTAGATATAGAAGACGGTTGTACAGACGGATCTCGTTAGTCTAGATATAGAAGACGGTTGTACAGACGGATCTCGTTAGTCTAGATATAGAAGACAGTGGTACAGACGGATCTCGTTAGTCTAGATATAGAAGACGGTTGTACAGACGGATCTCGTTAGTCTAGATATAGAGGACGGTTGTACAGACGGATCTCGTTAGTCTAGATATAGATGACGGTTGTACAGACGGATCTCGTTAGTCTAGATATAGAAGAAGGTTGTACAGACGGGTCTCGTGAGTCTAGATAGAGAAGACGGTTGTACAGACGGATCTCGTTAGTCTTGATATAGAAGAACGTTGTACAGACGGGTCTCGTGAGTCTAGATAGAGAAGACGGTTGTACAGACGGATCTCGTTAGTCTAGATATAGAAGACGGTTGTACAGACGGATCTCGTTAGTCTAGATATAGAAGACGGTTGTACAGACGGATCTCGTTAGTCTAGATATTGAAGACGTTTGTCCAACGACGTATCTCGTTAGTCTAGATATAGAAAACGGTTGTACACACGGATCTCGTTAGTCTAGATATAGAAGAGGGTTGTACAACGACGGATCTCGTTAGTCTAGATATAGAAAACGGTTGTACAGACGGGTCTCGTTAGTCTAGATATAGAAGACGGTTGTACAGACGGATCTCGTGAGTCTAGATATAGAAGACGGTTGTACAGGCGGATCTCGTTAGTCTAGATATAGAAGACGGTTGTACAGACGGATCTCGTTAGTCTAGATATAGAAGACGTTTGTCCAACGACGTATCTCGTTAGTCTAGATATAGAAGACGGTTGTACAGACGGATCTCGTTAGTCTTGATATAGAAGAACGTTGTACAGACGGGTCTCGTGAGTCTAGATAGAGAAGACGGTTGTACAGACGGATCTCGTTAGTCTAGATATAGAAGACGGTTGTACAGACGGATCTCGTTAGTCTAGATATAGAAGACGGTTGTACAGACGGATCTCGTTAGTCTAGATATTGAAGACGTTTGTCCAACGACGTATCTCGTTAGTCTAGATATAGAAGACGGTTGTACAGACGGATCTCGTTAGTCTAGATATAGAAGACGGTTGTACAGACGGATGTCGTTAGTCTAGATATAGAAGATGGTTGTACAACGACGTATCTCGTTCGTCTAGATATAGAAGGCGGTTGTACAGACGGAACTCGTTAGTCTAGATATAGAAGACGGTTGTACAGACGGATCTCGTTAGTCTAGATATTGAAGACGTTTGTCCAACGACGTACCTCGTTAGTCTAGATATAGAAAACGGTTGTACAGACGGATCTCGTTAGTCTAGATATAGAAGACGGTTGTACAACGACGGATCTCGTTAGTCTAGATATAGAAGACGGTTGTGCAGACGGATCTCGTTAGTCTAGATATAAAAGACGGTTGTACAGACGGATCTCGTTAGTCTAGATATAGAGGACGGTTGTACAGACGGATCTCGTTGGTCTAGATATTGAAGACGTTTGTCCAACGACGTACCTCGTTAGTCTAGATATAGAAAACGGTTGTACAGACGGATCTCGTTAGTCTAGATATAGAAGAGGGTTGTACAACAACGGATCGCGTTAGTCTAGATATAGAAAACGGTTGTACAGACGGGTCTCGTTAGTCTAGATATAGAAGACGGTTGTACAGACGGATCTCGTGAGTCTAGATATAGAAGACGGTTGTACAGGCGGATCTCGTTGGTCTAGATATAGAAGACGGTTGTACAGACGGATCTCGTTAGTCTAGATATTGAAGACGTTTGTCCAACGACGTATCTCGTTAGTCTAGATATAGAAGACGGTTGTACAGACGGATCGCGTTAGTCTAGATATAGAAGACGGTTGTACAGACGGATCCCGTTAGTCTAGATATAGAAGACGGTTGTATAACGAGAGATCTCGTTAGTCTAGATATAGAAAACGGTTGTACAGACGGATCGCGTTAGTCTAGATATAGAAGATGGTTGTACAACGACGTATCTCGTTAGTCTAGATATAGAAGGCGGTTGTACAGACGGATCTCGTTAGTCTAGATATAGAAGACGGTTGTACAGACGGATCTCGTTAGTCTAGATATTGAAGACGTTTGTCCAACGACGTATCTCGTTAGTCTAGATATAGAAGACAGTTGTACAGACGGATCTCGTTAGTCTAGATATAGAAGACGGTTGTACAGACGGATCTCGTTAGTCTAGATATAGAAGACGGTTGTACAGACGGATCTCGTTAGTCTAGATATAGAAGACGGTTGTACAGACGGATCTCGTTAGTCTAGATATTGAAGACGTTTGTACACACGGATCTCGTTAGTCTAGATATAGAAGACGGTTGTACAGACGGATCTCGTGAGTCTAGATATAGAAGACGGTTGTACAGGCGGATCTCGTTGGTCTAGATATAGAGGACGGTTGTACAGACGGATCTCGTTAGTCTAGATATAGATGACGGTTGTACAGACGGATCTCGTTAGTCTAGATATAGAAGAAGGTTGTACAGACGGGTCTCGTGAGTCTAGATAGAGAAGACGGTTGTACAGACGGATCTCGTTAGTCTAGATATAGAAGACGGTTGTACAGACGGATCTCGTTAGTCTAGATATAGAAGACGTTTGTCCAACGACGTATCTCGTTAGTCTAGATATAGAAGACGGTTGTACAGACGGATCTCGTTAGTCTAGATATTGAAGACGTTTGTCCAACGACGTATCTCGTTAGTCTAGATATAGAAGACGGTTGTACAGACGGATCTCGTTAGTCTAGATATAGAAGACGGTTGTACAGACGGATCTCGTTAGTCTAGATATAGAGGACGGTTGTACAGACGGATCTCGTTAGTCTAGATATAGATGACGGTTGTACAGACGGATCTCGTTAGTCTAGATATAGAAGAAGGTTGTACAGACGGGTCTCGTGAGTCTAGATAGAGAAGACGGTTGTACAGACGGATCTCGTTAGTCTTGATATAGAAGAACGTTGTACAGACGGGTCTCGTGAGTCTAGATAGAGAAGACGGTTGTACAGACGGATCTCGTTAGTCTAGATATAGAAGACGGTTGTACAGACGGATCTCGTTAGTCTAGATATAGAAGACGGTTGTACAGACGGATCTCGTTAGTCTAGATATTGAAGACGTTTGTCCAACGACGTATCTCGTTAGTCTAGATATAGAAAACGGTTGTACACACGGATCTCGTTAGTCTAGATATAGAAGAGGGTTGTACAACGACGGATCTCGTTAGTCTAGATATAGAAAACGGTTGTACAGACGGGTCTCGTTAGTCTAGATATAGAAGACGGTTGTACAGACGGATCTCGTGAGTCTAGATATAGAAGACGGTTGTACAGGCGGATCTCGTTAGTCTAGATATAGAAGACGGTTGTACAGACGGATCTCGTTAGTCTAGATATAGAAGACGTTTGTCCAACGACGTATCTCGTTAGTCTAGATATAGAAGACGGTTGTACAGACGGATCTCGTTAGTCTTGATATAGAAGAACGTTGTACAGACGGGTCTCGTGAGTCTAGATAGAGAAGACGGTTGTACAGACGGATCTCGTTAGTCTAGATATAGAAGACGGTTGTACAGACGGATCTCGTTAGTCTAGATATAGAAGACGGTTGTACAGACGGATCTCGTTAGTCTAGATATAGAAGACGTTTGTCCAACGACGTATCTCGTTAGTCTAGATATAGAAGACGGTTGTACAGACGGATCTCGTTAGTCTAGATATTGAAGACGTTTGTCCAACGACGTATCTCGTTAGTCTAGATATAGAAGACGGTTGTGCAGACGGTTCTCGTTAGTCTAGATATAGAAGACGGTTGTACAGACGGATCTCGTTAGTCTAGATATAGAAGACGGTTGTACAGACGAATCTCGTTAGTCTAGATATAGAAGACGGTTGTACAGACGGATCTCGTTAGTCTAGATATAGAAGACGGTTGTACAGACGGATCTCGTTAGTCTAGATATAGAAGACGGTTGTACAGACGGATCTCGTTAGTCTTGATATAGAAGAACGTTGTACAGACGGGTCTCGTGAGTCTAGATAGAGAAGACGGTTGTACAGACGGATCTCGTTAGTCTAGATATAGAAGACGGTTGTACAGACGGATCTCGTTAGTCTAGATATAGAAGACGGTTGTACAGACGGATCTCGTTAGTCTAGATATTGAAGACGTTTGTCCAACGACGTATCTCGTTAGTCTAGATATAGAAAACGGTTGTACACACGGATCTCGTTAGTCTAGATATAGAAGAGGGTTGTACAACGACGGATCTCGTTAGTCTAGATATAGAAAACGGTTGTACAGACGGGTCTCGTTAGTCTAGATATAGAAGACGGTTGTACAGACGGATCTCGTGAGTCTAGATATAGAAGACGGTTGTACAGGCGGATCTCGTTGGTCTAGATATAGAGGACGGTTGTACAGACGGATCTCGTTAGTCTAGATATAGATGACGGTTGTACAGACGGATCTCGTTAGTCTAGATATAGAAGAAGGTTGTACAGACGGGTCTCGTGAGTCTAGATAGAGAAGACGGTTGTACAGACGGATCTCGTTAGTCTAGATATAGAAGACGGTTGTACAGACGGATCTCGTTAGTCTAGATATAGAAGACGTTTGTCCAACGACGTATCTCGTTAGTCTAGATATAGAAGACGGTTGTACAGACGGATCGCGTTAGTCTAGATATAGAAGACGGTTGTACAGACGGATCCCGTTAGTCTAGATATAGAAGACGGTTGTATAACGAGAGATCTCGTTAGTCTAGATATAGAAGACGGTTGTATAACGAGAGATCTCGTTAGTCTAGATATAGAAAACGGTTGTACAGACGGATCGCGTTAGTCTAGATATAGAAGATGGCTGTACAACGACGTATCTCGTTAGTCTAGATATAGAAGGCGGTTGTACAGACGGATCTCGTTAGTCTAGATATAGAAGACGGTTGTACAGACGGATCTCGTTAGTCTAGATATTGAAGACGTTTGTCCAACGACGTATCTCGTTAGTCTAGATATAGAAGACAGTTGTACAGACGGATCTCGTTAGTCTAGATATAGAAGACGGTTGTACAGACGGATCTCGTTAGTCTAGATATAGAAGACGGTTGTACAGACGGATCTCGTTAGTCTAGATATAGAAGACAGTGGTACAGACGGATCTCGTTAGTCTAGATATAGAAGAAGGTTGTACAGACGGGTCTCGTGAGTCTAGATAGAGAAGACGGTTGTACAGACGGATCTCGTTAGTCTAGATATAGAAGACGGTTGTACAGACGGATCTCGTTAGTCTAGATATAGAAGGCGGTTGTACAGACGGATCTCGTTAGTCTAGATATTGAAGACGTTTGTCCAACGACGTATCTCGTTAGTCTAGATATAGAAAACGGTTGTACACACGGATCTCGTTAGTCTAGATATAGAAGAGGGTTGTACAACGACGGATCTCGTTAGTCTAGATATAGAAAACGGTTGTACAGACGGGTCTCGTTAGTCTAGATATAGAAGACGGTTGTACAGACGGATCTCGTGAGTCTAGATATAGAAGACGGTTGTACAGACGGATCTCGTTAGTCTAGATATAGAAGACGTTTGTCCAACGACGTATCTCGTTAGTCTAGATATAGAAGACGGTTGTACAGACGGATCGCGTTAGTCTAGATATAGAAGACGGTTGTACAGACGGATCTCGTTAGTCTAGATATAGAAGACGGTTGTACAGACGGATCTCGTTAGTCTAGATATTGAAGACGTTTGTCCAACGACGTACCTCGTTAGTCTAGATATAGAAAACGGTTGTACAGACGGATCTCGTTAGTCTAGATATAGAAGACGGTTGTACAACGACGTATCTCGTTAGTCTAGATATAGAAGACGGTTGTACAGACGGATCTCGTTAGTCTAGATATAGAAGAACGTTGTACAGACGGGTCTCGTGAGTCTAGATAGAGAAGACGGTTGTACAACGACGTATCTCGTTAGTCTAGATATAGAAGGCGATTGTACAGACGGATCTCGTTAGTCTAGATATAGAAGACGGTTGTACAGACGGATCTCGTTAGTCTAGATATTGAAGACGTTTGTCCAACGACGTATCTCGTTAGTCTAGATATAGAAGACGGTTGTACAGACGGATCTCGTTAGTCTAGATATAGAAGACGGTTGTACAGACGGATCTCGTTAGTCTAGATATAGAAGACGTTTGTCCAACGACGTATCTCGTTAGTCTAGATATAGAAGACGGTTGTACAGACGGATCTCGTTAGTCTTGATATAGAAGAACGTTGTACAGACGGGTCTCGTGAGTCTAGATAGAGAAGACGGTTGTACAGACGGATCTCGTTAGTCTAGATATAGAAGACGGTTGTACAGACGGATCTCGTTAGTCTAGATATAGAAGACGGTTGTACAGACGGATCTCGTTAGTCTAGATATTGAAGACGTTTGTCCAACGACGTATCTCGTTAGTCTAGATATAGAAGACGGTTGTACAGACGGATCTCGTTAGTCTAGATATAGAAGACGGTTGTACAGACGGATGTCGTTAGTCTAGATATAGAAGATGGTTGTACAACGACGTATCTCGTTCGTCTAGATATAGAAGGCGGTTGTACAGACGGAACTCGTTAGTCTAGATATAGAAGACGGTTGTACAGACGGATCTCGTTAGTCTAGATATTGAAGACGTTTGTCCAACGACGTACCTCGTTAGTCTAGATATAGAAAACGGTTGTACAGACGGATCTCGTTAGTCTAGATATAGAAGACGGTTGTACAACGACGGATCTCGTTAGTCTAGATATAGAAGACGGTTGTGCAGACGGATCTCGTTAGTCTAGATATAAAAGACGGTTGTACAGACGGATCTCGTTAGTCTAGATATAGAGGACGGTTGTACAGACGGATCTCGTTAGTCTAGATATTGAAGACGTTTGTCCAACGACGTACCTCGTTAGTCTAGATATAGAAAACGGTTGTACAGACGGATCTCGTTAGTCTAGATATAGAAGAGGGTTGTACAACGACGGATCGCGTTAGTCTAGATATAGAAAACGGTTGTACAGACGGGTCTCGTTAGTCTAGATATAGAAGACGGTTGTACAGACGGATCTCGTGAGTCTAGATATAGAAGACGGTTGTACAGGCGGATCTCGTTGGTCTAGATATAGAGGACGGTTGTACAGACGGATCTCGTTAGTCTAGATATAGATGACGGTTGTACAGACGGATCTCGTTAGTCTAGATATAGAAGAAGGTTGTACAGACGGGTCTCGTGAGTCTAGATAGAGAAGACGGTTGTACAGACGGATCTCGTTAGTCTAGATATAGAAGACGGTTGTACAGACGGATCTCGTTAGTCTAGATATAGAAGACGTTTGTCCAACGACGTATCTCGTTAGTCTAGATATAGAAGACGGTTGTACAGACGGATCTCGTTAGTCTAGATATTGAAGACGTTTGTCCAACGACGTATCTCGTTAGTCTAGATATAGAAGACGGTTGTACAGACGGATCTCGTTAGTCTAGATATAGAAGACGGTTGTACAGACGGATCTCGTTAGTCTAGATATAGAAGACGGTTGTACAGACGAATCTCGTTAGTCTAGATATAGAAGACGGTTGTACAGACGGATCTCGTTAGTCTAGATATAGAAGACAGTGGTACAGACGGATCTCGTTAGTCTAGATATTGAAGACGTTTGTCCAACGACGTATCTCGTTAGTCTAGATATAGAAGACGGTTGTACAGACGGATCTCGTTAGTCTAGATATAGAAGACGTTTGTCCAACGAGAGATCTCGTTAGTCTAGATATAGAAAACGGTTGTACAGACTGATCGCGTTAGTCTAGATATAGAAGATTGTTGTACAACGACGTATCTCGTTAGTCTAGATATAGAAGGCGGTTGTACAGACGGATCTCGTTAGTCTAGATATAGAAGACGGTTGTACAGACGGATCTCGTTAGTCTAGATATTGAAGACGTTTGTCCAACGACGTATCTCGTTAGTCTAGATATAGAAGACAGTTGTACAGACGGATCTCGTTAGTCTAGATATAGAAGACGGTTGTACAGACGGATCTCGTTAGTCTAGATATAGAAGACGGTTGTACAGACGGATCTCGTTAGTCTAGATATAGAAGACAGTGGTACAGACGGATCTCGTTAGTCTAGATATAGAAGAAGGTTGTACAGACGGGTCTCGTGAGTCTAGATAGAGAAGACGGTTGTACAGACGGGTCTCGTTAGTCTAGATACAGAAGACGGTTGTATAGACGGATCTCGTTAGTCTAGATATAGAAGACAGTGGTACAGACGGATCTCGTTAGTCTAGATATAGAAGAACGTTGTACAGACGGGTCTCGTGAGTCTAGATAGAGAAGACGGTTGTACAGACGGATCTCGTTAGTCTAGATATAGAAGACGGTTGTACAGACGGATCTCGTTAGTCTAGATATAGAAGACGGTTGTACAGACGGATCTCGTTAGTCTAGATATTGAAGACGTTTGTCCAACGACGTATCTCGTTAGTCTAGATATAGAAAACGGTTGTACACACGGATCTCGTTAGTCTAGATATAGAAGAGGGTTGTACAACGACGGATCTCGTTAGTCTAGATATAGAAAACGGTTGTACAGACGGGTCTCGTTAGTCTAGATATAGAAGACGGTTGTACAGACGGATCTCGTGAGTCTAGATATAGAAGACGGTTGTACAGACGGATCTCGTTAGTCTAGATATAGAAGACGTTTGTCCAACGACGTATCTCGTTAGTCTAGATATAGAAGACGGTTGTACAGACGGATCGCGTTAGTCTAGATATAGAAGACGGTTGTACAGACGGATCCCGTTAGTCTAGATATAGAAGACGGTTGTATAACGAGAGATCTCGTTAGTCTGGATATAGAAAACGGTTGTACAGTCGGATCGCGTTAGTCTAGATATAGAAGATGGTTGTACAACGACGTATCTCGTTAGTCTAGATATAGAAGGCGGTTGTACAGACGGATCTCGTTAGTCTAGATATAGAAGACGGTTGTACAGACGGATCTCGTTAGTCTAGATATTGAAGACGTTTGTCCAACGACGTATCTCGTTAGTCTAGATATAGAAGACAGTTGTACAGACGGATCTCGTTAGTCTAGATATAGAAGACGGTTGTACAGACGGATCTCGTTAGTCTAGATATAGAAGACGGTTGTACAGACGGATCTCGTTAGTCTAGATATAGAAGACAGTGGTACAGACGGATCTCGTTAGTCTAGATATAGAAGAAGGTTGTACAGACGGGTCTCGTGAGTCTAGATAGAGAAGACGGTTGTACAGACGGGTCTCGTTAGTCTAGATATAGAAGACGGTTGTACAGACGGACCTCGTTAGTCTAGATATAGAAGACGGTTGTACAGCCGGATCTCGTTAGTCTAGATATAGAAGACGGTTGTACAGCCGGATCTCGTTAGTCTAGATATAGAAGACGGTTGTACAGACGGATCTCGTTAGTCTAGATATAGAAGACGGTTGTACAGACGGATCTCGTTAGTCTAGATATAGAAGACGGTTGTACAGACGGACCTCGTTAGTCTAGATATAGAAGAAGGTTGTACAGACGGGTCTCGTGAGTCTAGATAGAGAAGACGGTTGTACAGACGGGTCTCGTTAGTCTAGATACAGAAGACGGTTGTATAGACGGATCTCGTTAGTCTAGATATAGAAGACAGCGGTACAGACGGATCTCGTTAGTCTAGATATAGAAGAACGTTGTACAGACGGGTCTCGTGAGTCTAGATAGAGAAGACGGTTGTACAGACGGATCTCGTTAGTCTAGATATAGAAGACGGTTGTACAGACGGATCTCGTTAGTCTAGATATAGAAGACGGTTGTACAGACGGATCTCGTTAGTCTAGATATAGAAGGCGGTTGTACAGACGGATCTCGTTAGTCTAGATATAGAAGACGGTTGTACAGACGGATCTCGTTAGTCTAGATATTGAAGACGTTTGTCCAACGACGTATCTCGTTAGTCTAGATATAGAAGACAGTTGTACAGACGGATCTCGTTAGTCTAGATATAGAAGACGGTTGTACAGACGGATCTCGTTAGTCTAGATATAGAAGACGGTTGTACAGACGGATCTCGTTAGTCTAGATATAGAAGACAGTGGTACAGACGGATCTCGTTAGTCTAGATATAGAAGACGGTTGTACAGACGGATCTCGTTAGTCTAGATATAGAGGACGGTTGTACAGACGGATCTCGTTAGTCTAGATATAGATGACGGTTGTACAGACGGATCTCGTTAGTCTAGATATAGAAGAAGGTTGTACAGACGGGTCTCGTGAGTCTAGATAGAGAAGACGGTTGTACAGACGGATCTCGTTAGTCTTGATATAGAAGAACGTTGTACAGACGGGTCTCGTGAGTCTAGATAGAGAAGACGGTTGTACAGACGGATCTCGTTAGTCTAGATATAGAAGACGGTTGTACAGACGGATCTCGTTAGTCTAGATATAGAAGACGGTTGTACAGACGGATCTCGTTAGTCTAGATATTGAAGACGTTTGTCCAACGACGTATCTCGTTAGTCTAGATATAGAAAACGGTTGTACACACGGATCTCGTTAGTCTAGATATAGAAGAGGGTTGTACAACGACGGATCTCGTTAGTCTAGATATAGAAAACGGTTGTACAGACGGGTCTCGTTAGTCTAGATATAGAAGACGGTTGTACAGACGGATCTCGTGAGTCTAGATATAGAAGACGGTTGTACAGGCGGATCTCGTTAGTCTAGATATAGAAGACGGTTGTACAGACGGATCTCGTTAGTCTAGATATAGAAGACGTTTGTCCAACGACGTATCTCGTTAGTCTAGATATAGAAGACGGTTGTACAGACGGATCTCGTTAGTCTTGATATAGAAGAACGTTGTACAGACGGGTCTCGTGAGTCTAGATAGAGAAGACGGTTGTACAGACGGATCTCGTTAGTCTAGATATAGAAGACGGTTGTACAGACGGATCTCGTTAGTCTAGATATAGAAGACGGTTGTACAGACGGATCTCGTTAGTCTAGATATTGAAGACGTTTGTCCAACGACGTATCTCGTTAGTCTAGATATAGAAGACGGTTGTACAGACGGATCTCGTTAGTCTAGATATAGAAGACGGTTGTACAGACGGATGTCGTTAGTCTAGATATAGAAGATGGTTGTACAACGACGTATCTCGTTCGTCTAGATATAGAAGGCGGTTGTACAGACGGAACTCGTTAGTCTAGATATAGAAGACGGTTGTACAGACGGATCTCGTTAGTCTAGATATTGAAGACGTTTGTCCAACGACGTACCTCGTTAGTCTAGATATAGAAAACGGTTGTACAGACGGATCTCGTTAGTCTAGATATAGAAGACGGTTGTACAACGACGGATCTCGTTAGTCTAGATATAGAAGACGGTTGTGCAGACGGATCTCGTTAGTCTAGATATAAAAGACGGTTGTACAGACGGATCTCGTTAGTCTAGATATAGAGGACGGTTGTACAGACGGATCTCGTTGGTCTAGATATTGAAGACGTTTGTCCAACGACGTACCTCGTTAGTCTAGATATAGAAAACGGTTGTACAGACGGATCTCGTTAGTCTAGATATAGAAGAGGGTTGTACAACAACGGATCGCGTTAGTCTAGATATAGAAAACGGTTGTACAGACGGGTCTCGTTAGTCTAGATATAGAAGACGGTTGTACAGACGGATCTCGTGAGTCTAGATATAGAAGACGGTTGTACAGGCGGATCTCGTTGGTCTAGATATAGAAGACGGTTGTACAGACGGATCTCGTTAGTCTAGATATTGAAGACGTTTGTCCAACGACGTATCTCGTTAGTCTAGATATAGAAGACGGTTGTACAGACGGATCGCGTTAGTCTAGATATAGAAGACGGTTGTACAGACGGATCCCGTTAGTCTAGATATAGAAGACGGTTGTATAACGAGAGATCTCGTTAGTCTAGATATAGAAAACGGTTGTACAGACGGATCGCGTTAGTCTAGATATAGAAGATGGTTGTACAACGACGTATCTCGTTAGTCTAGATATAGAAGGCGGTTGTACAGACGGATCTCGTTAGTCTAGATATAGAAGACGGTTGTACAGACGGATCTCGTTAGTCTAGATATTGAAGACGTTTGTCCAACGACGTATCTCGTTAGTCTAGATATAGAAGACAGTTGTACAGACGGATCTCGTTAGTCTAGATATAGAAGACGGTTGTACAGACGGATCTCGTTAGTCTAGATATAGAAGACGGTTGTACAGACGGATCTCGTTAGTCTAGATATAGAAGACGGTTGTACAGACGGATCTCGTTAGTCTAGATATTGAAGACGTTTGTACACACGGATCTCGTTAGTCTAGATATAGAAGACGGTTGTACAGACGGATCTCGTGAGTCTAGATATAGAAGACGGTTGTACAGGCGGATCTCGTTGGTCTAGATATAGAGGACGGTTGTACAGACGGATCTCGTTAGTCTAGATATAGATGACGGTTGTACAGACGGATCTCGTTAGTCTAGATATAGAAGAAGGTTGTACAGACGGGTCTCGTGAGTCTAGATAGAGAAGACGGTTGTACAGACGGATCTCGTTAGTCTAGATATAGAAGACGGTTGTACAGACGGATCTCGTTAGTCTAGATATAGAAGACGTTTGTCCAACGACGTATCTCGTTAGTCTAGATATAGAAGACGGTTGTACAGACGGATCTCGTTAGTCTAGATATTGAAGACGTTTGTCCAACGACGTATCTCGTTAGTCTAGATATAGAAGACGGTTGTACAGACGGATCTCGTTAGTCTAGATATAGAAGACGGTTGTACAGACGGATCTCGTTAGTCTAGATATAGAGGACGGTTGTACAGACGGATCTCGTTAGTCTAGATATAGATGACGGTTGTACAGACGGATCTCGTTAGTCTAGATATAGAAGAAGGTTGTACAGACGGGTCTCGTGAGTCTAGATAGAGAAGACGGTTGTACAGACGGATCTCGTTAGTCTTGATATAGAAGAACGTTGTACAGACGGGTCTCGTGAGTCTAGATAGAGAAGACGGTTGTACAGACGGATCTCGTTAGTCTAGATATAGAAGACGGTTGTACAGACGGATCTCGTTAGTCTAGATATAGAAGACGGTTGTACAGACGGATCTCGTTAGTCTAGATATTGAAGACGTTTGTCCAACGACGTATCTCGTTAGTCTAGATATAGAAAACGGTTGTACACACGGATCTCGTTAGTCTAGATATAGAAGAGGGTTGTACAACGACGGATCTCGTTAGTCTAGATATAGAAAACGGTTGTACAGACGGGTCTCGTTAGTCTAGATATAGAAGACGGTTGTACAGACGGATCTCGTGAGTCTAGATATAGAAGACGGTTGTACAGGCGGATCTCGTTAGTCTAGATATAGAAGACGGTTGTACAGACGGATCTCGTTAGTCTAGATATAGAAGACGTTTGTCCAACGACGTATCTCGTTAGTCTAGATATAGAAGACGGTTGTACAGACGGATCTCGTTAGTCTTGATATAGAAGAACGTTGTACAGACGGGTCTCGTGAGTCTAGATAGAGAAGACGGTTGTACAGACGGATCTCGTTAGTCTAGATATAGAAGACGGTTGTACAGACGGATCTCGTTAGTCTAGATATAGAAGACGGTTGTACAGACGGATCTCGTTAGTCTAGATATTGAAGACGTTTGTCCAACGACGTATCTCGTTAGTCTAGATATAGAAGACGGTTGTACAGACGGATCTCGTTAGTCTAGATATAGAAGACGGTTGTACAGACGGATGTCGTTAGTCTAGATATAGAAGATGGTTGTACAACGACGTATCTCGTTCGTCTAGATATAGAAGGCGGTTGTACAGACGGAACTCGTTAGTCTAGATATAGAAGACGGTTGTACAGACGGATCTCGTTAGTCTAGATATTGAAGACGTTTGTCCAACGACGTACCTCGTTAGTCTAGATATAGAAAACGGTTGTACAGACGGATCTCGTTAGTCTAGATATAGAAGACGGTTGTACAACGACGGATCTCGTTAGTCTAGATATAGAAGACGGTTGTGCAGACGGATCTCGTTAGTCTAGATATAAAAGACGGTTGTACAGACGGATCTCGTTAGTCTAGATATAGAGGACGGTTGTACAGACGGATCTCGTTGGTCTAGATATTGAAGACGTTTGTCCAACGACGTACCTCGTTAGTCTAGATATAGAAAACGGTTGTACAGACGGATCTCGTTAGTCTAGATATAGAAGAGGGTTGTACAACAACGGATCGCGTTAGTCTAGATATAGAAAACGGTTGTACAGACGGGTCTCGTTAGTCTAGATATAGAAGACGGTTGTACAGACGGATCTCGTGAGTCTAGATATAGAAGACGGTTGTACAGGCGGATCTCGTTGGTCTAGATATAGAAGACGGTTGTACAGACGGATCTCGTTAGTCTAGATATTGAAGACGTTTGTCCAACGACGTATCTCGTTAGTCTAGATATAGAAGACGGTTGTACAGACGGATCGCGTTAGTCTAGATATAGAAGACGGTTGTACAGACGGATCCCGTTAGTCTAGA